>CM035414.1:32206823-32426823 GCA_020310875.1 Ceratopteris richardii | reverse complement strand
CTCATTCTCAGAAAATCAAAATGCACCCTCATCATATCCATAAAAGAAATCCTAAAAACCTACTTCATAGTAGAAAACAACATGTATGGTAATTCCAAAGTTGATTAGCAAATGAAAGCATCTGTTGAAACCTTGCCAAAGAAGGGATGCAGATTGGTAAACGTCTCTGAATGCACCTGCTTAGTGGCAGCCCATGAATACATTTATGATGTAAATGGAATTGATAGAAAGGGAGCTTATGGAGACGAAGACACCATTAGCCATGGCTAAGTTTTATTGATAAAATCGCATGACAAGAATCATATCATCATGTCCCAACATTATAGTCCATCTTTATGGTGGACAAGTAAATTTAGTCCCTTGCATCTACAAAAAATAAATTTCTAGACCAATGAATTTACATTTGTACAAGCTAGGACTTATATGAAGGAGAAAGGCATTTGTATTTATAGAAGCACGTCGTTTTCTCATTATAAGTGGATTATTCCACCCACTTGGCATAATGCAAGAATCCATCCACATGTAAGCAAAGAATATGGTTCTTGCATGCAATGACCATGGGCACCCTGAATACATGTAAGGTGAGCCACATAGTGTGCCTAGTACAAGACAACTATAAATGCAAGCCCCTTGAAAATAGAACTATCTCATATATAATAGCACAAAATTCTTGATGTCAGTGAATCACAGGACTTAAAGATGAGTGGAAAAATTAACATCAAAACATCAACTCTAAGGGAAACCCTAAATAGGGTGAAACCTTCGCAAAATACTTCATGAACTGCATTGAGTCATATTTTTAGAGATATCTCTACAGTATCATGAACCAACATGTCTAGATCCCTTGTTTTTCTAGCCCCACATTGCACAAGTAACGTCACAATGATTTTGTCATTTTGTACATTCAAATGCTCCAAAAAATATCTACAAACAAAATCACTTTTGCTATGTTGTGTGTTGTTCCTTTGACGTCCCACCAACTCCTTGGAAAACCAGCAAATCCTTTCCATCATCAGTGAAATGTGCGAAAACAGAAGAGGAGGAAAAATGTTTCAAGCATATAATCTATTTAAATACCTCCTCACCCCTACACTTCTCTGTAGCTCACAAGACCTCCAAAATTTATGTCGTTACTGTAAATAAATTGTTGACCAAAATACACCACCAATCAGAGATTTTTCTTTTTTAAACTTTATTCACATCTAGCGATGGCAATAAACATGCATCCTTCTATTCCACCCTTTTGTATGAATAGAGAAGAGGTGGAACATCATAACAGTGGTAGAACTCTGCCTAGAAATAATCAATATAAGGTCTAAGTTCCACCAACCTTTTTGTGAAGGTCTGAATGAAGACTCATGAAATGAATTTAATGAATTGATTCCAAGAAGATGCTTCAAACCCAAGTGTAAAAAATGATTGCCTTGTTGAGAAAAAAACAGAAAGCAGACAAGAAAAGGAGTCTTATTTTACACAAGATCAATGCTATGGAGTGTACTGCGTGGGAGTACACATGCAATGAAGGCGCGGCTATGTATGTCCTTAGCAGAGAAAACGTAAACAATCATCTTAGATAAGCGAAGAAACTTAATACTTAATCAGAATATGGAAGCGAGCTCCGAGCGGATGACACCGATGAGAGGAATGGTAGGAAAGATTGGAAGAGCAGCTGAAAAAGAATCAAAGCTTTGGAGGGCATTCTAATGGAAGAGGGCAGCAAGGATGGCAAGGAAGATGGGGACCATCAGCGGTGGCAGGGAGTAGGTAGCTGGTGCCGCGCTTGCAGCCATGGAAGTGGAAGGTGAAGGGGCAGGCGCCTGCGCCGCTGCCTGTGTGGCAGCCAACATGATCGAGGCCAGGATGAGGGCAGCGAAGACCTTCTGTAGATGAATGGAAGCCATGGAATGTTGTCAAAGATTACCGTTCTCCGTGCGGAATAAGCGTGTAGAGCGTGTTCCTTCCTGCGGCGTCTCCGGCTTCTTCCTTGCGACGGCCTTGAGAAGCAGGCGGCGAGGTCGGAACTGTCGATCCGCGAGGTGAGCGAAGGTCGGATTCACATCACCTTATAAGCACAGAGAGAGAGAGAGAGAGGAGCATCGGTCACAACATAGACAGGCAGCCATAAACATGAATAATGGCGTGGCACACCCGCAGTCTCGCGACAGTGCCTGGCCACTCAATGAGCGTGAGGCAGATTCGTGCAGACAATGCGTTGTTGACAGGTAGGAGAGAGCATGTCGTCGAACGGGAGCTTGGAAGGACGGTACTCGCGCATGCAGCACGTCGCCACGATCCACTATCAACAAGAGAAAATGATCCATAGTCGGTTCACTAAAGGAGTTTTACAAAGCAAAATATAGTTCGGGCTCGCTTAGTGGCTGATGCCTTCAAGCTGTGTGAAGAAGTTTTGAGTTCAAGTCTTGGTTGAGTGCATAGGTTGAGTGCATGACTGTATATTTCCAATTCATTGTACTCTCTCTTGTACTCTCTTGTATATTTTTGATAGTATAAGGGTGAGTATAACAGTCGAGGACAATATTTTTTCTATCATTTTAACTACTTACCAATGCCTATAACAATGGTTATACTCATAAATTTTTTTCCATCTTTTTCATACTTTCTATTGGGTATATATTCCTTTTGTTACTATACTAACATGTATATAGACGTAAGAGAAATAATTTTGTACTGGTATACCAAAGGATTCATCAATGTTGCTATAGAAGGAAAGATTTATGTAAAAGAAAACCTGCACATTGTGTGCAACATATCTCAAAAGCAATTTCAAGAGAACGCATATGCCAACACAGACTTAAGGTCAGTGTTTTCATTCATTCATTCCTTTGTTCATATATTCCTCTTCTTAGTCTTACTCTCTCTCACTTTTTTGCTCATTTGTACTCTCTCTATCGCTCTATTTCACTAGTTTGTTTCATTGTTAGGTTTCTTTCGTGTGTTTTCAAGTATACCAACAACTATGGAGCCTTCGATCTATGCATTAAAGATTACAGAGTCCAGATCTATACGATTCAAGTTAAAGGCCTTCAAATTAGTGAGATTAATAATAAATTCTTTATTTATTTATTCATTGAATTTTCTAATTTATTCAAGTTAGCTTTAAAAAAAATAACCTAATAACCGCATCTCATCAAATTCACAAAAAATTTTGTTCTCAAGAACATCTCTATAAATTAGGAAACTTTCCCCATATGCCAATGAAACTATTTCGAGATGAATCTAATGTTATTGTTTTATATGCTAATTAGCATAGTTCATATGCTAATTAGCACAATCCAAATGCCTATTAGCACAATATTATGCTAATTAGCATAGTCTATATCTTAATTAGCATAGTATGTATATTGATTGGTATAGTTTATATGCTAATTAGCATAGTTTATATCCTAATTTGCCTAGTTTGCATGCTAATTTGCACAGGTTGTATGCTCATTAGAAGAGTGAGAATGAGGTAGATCCTTTGAAAAATGGTTTGCAACATTATCATGTATGGGCACATATACCAAGCTAATCTCTCTAGGATAAAGTCTTTCCTTGACATAATGATAGTCCATCTCAATGTGCTTTGTGTGAGCATGGAGTCTTGAGTTCGTCACATTGCTAGTGCTCTAACTATAAGTAAATATGGTGGTTGTAGAATTCTGACCAAAACCCAAGTCATTTATAAGGTGTTTGTGCAACAACCACTCATTAGTAGCTATGAAACTTGCCCTATACTTATCCTTACAACTAGAAGTGGCCATAGCATCTTGTTTGTTACTCAACCACGATATGCATAAGCTAGATATCATAAAGCAAAAACCACCTAGGACATACGATTGTCATAACAACAAACTCAATCTAAGTTTAAAAAATCACGTAAATTTTCCACTATTGAACCCCCTTGATAAGAAACAAAATATATGATTAATTGCTTGTCAATTATTAACTGCCCAAATTATGATATAGATGTCCCAAATTTTACATTTCAAAAGAGGCATGTAAATCAGCCTTAAAAACAAAAATATGCATCGCATTATGGTCAATGAATAGCATATCATCTACATAAACAACAATGTTTAGACGTTCAGCATTTTTATGCTTCACATATAAGGTGCCTTCAGTTTGATTGTTTAAAAATTCACGTGATAGCAAGTAGGTATGCATTGTCTCATGCCAAACATGTGGTGCTTTATTACATCCATAAAATGCCTTCTTTAGCTTACATGTGTTGCTTTCGTACCCTTTCTATATAAAACCATGGGGCTAAAAAACATACACTTTTTTATCCAAGCTCCCATTCAAACATGCAATTTTTATGTTCAATGTATGTACATCCCAACCTCTATGATTTCCAAGTGCACATATGCTATAAATAGTTCTCATATGGCATGTAGCAATAAACATCTTATCAACATAAATATATTACCATTGGCCATAAAATTTAGGTACTAGCCTAGCCATATAGCAGTCAATACTACCATCAAAATAGTGTCTTAGCTTATAGGCCCATTTAGTGCTAGTGGTCTTCTTGTTTGGAGGCAAGTCACATAAAGAACAAGTACCATTCTTCATAATACCAACATATTTTGATTGCGTAGTAGCCATCTTAGCTTAATAAAAGGAAACAAGCTCATTCTCATCACAAAGGCTAGAGACACCCATTGCATAACAATAAGATGTGAAAGAAGCACCATTGGAGTTTGAGCAAGTGTGATAAGCCAAAGTGCATCTAAGCTACTAGAACTCAAAATTTGCATCAACCATCTTGGCATATATTTTTCATCATCAACATTTGTTCTCTCATCAATGTGTACCATGAATATCTACATTAGAAATCAAAATATTTGTGTTCTCATTTAGAACAAGCATAGTTTGAGAAGTTGCCTCACTAGGAGGTACATTCGATTGTGTTCTATTGAAATGTGGAAATAGTGTATGATACACATCCTTTGAGCTCATGGGTGTCTCTTTGATACATGATAGTAAAGGCTGCATAGAATCCCCCAAAGAAACTACCTCATGACAAACGAGAATGCATTTAATGTATGGATAATATAGGCAATAATCTTTGCACTAAGAATTATACCCGAAAAAAAACATTTCACTATCTTATCATCCAATTTCCTAAGTTCTTTCTCATGCACTGATGCACATGTTAGACAACCAAAAACATGCATATGAGAAATAGATGGCTTGCAACCATGTCAAAGTTCATAATTAGGATTTATAGAATATTATGATTTTGTAGGAAACGTGTTCAATGCATGAGATTTATAAATTACAACCTCAAGTCAAAAACTATGAGGTAAAGCCTGATCTTTGACAGTAGATCTTGTTGTTTCCATGGGAGAACTAGTTTTTCTCTCTACAATACAATTTTTTTGTGGTCTATAAATCTTGTTGTTTCCATGAGAGAACTAATTTTCCTCTCTACAATACAATTTTGTTGTGGTCTATACCACTTTGTTCACTGGTGCTTTATCTCACACTCAGCCATAAATGCATTGAAATTAAAAAAAACATATATCCCCCAATTAAAATGGAGGGTGCCCATATTACATGCTGATAGATTTTCAGAAATAACCATGAATTACTTGAGGCAAATAAATCTTTTGGACTTTTAATTCAAGGGGTAACCCAATACATACTCACCAAAAATTGGTATGCGCATGGGATCAAAAAATGGCATGTGCATGGTAATCCATGCATGAAAGATGAACCTAGCCTTGAGTAATTTATAAAATGGCACATCCAAATGTACAGATCTCTTTTAAAAAAAAGTTCCTTAGTTACAATCTTGGGGATGTTGATATTCATAAAAAATATAATTCAATCGCCCATGCTAGCTATAGCAATAGCAATGAGCCTCTCTAATATGAGCTTCTTCTGCTCCATTAGCAAACCACATGCCATTACGCACAGTCACCCATTGTAAGGCATTATATTTCATTTATCTTGGAACCTATATTTCGACTTTCTAGGATACCACTACACACTCCATATTTTATGCAACGTGTTCTACAATTGAAACCATTGATTCTTACATATTTTACTTTTGTTGTATACGTGGTTGGCACAACCATGCATGCTAAGTTGCCTTCTACTACTATTCCAATGATATTCAGGACATTTCTACATGACATGGTTAGCATGCTCACTCAAATGATAGAAAATAGATTAATTGCCTTTAGCACTAGTAGGTGGATCAAGCACCATGTACGATATTATCTAAGGAGTCTTCCACGAGATGCACTAGGTCTTGCACAAAGGTTTTTCTCCGAATTCTCTTCCTACAAACATCTTTTTTGTTGGGGGCCTACACACATCTCATATTTCAATTAGCCCTAGATCAGTTCCATGGTTTCTTTTCTGAATCAGCTTGACATTATTGCTTCTGATAGGCAGCCAATGAGAAGAATTTAGTACCCACATAAGTTTGAAGACATGATTCTGAATTGTACAATGTGAGGACCAACCTTCAAGACCCTCGCACTTTTGCTATTTATCATGTTGTCATTAGAATTTAACATCATTGACAATGTTGAGTTTATAAAAATAGCTCTTCATTGGAACTCGCTTGTTTCACATGAAACAACATCTTCCAAACATTTTAAACAATTCAACTCAATGAGGATCTAGTTAATTATGTGTAATGCAAGATTCTAAGCAACCAAGCTCAAGATTTCTTGCTTAATCTTCTAGGTCTAGCGTTTTGTTATATTCTTAAAGAGAATGAGATTTAAATAATAGATGTAAACTAGGATTTAAATTATTGAAATTGTAGAGGTTTAGAAAATTGAAAACAACTTTGGGTTTTTATTCATCAGGAGAGGTTTTTATTGTATTTTCTATTTAAGGTATGCACAATACCTATTCAACACATTCACAAATTTTAGTGTCAAAGATATTTTGGGTGTGTGTAGAAGTGAGAGAGACACATGAGAAGCGCATACACAAGGAGCACAAACGCAGCAAGTCACACGGAGAAGAGGATGGCTGGAATAGCTCTCTCTATTGATGATGAAATGAACTGAAGTAAGAGTTGAATAATATCCCTAAGTACAAAGTACCACCACATATGAGAGTATCAAGTATGTGGTAACATGGGGAAAAAACCTCTAGCCAGCACTAGAGTAAAAAGTGCCCATGCATAGGGAAAAGGTTCACATCAAAGCTACTCGAGTAACACATAAGTGTAACAAACCCCCCCTGGAGCGCATTTTTGCGTACATAGAGTGTGCTTTCAATCGGACTACATGTGAAGCCAAGAGCAATCAAGTGCTTATGAATTTTGTCATACCATGCACGTGGAGCTTTCTTGAGACCATGCAACACTTTATGCAAGCAACAAACCATATGCTCTCTCCCTTTCATAGAAAATCCAGGAGGTTGCTTCACATAGACCTCTTCTTGCAAATCACCATTCAAGAAGGTTGTTTTTATGTCCAATTGATGCACTTTCCAACCTCAATGGGCATCCAATGCAACCACAGTACAAATGGTAGTCATCGGTGAAGTAGGTGTGAAAGTTTCCTCATAGTCAATGCCATATTGTTGCGCATATCCTTTGGCAACCAATCTAGCTTTGTAGCGATCAATGCTACCATCAGATTTTCTCTTAATCTTATAAACCCACTTTGTACCAATGGCATTCTTTCCTTTTGGAAATTCACATAACTCCCAAGTACCATTCCTATGTATGGAATCCACTTCTGATTGCATAGCACTCATCCATTGTGGATCATCACATGCATCTTCAAAAGAAAGTGGCTCTTCATTACATGTTGTAGCAATAAGAGAAAAATCCACAAAATTACTTGATGCATGGTGAGAGCTTGATCTTGTTCTACCAAGTAAAGGTGCACTCAATTTGCTGTCCTACAAAGTTTGTTTCAGCCACTTTTGCATAGTTTTTGCACTCTTGATAGACATGCGTTCATTATGTAAAACATCTTCAATATGTACATCATGTGTGGGCTGAATTTCATGCTTGTTTTCAGCCATATTTTGATGCAAATGTTCAGCCATATGTGGCTGGAAATTTCCAACAATTTTGATAATTTTTTGTTGAAAAAATTTAGCCATGTTTGGTTGGAAACTCTCTGCATTTTCAGCACAAATTTGTTGGAATTTTTCAGCGCTTTGAGCCTCATTTGGCTGGTCTACATGGCCATAGTCAAACACACCATTTTGGAACAAAGGCATGAGTGTATCGAACACATCTTGTGAGCTAACTATTGGATGTTTTTTGCATTCAAGTACAGGGAAAACTGAATTTTCCACATATGCCACATTTCGACTCACAATAATTGTGTTTGTCAATGGATGGTACAAACGATATCCCTTACTTTCAGCACTATAACCAACAAATATACATTTCTTTGCCTTGTCATCAAGTTTGTGACATTGTTGTGATGGCACAAGAGCATATGTCAAACAACCAAACACATGCATATGACTAACCATAGGCTTATGACCATTCCAAGCCTCATAAGGAGTGATGACTCTCAATGCTTTTGTAGGGCAGCGATTCAACACATAGTTTGCACACATGACCGCTTCCATCCAAAACTTATGAGGAAGATGCTTTCCTTTAACCATACATCGTGCCATTTCAAGTAGAGTTCTATTTTTACGCTTGGCAACTCCATTTTGCTGAGGTGTATATGGCACTATACATTGATGTGAAATACCTCCTTCATGAAGAAAAGCATTAAACTCATGTGACATGTATTCACCACGACAATCCGTGTGTAGATTCAAAAGCTTTTGTGAAGAAAAAATTTCAGCCATAGCTAAAAATGCTTTGAAGCAAGAAAATAAAATCATTCTTTGCTTTCATAGGATACACCCATGTATGGCGAGTTGCATCATCAATGAAGGTAACAAAATATACATGCTTCCCAAAAGATGGAGTCTTGACTGGACCACATACATCACTATGAACAAGCTGCAATTTTCTTGTAGTGTGTGTATGACTATCTTTTGGAAAAGAAGCAAGATGCATTTTTCCAAGAATGCAACCTTCAGATGCATGCTTTTCAATGGACTCAAGTATAGGTAAGCCAATAACCATGTCCTTCTTTTGCAAGTAAAGCAAACTATTGAAGTTCAAGTGACCAAAACGAGCATGCCAAAGCTCCATTTCAGCCATGGAAGAAGTATGATTAACTAAGGCATTCAAGGAAGCCCTCTTGTATGTATCCATGTAATACAAGCCATTACATAATGTACCGGACATCACGATAACTTCACCATTGCTGAAATCATGAACCATACACTTATGATCAACAAAGTGTACATGAAGTCTAGTTTTGGCAATCAATAGAACTGAAATTAAGTTCTTCTTGATATCGGGCACATACAATACATTTTTCAAGAGAATCACACCTCCATTTGCACTTGTAAGATCAATTTCTCCTACTCCAATAATAGGATAAGAGGCATTGTTCATGCCACATGTACTCCTTTGGGTGCATCCTTCAAAGAGGCAAAAAATCTTTTGCATGAAGTTATGTGCTTTGAAGCACTGCTATCAAAGAACCAATCCGAATCAGCCTCACTCACAACCATACATTTAGAATGCAAAGAAGCATCATAATGACATGTAACAACACATGCTCAAAAATCTTGAGCCATGTTAGCTTCATCATTCTTTACATTTGCTGAATTTTTAGTAATAGACATGCTGGATTCCTTCTTCTTTTCATTGCATTTAGCAAGCTTTCTACACTCATCAATACTATTACCAGCCTTGCGGCAATATTTGCATCTCTTCTTCTTTTGCAAATCACCATCATTAGAGGAATGAGTGGAAAAGAAAGGTTGAGGCTTTGGTTTTGATGAACCCAAAGTTGAACCATACTTGCTTTTCCCCTTTTGTGAGATAGCAAGTGCTTGCGTTCCCTCAATCAAACCACTCCTATTCACTCTAGATTGCTCTTCTTGCAAAAGAAGAGACACAACCTCATCAAATGCATACATATTAAGATTTCCTTTTGCAACCAAACGGAGTGTAGTAGCAAAGCTTTGAAAAGATTCCAGTAATACTTTGAACAATGTAGAAATGAGTGAGTGATGCATCCGAAATAATCTCATCTATGTTTGCAAACTGCTCCTTCAAGTCCTTGATATGTATCACATACAGATCCACCGACTCATTTTCAGCTACACATACATCCTCAAGTTGCTTCCTCAAGTATGCAACACGTGCTTCATTACGCACGGCATACAAAGAAGCAAGAGTGTCCCATGCTTCTCATGATGTAGAACATGACTAAATGTGTGGAACTATATAATGCTTCATAGAAAGCTCAATCAAATCATGAGCTTGAGAATTTTTTTCATCCCATCTAAGCTGCTTTTGTGTAGGTGGAGAAGGAGAAACCACTGTACTCGAAGAAGAAGCTCCATCTGTGACAATAGACTGTGAAGTAGAAGAACATGTAGGTCTTCGATCTATATCTTCCACAATGTTCCAAAGTTGTTTAGCAACAAGAACATGCTTCATTATGTAAGACCACATCGGATAGTTGGTCCCATCAAGCTTATCTTCAGCTTGAAGCATGCCAAAAAGTCATTGCTGCCCGCCATTTCACAAAAGAACAAGAATGTGAAAAAATCTTTACTTCAACGAAAGTGAATTGAATGCTGAAATTTCAGCTCACAAACCGTCACGGATGGCGATTCTGACTACATGAATGGCTTTGAAATGGGGGTAAAACTCTAGCGCACCTAGTAGAAATGTTCTTTGGCTCCTGAAATTCACAATTCTATGCTCCGAAGTCGATTTGCACTCTTACAAAGTGCGGGTGTGCCGTGACGTGAAAAATCGAAACTTGAGAAGGAGCTGAACCTACTTTGATACCACTCTTTGATGTGTGTAGAAGTGGGAGAGGCACACGAGAAGCACACACAAGGAGCTCAAGCACTGTAAGACACACGGAGAAGACGATGGCTGGAATAGCTCTCTCTATTGACGATGAACTGATGTGATGTAAGAGTTGAATAATATCCCTAAGTACAAAGTAACACCACATATGAAAGTATCAAGTATGTGGTAACATGGAGAAATAACCTCTAGCTAGCACTAGAGTAAAAAGTGCCCATGTATAGGGAAAAGGTTCACATCAAAGCTACTCGAGGAACACATAAGTGTAACAAGATCGACACTACAACATATGAGGGTCACACAAATGCTATGCATACCGATGATCACAGCCCGTTGTCGGTATGACCATTGGAAATGCTTAGAAAGACCACGTTAATCATACCAATGGTCATTTGACCGTTCGTATAGCCATTGAAAGTTTTTAGCTAATATAGGCACCGAAAAATAGCATCGTCGGTATAGGCATCGGTATAAGCACTAGTATATGCATCGGTATAGGTGTTGATATAAGCGTCCATATATTCCTAAAAATACCAATGCTTATACGAGCACCTATACCCATGTGTATAGCAACAGTGTGTTTTAATAACCTGAGAGCAAAAAGTCAGCACTCTGTTCTGTTTTGAACTGCATATAACATTCTACTTTTGTCGAGTTTGTGCACATGTGTACATTGTGCTCGTCCCTAGCTCTGTGATCGTCTTGTGTATACACACACACACACATCTCTCTCTGTACATAGAGATGTCTCTCCATAGATCTCACATCTTAGTAAGTGATGCACATACTCTTTCACCTTTTTGCTTTCTCTATGTTTTCTCATTTCTAATTTCTCTTTTCTTTTGTTTTGCAAGAGCTTTTTGGCATCGGTTCTTTGGAATTTGATGAGAGACGATGTTGATTGGGCATTAACAACAGCGTTCGAAGAATTACATCAATGTAACTGATTGTTTTGTTCTCTATTAGAAATAGAGATAGAGAGAGAGGGGGAGAGAGAGAGAGGGGAGAGAGAGAGAGAGAGATAGAGAGAGAGAGAGAGAAATCAAAGAGAGAGAGAGAAAGAGAGAGAGAGAGAGATGAAAGAGAGAGATTGAGAAAGAGAGAGGGAGAGATAGAGAGAGAGAGATACACACACACAAATGTAAGTGATTGTTTTGTTCTTTATTAGAAATACAAATAGAGAGAGAGAGAGATAAATATACATACACACACACATAGATATAAGTGATTGTTTTGTTCTTTATTAGAAATAGAGATAGAGAGAGAGAGAGAGATGAATGAGAGCGAGAAGAGAGAGGGAGAGAGAGAGAGAGATGAAATAGAGAGAGAAAGAGAGAGAGAGAGAGAGAGAAAGAGATAAAGAGAGGGAGAGAGAGAGAGAGATAGAGATACATACACACACACATGCATACTCATGTATATGCATGCATACATATACACACACATATACACACATGCATATGCATACAAACATACACACACACATTACACATATGCATACATGCATACACACATATATACATACACATATGCATATACATACACTATCACATGCACACACATATGTACACACACGTACATACACATATGCATACATATATACTCTCACATGCATACACACATAAGAGAGACACATATACATACACACATTCATACACACACTTTTTCACACATATACACATGTACATACACACATAGACACACACACTCACATAAATATTACATACACACATGCATATTCATGCATATGCATGCATGCATACACACATATACATACACACATGCACACATACACATATACATGCACACATGCATATGCATACATAGATACGCACATATGCATGCATATACATGTTTAGGTCTAGGTCTTTAGGAATAGGGTTTTAGGATTTTTACACATGCATACACATATACACACATAATACATATACACATACACATATATACACACATTCATACACACATATACATGTTTTAGGTCTAGTTGTTTAGGATTAGGTTTTAGGGTTTTTGCACATGCATACACATATACACACATAGCACATATAGACATACACATATATATACACATGCATACACACATATACATGTTTTAGGTCTAGGTCTTTAGGATTAGGGTTTTAGGGTTTTTACGTATGCATACACACATATACACATATACATACATAATACATATACACATACACATATACACACACACACACATATATACACATACACACTCACATAGCTATCACATACACACAATCGTATTCATCCATATTCATGCATATGCATGCATGCAAACACACATATACATATACACATGTACACATAGGCACATATACATACACATGCATATGCATACATACATACACACATATACATGTTTTAGGTATAGGTCTTTAGGATTAGGGTTTTAGGGTTTTTACACATTCATATACATAACGCATATACACACATAATACATATACACATACACATATATATACACATGCATACACACATATACATGTTTTAGCTCGAGGTCTTTGGGATTATGGTTTTAGGGATTTTACACATGCATACACATATATACACATATACACACATAATGCATATACACCTACACATATATATACACATCCATATACACATATACATGTGTTAGGTCTACGGTTTTAGGATTATGGTTTTCGGGTTTTTACACATGCATACACATGTATACACATATACATAGATAATACATAAACACATACACATATATATACACATGCATACACACATATACATGTTTAAGGTCTAGGTCTTTAGGATTAGGGTTTTAGGTTTTTTACACATGTATACATATATATACACATATACACACAAAATACATACACACATACACATATATATACACATGCATACACACATATACATGTTTTAGGTCTAGGTCTTTAGGATTAGGGTTTTAGGTTTTTTACACACACATATATATACACACATAATTCATATACACATACACATATATATACACATGCATACACACATATACACAGTTTAGGTCTACATCTTTATGATTAGGGTTTTAGGGTTTTTACACATGCATACACATATATACACATGCACACACATAGTATATACACACCCCCCCCCCCCCCACACACACACACACACACACACACACATATATATATATATATATATATATATATACATACATGCATAGACACATATAAATGTTTTAGGTCTAGGTCTTGAGGATTAGGTCTTTGGATTAAAATAAATAAATATAACTAAATATATAAAAAATAGTGTTTTAAGTTTAATATTAATATAAATAATCAAATAAAATTTAGGAAAAAGATTAGAATATATAATTAAATATGCTATGTATAATTAATACATAAGAAATTAGGGCTTTTGAATTAAAATAAATAAATATAATTAAATATTTAAAAAATAAAGTTTAGGATTAATATTAATATGTTTATAATCAAATAAAAATTATGATAAAAATTAGAATATATAATCAAATGTAATATGTATAATTAAATATATAAGAAATTAGGGTTTTTGAATTAAAATCAATATATTTAATCAAATATATGAAAATAGTTCTTTAGGATTTTTAGGGTTTTTATGATTATATAATTAAATGTATAAAAAATAGGGGTTTAGGGTCTTCACATAGAAATACATACACATAAAAACACATGTATACAAGTATATAAGAAATTAGGATTTTTAAATTAAATTAAATATATATAAACAAATATTTAGAAAATAAAGTTTTAGGTTTAATATTAATATACATAATCAGATATATGTAAAATTAGGAAACAATTTACAATATACAATCAAATATATATATATATATAATAGGATTTAAGTATAGATAAATAAATATGAAAAGAGCTGGGTTTTTTTAATTAAATTAAGTATATATAATTAAATGTCTAAAAAAAATTTACGTTTAATATAGTATATATAATCAAATATATGTTTTTGAATTAAATTAAATATATATAATTAAATATATAAAAATAGGATTTTATGTTTAATAAAAAAATTAGGGTTTTAGAATTAAAATTAGAATATATAATTAAATGTATTATATATTAAATGCCCTAACATCTCCACATGGTATCAAATGGTGTCTTTGGATTTGGAGGAGAGAATGGCATGTTCTTGCACTCAGTGCAAGTATCAATTTGGAAACGATGGAGATGTATTACACATTTTAGAGAATATGGATCCTTTGATGCAAATCGACTAGAAAACCTATGCTAGCAGTCACATGGTTCCTTTGGTGAGCAGGTCGACACAAATGACATTGCACTATCTATCTCTCATGGACACAAGAGAACAAAGAGGGAGGTAGAAGTACAAGGTATTGGTAGCATTACATAGAATGAACACATTGAAGAAATGCTCGAGGCATTTTATGAGATGGACGAAGATCGTGATGGTGGAGAAGATGTCATGGGTTCCATGGACACGACATAATTTTGATGATCAAAAGCCGACGAAGAAGACTAGAACATGTGAAGACTAAGCTCAGTGAATGTTGTGGCATGTAAAGAGCAGCTCTAAAGATGGTGTAATGCAAGTGCTTGCTAATTTTGATTCTTGGAAACACGTAGATAGTAAGTGTCCAGAGTTTGTTAGAGAGCCTCAAATCATACGTCTAGGACTAGCTATGGATGGAGTAAATCCATTTGGTTTATGCAGCTCCTCATGGAGCACATGGCCTGTATGTTTAGTCAACTATAACATCCCAGCATGTCTGGCCACAAAAAAGGGCCATTTTTTATTAGCTCTCATTGTGCCAGGTAAGTATAAGGTAAAAATTATGGATCTATATCTTGCACCGCTTGTGGAAGAGCTGCACACTTTATGGGATGGGATTACTGTGTGTAACATGTCTCAACCTATAAGAAGATAGGACGCGCGAGTGCAAGGCATACTTATGTGGATGATGCATGACTGCCTAGTTACAATGAATGTTCAGATTTATCGATTTTGGGTTACAATGCTTGTCCCCTATGTGTACCATGAATCGAAGCATTTCACAAGCAAAGACAACAAGTGAGGATATCTCTGAAGAAGAGGAGGAACTTGCAAAGGGGTGTGATTGGGAGTATTCTAAATATGGTGCACTATGGTCTCATGGAGGACACGTTTAGATTGCACGAATCGATGAAAATAGGTCTACTTTTGATAGTGGGGTGATGGTGAACATTTTCCAAAAAAGTAGATGTCTAGTGCAAAAGACGAGAATGCTCAAGAAGGCCAGCTCGAGTATTGTGGAGTGATCCAAGATATCTTGAAGCTATCATTCAAGAGGTTTGGCTACTTTCTGTTTGATGTGAAATGGTTCAAAGTAGTCACCTATGGAAGAAATGCAAAAGTGAGGAGGGATAAGAGTGGTTTGCTTCAAGTAGACTCCACAAAGCTATGGGCATATGAAAGACATACATTTGTACTTCCTGAATACTGTGACCAGGTTGTCTTTATGCCACATTGGAAAGAACTAGAGTGGCTATTTGTTTTACAAGTCTCTCCACGTAGCAGAAAAATTTGTGAGTGCATAGACGTAGAAGAAATTCCATCCATAATGGACTCTGAGGTGCATTTGATAGTCAAGGAGGAAGTGATCATTGTCCAAGATGAAGATTCCTTTGAAGAAGACAAGGTACACGATGAAGTAACACGCGATATGTTGTATGAGGAAGATGATCAAGAAGGGGTGGGTATACCAAGAGATCTAGAAGTAACCAATGTAGAGATAGATATCCTCTGTGTATCAGATCTTCAAGAGGATGCTAGAATAGAGGATTTATGAAGCAAACATTTGTATATACTAATTTTTGTTTATTTATTTTGCTATGTTTTTTTATACACTAATATCTTTCTATATTACCATTATTATGGTATGCTAATTATTTGAGTTTTCTAAGGTTCGAGTCTACGCATTTGTGCAGGGCTAGCATCCACACTTGATGAGGTCTACTTGTGATGATAAATGGTTACATGTGATCTTTTGTGACCCTATGCATTAGGTTAGATAAGGCATGAAGTGCATGGCTACTAAGATATTTGAGATGAAAATAAAGGGTTTATGACATTGCACAAATTTTGCAAAGACTCCTAATAGGGGAGTACAAAGGGGGGCTTGGCCCCATCTACAAGATTCAAAGGACCCATCCCTTTGCTTGAAGGGATGATATGGTAGGACCTCAAGTTAGGGTTTTTTTGTCAAAAAATTATAATTTTTATATTTTATGATTGTTTTTACATTTTATGATTGCTTTTACACCCTTGAACATCACAAAAATAACTATATAGGTGTGGTCTCCAAAAAACTTCATATCAATCTAACATTTTTTAGCCCAACACCTAAATTTTATCTAGACTACCATCTAAGCTTGGCATTAGGAGTCACAATGTTATCGTTAGTGTCCATGTGAAAGGTCAAATGGCTATCGAACACTTTTGCATATGATGTTTAAATAAAACATATAGCGGCATGGTCAGCCACTGATTGTAAGTTCGATCGCATTTGGAAAACCTAAGAAATCTATGTTCATGCTTCCTTGTGCATCATGTTCTCTGAGTATTGTGCAACCTCTATGTAGAGTATTGTGTATGGCATCTATAGCTTGGTTTTCTACTTTGAGGTTATCATCATGGATCTCTTGAGAGGGAGATTCCACTCACGTGCATCACCATTGAAATACTTCATTGATATCAAATCATTTTGAGGCAAACATTGTGCTCGTTTTGTGCAAGCAAAGTGAGCACCCGCACGCTTGCCCAAGGATTTCTCGAAGGAGGAAATCGATGTTGGAGGAGATGGATGGATACCTCAAGGAAGTGAGGTGGTACTGCTAAAACCTACTTTGTACCTGCCCTAATACACTTCAGAGGTATATAGTAGGACCTTTTAGCTTGCAAATGACACCAAGAAAGTACCTATGTACTTTGGAGTTGATGCTTGAAGCAATTGAGTCAAAATAGACTACTTCATGAATAGCTCATGTCACAAAACTTGCTATTTTAGTCCATACACCTGCTGGTTCTTTTGCTCAGTGCTCACAGTACACTAATAATTGATGAAATTCCTTTTGAGAGAATACGATTAGCCTAGATAGATAATGCTTGCAAGTGGAATCATCTAAAATGATCAACTATGCTATGAGAAATAAGCTTAGAAAACCAAAGCTTACCCACGATTATTTAGGGACTAACCAGTAGATGACCACTGAGCACTTCGATGATGATTTCTCCTAAACGGCTGAACCAAATGCCTTGCGATTTCGATAGCACAAAGTAGAATTCAATTTGGTTCCAACAAGCCAAAGATTATGAAAATGGTTGAGAATTCATTGAGATATGACCGGAGAAAGTTGGATGTTTTGAGTAGTCATAACAAAGAAGTAGACAGAGATGTCCAATGAACTATATGTATTGTAAAACATGCTTGTACAAGATCATTGGCATTGTAATGATGCTCCATGATGATGGACTGAGTGAGTTATGGTGTGAGCCACTCAGCGTCTACAAATGATCAAGGAGAGGGATCTCAAATGAGGCCACACAGCCACAAGATTTACAAAAGCCTTTTTAAAAGACGTTTCTTTTAAGCTTGAATTTGAATTCAAACTTGGATCCCAACTAAAAGTGACTCCCTTGATTTAGGAGTTATTCCATCATTTGAAACTCGTAACTAATATTCCTCCTAACCCCACAAGATACAAGCTTTTGTAAGTTTCTTCAAAGATTTAATCTTTTACAATGGTAAATGATCAAGTGGTTACAATCCAAGATTCACATGTATCATCAAGTGATAGTTGCACACATTTTCTTCTAAGCCAAGTGTGTAGGCTTGATCATTTTGCACCAATAGCTCCCTCTCAAGCCAAACATCTTCGCTTGCATTGCTTCATCAATCTTCTTGAATATCCTACAATCCAATCATGGTTTTAAACCTCGAAATTTTAGTACCATCAAGTGCTTTCGTTAATAAATCAGCACACTGCATATTTGTAGATAAATATGCTAGTTGAATCTCTTTGCTCAAGAGTTTCTCTCTAACATAGTGATAGTGCACTTCTATATGCTTGGTTCTTGCATGATAAATAGGGTTGGCTGCAAGATGCAAAGAACTAGTGTTATCACCAAAGATCATTGGTGAATGAGTGTGAAGTCCCAAATTTGAGTAGAGTAACCTAATCCAAATAGCGTCTTGTGTAGCATTATCTAATCCCCTATATTCAGCCTTTGTTGAAGATAGAGCAATAATTGCTTGCTTCTTAGAAGACCATGAGATAGGTTTATCACCTGCAAAAGATAAATATCTAGAAGTACTTCTTATGTCATCCTTACATCCTGCCCAATCTGCATCTGAGTACAATTTTATACCCAAATCTGATGTGTATGGGAAGTAAAGACCTTGATTTTGAGTACCTTTGAGGTACTTCAAAATTGTTTTAGCAACTTCCAAGTGAGGTGCTCTAGGTTTATGCATGAATTGACTTAGAACACTTACTCCATAACATATGCCAATCCTTGTTAAGGTTGCATAGTTTAGACTCCCAACTATGCTTTGATAACCTCCAATGTCTTCAAGCAAATCACCTTCATGAGCACTTAATTTATGATTCACCTCCATAGGGGTGCTAGCTTGTTTTGCATCCTCCAAGTGGAACTTCTTCAACATGTCCTGCACATATTTCCTTTGAGTGATGTAGATTCCAAAGTTAGTGTATACCAACTCAAGTCCAAGAAAATATTTTAGAAACCCTAGGTCACTGATCTTAAACTCCTACATCATCCATTTTTTGATTTGTTTGATGCCATTAGCATCACTACGTTGTTAAACGCTTAAAACGCGAGACTAACAGTCAGAAACGTGTTTAACCACCTAATTGGGTTCTTGGGAGTGGAAGGGGTCTGTAAAGACAGAGGCCCTATGCTTGTTTCCCAAAATTATGTCACAACACACAATATACCAACACTCAAGATGTCATCAAGAATTGGTATCCCATTCTCATTCTTTACGGTTCGTCATTTTGACTCTATCAGAGTCTACCGAACACATTGTACCAGACTATCAGTATCGTAATACCGAATTACCTCAAAACCCTGTTTCCGAATACAGACTACTATAACATCCGGAACAATAACAGTAGTTCAACCTTCACCGAATAGCGCTCACAATCGAACAAACGAAAGACACAGAAGGACTCAACAGTTCCAGACACACAGTGCTGAAGATTCAGTACGTAACTTAGGAAAACCCTTACTGTAATTTTAATCTTTGCCGTATGAAGATAGACCTCAACACTGCAGACAACACAATACAGATCCGATTACCAGAAACACTACCATAGCTACACAAACTGCACCAAGCAACTGGCAGAATATTCCAAGAAAGAGTAACACCACGTTACGAGTAATTAACATAACAATTGCACTAGAGACTCACAAACGACTCACTCAGACAACAGTCCAGCAATCTACTTGATGTCGAGAAAACTCACGACAGACAGGTATCGGCAGATAACAAAATAGAACAAGAACAATATACTCAGGATTGCTCAACAAACAACACAGTAACGTTCACTCAATCACTCAGACAGACAGTCTGGTGAATCCAACGAACGTTCCCTGCGTCTCTTTTCCATTGCTTTATATAAAGATTACAAGGTGTTTGCGTAACAACCTTTCGCGCGTGCGAAAAAAAGATTTAGTTATACAATTTCCAATCCGGCGGCCTATAACACTCTAGCACGCACGGTGGACTCGAACTCGCAGGTTTTACAAAATTACTGTTCTTCTATAATGCCGTCTAGATAGATGTTTCTGGCTAATCTGAAGGTTTAGGCGATTTTCTTTTTCAAAACTTCTAACATCTGTTTGAGAGTATCCGGTTCTACTAATTGTGCATCTACTCTTACAGAACTTAATGCAATAGCTTCGGTCAGCAAAAGTTCTGCTTGCGTTTGCAGAAAAGCCTCTTGTAGGTATAAATCATTCGATAAGGCCGCATCTCCGGATACTTGCATTTCTTGCACTTGTTTTTCCATCTTGATTATTCTTTCCTTCTGATTATCGAGCTGGTTATCTTTTCTGTCGATCTGCTGATTTTGGAATTGAATTGTTCTTGAGTAAGCATCTCTTTCTCTGCGAAGATCTGCTATTACCTTTAGTCGTTGAGCTTCCTCGGTCAATTTTCGTTTTAGAATGTTGTTTACGTTTACAAAATCTATTTTGCATTTATGGAGTTCTTCAGCTGTTTTCATAGCCAGATCGTGCTGTTCTTGGCCTTTTTGTACCACTTCATCTAGTTGTTGTCTTGTTTCTTCTAATAGATTTCCTAAAGCGACTCTTGCATCTTCTTTGTCCTGTATCTCTTGCTTCAACTGGATGATTTCTGTATTTGCATCATTTAGTAACTCGTCTTTCTTTCTGAGCTGAGCCAGTGCCACATCCCTTTGAGTTGTAATTTCTACCTGTTCGGCCATTCGGGATTGTAACTCCTTCAGTTGTTCTCGTAGGGCTTGATTTTCTGCCTTAGCCACCACCAATTCTTCTTGTAGAGGACTAATATCTGCCTCCAGCACATCCACTTTATGTTGGAATTCTTCTCGGATGCTATCAGTGACCTGTTTCATCTGTACTGGTAATTACTACGATAATTGAATTAGCAATTGACCCATATTTGCAAGCTCAGAGATCATGGGAATCGAAGGAAGTGGAAGATGAGGACGAGGTTGAGATGAGGATGCGGTGAGTAGCTGCTGGGAGTTCGGTGGAGAGTAGTTTGGGGATGAGGAAGAAGAGGCAGTGGGTTCTTCGGGAAGAATGGGTGGAGTAGGGATAATTGGGTTGAGTGGAGGTTCCGGTGGGGGAGTGGGAAAAACAAAGTGAGATTCTGTTACCTTTTCTGTGGTTTGTTTTGTGTCAGCGGTGTCTGCAGTTGTGGACTCTACTGCTTTAAGTAGTTCCTCGAAGACTTCTTTGATTATATGTTCTTCATCTCTTTGCTTTTCATGCTCCGATTGTTGTTGTGATGCTCCTTGTGATAAGCTTGTGTCAGATTCGGTGTGATCTTCCTGTTCTTGTTGTCCTTCTGAAGATTGTGCAGATGATTCGTGCTGCATAGACGTTGCGGTGTCATGGAAAGTTTCTTCGTCCTGCTTCTCTTCTTCTTTGTCATCTTCTTTGTTTTTTTTGGCTGACCCCTGGGCTTCACTTTCAGAGGAACTGATTTTGATTCTTTTCCGGAGGAAGAGTTGATTGAGTTCCTCTTCGTCTTCTTCATCGTCCTCCAATAATTGCACAAAATCTTCATGGCGCAGGACCGGGCCTCTGGGTGGTGGTTGTGCTGCAAGAATGGCCGGAAAAAGGAAAGAAATAATGTGCAGCAATCTGGACCTTGGCATCCCTCCTTTGTTTACCTGTTTAATTATTGAAACGCATTCCTTGTGAATGCGGTGGAAGAAGTAGGATGCAAAATTTATTGGTTCTCTAGCAGCTAAATCAATGGCGGAGTAGAATGGACGGGATATTCCATAAGTACGTTTCTGTAGGTTCAGGATAGCTACTAAGAACTGAAGGGCGGATCTCTCAGGTTCCGGTCGACATAGGATCGCGTATTCGTTGGATGAATACCTAGGGAATAAGTGATTCATGGTGGCTAATGGCAGATTCGGGCCATTCTCTCGACCTTGCGAAGGGAGTCGAAACGACTCAGCAAAAGTTTGGAAGGTGATTACGGTTCGGGAGGGTAGGGAAGTGATAGCCCAACTTTGCTTGTTGGCAGGTGTTTTGGCGATAGCGGCGATGATCTGAGCAAAAAACGGGTGGGATTCCACTGAATGCCATGGTAGTTCAGCGAAATTGGCCAACCCACGTATGCGCAGAAACTCTCCTACCTCGGTAGGGAGTCCGTCACAGAAAGCGGCATAGTTTTCCAGAGCTTCCATGGCGCAAACGATGACAGCAAGCACAAAACACAAACGCACAGGGTATACACAGTCACACAAATCACGCAAGCACAATAGCGGTTTTCGACGAAACGGAGAAGGTTAAGTAGATGCGCTGCAGTGGAGAGAAATTAAAAATCACTAATCATCGTGCGACGTTGAGATGATAACTTCTTAACTTCGGTGTGCATGTATTAGTAGCTGAAAAGGGCAGGGCGGTTGTTGACATAATTAGGTATCAAAACGCGGATATTTACAGACTTATATTATTTTATTAAGCACACAAAATTAAAAGAAAATAAAAGGAAAGAAAAGGAAACGCAAAAATGCGCGGCCAATCCGCGGGATGTTCAGTGTGGATCGGATGCTTGTTGATACGGCCGCAGCTTTGATCCATTTATCACCTTTGGAAGAGGAATTCCGGTCAAAGTAATCAACTGAAAAGTGCCTGGGCCTATCTTTTCATAAATCCGGTAGGGACCAAACCATCGTAACTTGAATTTGCCTGCAGAGCGATTCGACTTTGCATTGTAAAATAGTACAAGTTGTCCCACCATAAAAACTGGGGTCTTTAGATAGCGATCATGTGTTTGAGCTTGTCTTAGCTGTACTTCCTGCATAGTTAGAAAACTTTGCCATCGGTGCTCATCCAGTTCTCTGAGTGTATCTAGCCGAAATGATAAAGAATCTTCTGGTATTAATTTCTGAGTGAGAGCCACACGTAAGCTTGGCACAATAATTTCCATGGGTGCTATGGCTTCCAATCCATAAGCTAGTTTGAAGGGTGTTAGACTTGTTGCTACCTTATAAGTAGTTCGGTATGCCCACAGGACTGCAGGTAACAGTTGGTCCCATCTTTCCGGTGCTTCCAGAATGAGTTTTCGAAGCATATTCAGCAGGGTCTTGTTCGTACTCTCAGCCAAACCATTTGCACGAGGATAATATGGTGAACTGAATTTATGCGTGATCTGAAAAGAATGTGTAAGTACTTTCATTAAATTGTTGACAAAATGAGTGCCTTGATCTGTAACAAGCTCTAAAGGTAATCCAAAACATGGAAAGACATCTTTCATTAGGCACTTTGCCACCGAAACAGCTGTGGAAGATTTTAAAGCCCATACTTCTGCCCATCTGGTTGCATAGTCTATACAGGTTAGAATATAACGATTATTGCTGAGTATTGCTGGCGGTGTAATAGGTCCGATAAAGTCTAGACCCCACTTCTGAAAAGGCTCTAATGGCAAGACAGGTTGTAGAGGGAAAAGATGACATTGCAGGGGTTGTCCAGATCTCTGACAACTATCACATTGTTTGACAAACTGTGATACATCCCTGTACATAGTAGGCCACCAAAGTCCACTTTGTAGAATTTTTCGGTGCGTTAAATCTGCTGCAAAGTGTCCACCGGAAGGAATTGAGTGAGCTAGAATAATGATTGAGTTAACTTCGTGTGGAGGAATACAACGAAGTAAAACTCCAATGTGATCCATATAGTATAATTCCCCAACAATTAATCGAAATTTGCGACTGTACACTGCAATCTTCCTACACATTGCAGGAGATGTTGTAGAAGGAAGACATCCATCAATCAAAAAAGTTAACAACTGATCATAGTAATTAGTTGTTGCGGGAGGATTTGCTTCTTCATCATTAGTTGGTTCAGTACTGTAAATCGCTGGTGTGGTGTCATCAACACGGACCGGAGCTTCACCGGAATCTAAGCGAGAAAGAAAATCTACTAAGGCATGTGAGTTGTCGGGCCGATGGATTACTTCAAAATCAAACTCTTGTAAAAGTAGAACCCAATGCGCTAGTCGACCACCTAAATGCTGTTGTCGTACCAGATAGACAAGTGCAGCATGATCTACATGAAAAGTAAATCTGCGGCCAAGTAAATAGTGTCTGAATTTCTTTACTGAATACACTAAACCCAGACATTCTCTTTCGGTTACAGAGTAATTCTTTTCTGCAGGAGCAAGTCTTCTACTCGCATAGTAAACAGGCGGGAACCACTTATCGGTTTGTTGCATCAGAACACTGCCAATGGCAATATCTGATGCGTCTACGAAGACATGAAATGGGCGATCCCAGTCAGGAGGCTGTAAAATTGGTACCTGTGTTAATAAACACTTTAGACGATCAAATGTTGTTTGACATTCCGGAGTCCAATCAAACTGTTTAGGACTCTTCGTGATTAATCGATTAAGTGGAATGGCTAAATGAGTGAGCCACCGTAAATGACGACCATGCCATCTCACTTGACCCATGAAACGCATTACTTCCTTTGGTGTAGTAGGTATAGGTGCTTCTAACACAGCTGCTACCTTATCTGGGTCGACTTGTATGCCTTGTGCAGATACAGTATGGCCAAGCAATTTACCACATGAAACTGCAAACACAGATTTGTTTGGGTTCAGGCAGAGTCTGTATTCTCTGCATTTCTCAAAGCAGCACCGTAAATGGAACAAGTGTGCTACCATCTTACCGAACAAAGAGAAATCATCAAGATATACTTGCATGAACGAGGTAAGATAAGGGGAGAATATTTCCTGCATACACTCTGGAAAGTACTGGGGGCATTTCTTAATCTAAACCACATAACAGTACAAGCAAATACACCCCAATTGGTGATGAACACTGTTTTTGGTATATCTTCCTCAGCCATTCTTACTTGATTGTAACCACTATATCCATCTAAGAACGAGTACATTTCGTGTCCTGCTACTCTATCAAGCATGGTGTCCAGAAATGGCAGAGGAAACGGATCTGGCACCGTAGCTGCATTTAGCTTCCGGTAATCCACACATATTCGCAGTTGCTTATTCTTTTTAGGGACAATAACAATGGGTGATATCCACTCAGCATGCTCTACTGGTACAATAAATCCAACCTTTAATAACCTATCCAGCTCTGCCTTTACCTGTGTTGCATAATTCGGATTCATTCGGTAGCTGGGTTGTTTGTTTGGTTTTGCTTCCAGCTTTAGCATGACCCTGTGTTGATAAATGCGGGGGTCCAAACCCTTCATATCTTTGTAATCCCATGCAAAGACGTCGGAGAACTCTCGGAGTAGCAGGATTAGGTCTGCTTGAAATGTTTCCGGTAAGTTTTATGTTATCTTGACAGGACACAGATGGTCTTCATCTCCTAAATTATAAGTGATCAACTGATCCTCTGGAACATAAAATTATCGGGGCTTCTCTGTATTGTCAGCTGGCTTAAAAATTTGTTACAGTTGAGCGTCATCTATAGCAGCAGTATCTTCCTTCTTATCTTCCTCTGTTACAGGCATCACCGTACAAACTGCGGGATTCCAATTATCTACAACAGATTGTAGATCAAGAGTTCCTAGGGAGATCAAGTCAATATTATTCTTCAAAAACTCTTCTTCTTCATCATCTGACAGACCATCTAACATATGAGCTGGTTCAGCAAAATATGTTCTAGCATGCAATTTGCAAGGTTGTATAGCATCTAATTTTACAACATATTTACGATTGTTGTCTTTGAAAGTGAGTTCCTGTGCAGACCAATCTTGTATAACCTTAGCTTGCTTTAGCCAAGGACAGCCAAAAAGAAGATTATAATCAAGGGTGGATTCCGGTAATTCTAGGACGACAAAAGTCATCTTAAATGTGGTACCCTGCAAAGTTATTAGTACATTTCGGACAAGTCCTACAGGATGGACTCTTGACTGGTCAGCCATTCTGACAAAGAACTGAACTGGTTCGATTTCAGTCCATCCTAACTTCTTACACAGTGCAGCAGTAGCAATGTTGACTCCAGATCCTCCATCAATTAGTACCTGTGTAATTTTATGATTTTTATACCATACCGTAATTAAAGGAACCGAATGATCAACCGTAAAATCAGGTTTCGGTTGCACTGTCATTGTGGCTGGAATGCAAGAAGGTACAGGACTGAACTGTTGTTGGAATTGCTACCGAACTCCTGGTACTAGTGCAAGTAATTGGCCAAGAGAAAGAGTAATGGATGCTTTAGATAAAATTTCCCAGGCCTTATGTGATTGAATTGTGTTTTCCACAGATTCTGAAGATGATGCACCGACTGAAGATGATGTATCTACTGAAGATGATGTGCCTGCTACTGAATTAGAATCTTGTTTTTGTGTTCCTTCCTTGGTTAGCGAAGCGTGGGTCACCGGAATAGGATCTGGAAACACTAGAGGTTCGGCGGTGGTCCATTGTCTGGCCTTATCATACATCCTTTGTTGTTCACGTATGCCTGGTTCAAATACTTCTGCTACTGGTTGCAGTTGTTTACCGGATTGGGTCTGAATTTCTGCAGCTTGCGTCTCTACTGGTGTGATTTGTACCATATTAGTCATTGGGTTGTGACGTTCTTTCTTCCTCTGATCATACTCAGCTGCATCCTTACAAAATCTTCTAATGTGACCAAATTCACCACAAAAATGACAGCGTAGTGGTGGCAAATTGGGATTTTCCTGTGCTGGTCCGGCCTGCCAGCGGTTTGCATTGTAGTTATTATTTCTCTGCCCTCTGTAATTTCGATAACCTTGTTGCTGGTTGTTTCTCATTTGCGGAGGTACATAGTGATTGGCTGGCTGTCCTGGTTCCTGTATAATTGCATTCACTGTTGCGGTTCCCTGCACTTTGGCGTTGTATGCACAGTTTTTGGTGGTATGTCCGGTCGTGTTGCAGATAGCGCAAAACAACTGATTAAGTGCATAAGTGGCACTAGTGTGCCCTGAATTCTTGCATGTAGTGCAGAACATCTGTCTGGTCGGATCTTCTGTAACATTTTTATTTGCCTTTAACCATTCCAAGTCTTCTGTAAGTCCTCCAACCTTGTTTTCCAGTTGTAAAGCCATTGCAATCACTGCATCTAGCGTCATAGCTCCTACACAGCGTATGATCATAATCTGTTTAAGTTGCGGAGTCAATCCATTGATAAACCATTGAGTGATAACGTCATCCAATAGGTTGGCATGTGCTGGTGGTAATTGCCTCAAATGGGTTCTGAATAGAGTGGCATACTCTTGCACTGTTTGAATTATCTTCTGTCTATTATTTTGTAGGTAGTCGAAAATTTCGGCTGGATTCTTCTTTAGCCTGAATCTTTGCAAAAATGCATCCCTTACTACTTCATAGGTGCCGAAATGATTAATATCATATTCTGTAAGCCATCTGGCTCCTTCATTAACCAATGTAGACTGGAAGACAATAGCTTTATACACCGGATCAGGTGGATGGTTGAGCACTGCATAACTTATCTCAAATGTGCGTACATGAGCATCTGGGTCATCTCCTGGAAATCCACCGAATTTAGTGTACGTTACTCCTGTGGGAGTCGGCCGGGGTGGAAATAATTGTTGTTGTTGCTGCTACTATTGTTGTTGTTGTTGTTGTTGCCCACTCATCGTGCTGACGGTGGTATTGGGACAATCTGTTGTATCCCAAGGCTGAATATCTGAACCGTCAGAATCTGTATCTTCAGCCTGTGCACTCTCTGGCTCGATAATATTGTTCAGTATATTTCGGATCTCAGCTTCGAACATGCTACCTTCCTTCTTGATATCAAATGTAGGAAAGCTTACTCCAAATAGCGGTGACTGGACTGAAGATTCACCAAGAAATGGTAAACCGTCACCGAAACACTGTGAATTCTCAGCAACTTGTACCGAAATAACACCGGAAGGTGTCGATTTTTCACCAAAACAAAGTGCTCCTTCTCCTTCACTGGTTTCTTTGGCCAAGACGTTTCTTTTCGTAAACAAATTTGAATATTTACCTAATGGTGTTAAACTAACTTCATGCTGCGTCCTGATAGATTCTGGAGTTAATATATCTTCGACAGACTATGCCGAAATCGCACCGGAATTTGCGAGAGATGTAGCACATTCCACCAGGATATGACCGGAAGCACTACTGACGTTCTTCACTTTCTTGACAACTGGGTAAGACCTTTCTGCGCTTCTACCTCCTGGAGGCGTTCTTAGCAAATTAGGTACCCAGGGCTGTCGGTTCTTCGGATACGTTTCACTGGATCAAGTAACCGGCATGTATCATCTTTTGTACTACTCGCGTACTATTACTATCGATTTACAATCTATAGTCGCGTTACCACAATCAATTTGCAATAATCTGATCTGTTGCCACCTTCCCACAGACGGCACTAGTGTTAAAGGCTTAAAACGCGAGACTAACAATCAGAAATGCGTTTAACCACCTAATTGGGTTCTTGGGAGTGGAAGGGGTCTGTAAAGACAGAGGCCCTATGCTTGTTTCCCAAAATTACGTCACAACACACAATATACCAACACTCAAGATGTCATCAAGAATTGGTATCCCATTCTCATTCTTTACGGCTCGTCATTTTAACTCTATCAGAGTCTACCGAACACATTGTACCAGACTATCAGTATCGTAATACCGAATTACCTAAAAACCCTTTTTCTGAATACACACTACTATAACATCCGGAACAATAATAGTAGTTCAACCTTCACCGAATAGCGCTCACAATCGAACAAACCGAAGACACAGAAGGACTCAATAGTTCCAGACACACAATGCTGAAGATTCAGTACATAACTTAGAAAAACCCTTACTGTAATTTTAATCTTTGCCGTATGAAGATAGACCTCAACACTGCAGACAACACAATACAGATCCGATTACCAGAAACACTACCACAGCTACACAGACTGCACCAAGCAACTGGCAGAATATTCCAAGAAAGAGTAACACCACGTTACGAGTAATTAACACAACAATCGCAATAGAGACTCGCAAATGACTCACTCAGACAACAGTCGGGCGATCTACTTGATGTCTAGGACACTCACGACAGACAGGTATCGACAGATAACAAAACAGAACAAGAACAATATACTCAGGATTGCTCAACAAACAACACAGTAACGTTCACTCAATCACCCAAACAAACAGTCTGGTGAATCCAACGAACGTTCCCTACGTCTCTTTTCCATTGCTTTATATAAAGATTACAAGGTGTTTGCGTAACAACCTTTTGCGCGTGTGAAAAAAAGATTTAGTTATACAACTTCCAATCTGACGGCCGATAACAACGTGTAAGAATGATGTTATCCACATATACACATAAATATATCATTTTTGAATTACTCCTCTTGACAAACAGAGAAGAATATGCCTTGCTCATCATGAATTCTTGGTCTTGAAGATAGGTTGTTAACCTATGGTTGCATGCCCTAGGTGCCTGCTTCAAACCATAAAGAACTTTGTTCAATTTTCATACATGATTTAGTTTGTTTGGATCTTCATAGCCAGGAGGTTGAGCAATGTAAACCTCCTCTAAAATCCACCCATTGAGAAAAGACTTTTTCACGTCTACTTGATACATATTCCAATTTCTAGATGCAGCTACACTTACCAATACTCTAATGGTTGGCATCTTAGCCACAGGCAAAAAAGCTTCTTCATAATCTACTCCTTGGGTTTGTGCAAAACCCTTAGCCACAAGCCTAGCTTTGTACTTGTTTATGGATCCATCTGAGTTCCTTTTGATTTTGGAAATCCATCTAGAACCAAGTACCTTCATTGATGCTTTCTTGGGTACTAGCTCCCAAGTGTCATTCTCTTGGAGTGCTTCTATTTCTTCATCCATAACCTCCTTCCATTCTACTTTGGTACTTGCTTCTTCATATGAAGAAGGTTCTTCAAGTGATGAATCCTTAACAAGATAAATAGACTACTTAGTGACTAATGAAGTATCATACCCATATCTAATTGGATTCTTACTCTCTCTTTGTGATCTCGTTAAGGCTTGGTTGGATGACTCAGGTATGTCCTCCAACCTCTTCATCTTGACCTTGCCTTTTGATTTCCATGATTTAAATTCTTCCAAGTTGGTGTTGTCCTCATCATTTGATTTGATGTCTTCAACTGTGCTTGGCTCCTCCTTGGTGAGGCTTGGAAATTCTTCTTCCAAGTCATATGGAAAATTGACCTTCTTGCATGCACTTTCAAACCAAGAGTCATTCTCACCCAACACAACATCTCTACTGATCATAAATCCTTTGTTGGATGGATTATAAAACATGTATCCTTTTTTATTTATATCATACCCTATGAGGATGCATTTCTCTGCCTTAGGGTCTAACTTACCTTTGATTTGAGATGGAACATGCACATAAGCAACACAACCAAATATTCTGCAATGTTCAAGTGATGGTCTCCTACCATGTCATGCCTCATAGGGGGGTCATCCCATCAAGGGACTTAGAAGGTAACCTATTAATAAGATAAGTGGCAGTAGAAACACTCTCTACCCACAAGTAATTAGAAAATTTCTTTTCATTCAGCATAAATCTAGTTGCTTCCACAATCAATCTATTCCTCATCTCTGCTACTCCATTTTGCTGAGGAGTATATCTAGTAGTGATCTCCCTTTTGATACCTCTGTCTTGCAAAAATGCATCAAATTCATTGGAGAAGTACTCACCTTATCCTCTTTAGACTCTTTCCTGTTTGATTTTCCACAAGTGCAAGATATTTTTTGAAACAATTGAACACTTCATCCTACAAGATTTTCATGAAATACAAGATAGTCCACCTACTAAAATCATCAATTAATGACACATAGTACCTTGAGCCTGAAATTGAAGGGTCTTTGCTTGGTCGCCACACATTTGTGTGGACAAGTTCCAAATACTCCTCATGCATATAGCATTTCTTTGTGAAGGATAACCTGTGTGATTTACAAAACTAGCATGCATCACATTTATAGATCATATGTTGCTTGGATACATTAGGTATCCCACGTACACATTGATCTCTACATATATGCTTCAATGTTCTCTCACCAAGGTGCCCTAATCTTTTGTGCCATATCTCTAACTCATACAAATTTTGATCCTTATAATTATAAAGTGCAATATTTCTAGTGTCCTCAAGCTCAAATGTAAACAATCTACCTGTTTTCTCTCCCTTTGCAATTCTCCTAAATCCATGTTGGGGGTCCTCCACAAAAGCTCCAAATTTATTGAACCTAACTTGCAAACCCTTTTCCACTATATGTCCAGCACTCATCAAATTCTTTGTGATAGTAGGTACATAAAGAACTCTGTTCAACAGATTTCTATTCCCATCAAAAGTTTTGACATTTCCTACCTTGACAACTGAATGCTTGGTATCATCACCTGTTTGTACTTGGTGCTTTCCCTTGGGCTCTTCAAGATCAGAATGGAGAGCTACATTGCCTGCTACATGTTATGAACAACCTGAGTCAATATAGAAGAGGTGCTCATCATTCATACCTTGTTTTGAAGTCATGTTCATAATGAGAAGAGAATCCTCTTGATCCTCTGTATAGTTGTCGAAATATTTTCTTGATTTGTATCCTTCTTGATAATTGTTTTTGTAATTGTTGTTGTATCCATGGTTGTATCCTTGATTATGGTTGAATCTTCCTCTTGATTGTGAGTAGCCACTCTTTGAAATCCTCTTCCTCTCTAGTTCTTGAAGTTACTATAGCACTCATCTATTGTGTGATTAGATAGTCTACATATATTGCATGGGGAAGAGTTGAAAGGTCTCCCCCTACCTTTCTTACCTCCTCTACCCCTTCCTCTTGAATTCCTACCTCTCCCTGCATAGTTAGCTTGAGAAGTAGTACCTTCATCTTCAACTTTCTTGCTCTTTCCTTTATCCTTAGACTTCCCTTTATCTGTATAGAGGGCAAAAGAATTGTTACCTCTTGATGGTTCTCCATTTTTGTTGAGCTTGGCCTCATGGGTGAAGAGTTGCCCCATGAGAGTGGTTAGATCAGGGATTTGTATATCCATATAAAGATCCATTGCAGTTGTGAAAGATTCCCACTTATCATCTGCCTTGATGCCATTGATTATCTATCTCACTATTTGCTCTTCTTTAATCTCCCCTCCTATGCGTGCCAATTGATCAGCTACATCTTTCACTTTAGTCACAAACTCCGAAACATTCTTCTTGGGTTGCTTCTTTTGAGTAGTAAACTCCATCCACAATTGATTTTTCCTAGCTCTTGTATTGGAGGAAAAATATGAAGATAGAGTATCCCAAGTTTCTTGGGAAGTTTTGCAATTCCTAATATGAGGAAGAAGGAAGTCAGAAATAGATTAAGTAGATATGACGTGGCTAAAGCATCTTTGGCACACCATGAGTTGATTCTTTCTTACTCCTCTCTTGTAGGTTGATCTTTGCTTCTGAATATGGGCATCTCCTCATCTCTTGATATGTATCCATAGAGACTCCTTCCTTGTAAATAGGTCTTCATACTCAAGGACCATGTTGGATAATTATTCCTCTCCAATTTATCAATGAAAGAAGGGAAACTATCTCCCATTTTACCTCAATTTTCTCTGATACCACTGTTGGAAGAGATGGATGGATATCTCAAGGAAGTGAGGTGGTACTACTAAAACCTGATTTGTAGCTTCCCTAATACACTTCAATGTTATATAGAAGGCCCTTTTAGCTTGCAAATGACACCAAGAAAGTACCTATGTACTTTGGAGTTGATGCTTGAAACAATTGAATCAAAACAGACAACTTCATGAATAGCTAGTGTCAAAAAACTTGCTATTTTAGCCCAAACACCTGTTGGTTCTTTTGCTCAGTGCTCATAGTACACTAACAATTGATTAAATTCCTTTTGAGGTAATTAAATTAGCTTAGATATCTCATGATTGCAAGTGGAATCATCTAAAATGATCAATTATGCTCTAAGAAATAAGTTTAGCAAACCAAAACTTACCCCCGATTTTTTAGGGACTAACTAGTAGATGACCAATGAGCACTTCGACGATGATTTCTACTAGATGGCTAAACCAAATACCTTGAGATTTTGGTAGCACAACGTAGACTTCTAGTTGGCTCCAAGAAGCCAAAGATTATGAAAAATGGTTGAAAATTCACTAAGATATGACCAGAGCAAGTTCATTGTTCTGAGTAGTCATATCCTAGAAGTAGACAAAGATGTTCAATGAACTATATGTATTATAAAACATGATTGTACAAGATCATGGGCATTGTAATGATGCTCAATGATGATGGATTGAGTGAGCTATGGTGTGAGGCACTCAGCTTCTACAAATGATCAAGGAGAGAGCTCTCAAATGAGGCCACATATCCGTGAGATTTACAAAAGCCTTTTTAAAAGAAGTTTCTTCTAAGTTTGAATTTGAATTCAAACTTGGCTCCAACTAAAAGTGACTCCCTTGATTTAGAAGTTACTCCATCATTTGAAACTCGTAACTAATATTCCTCCTAAATCCACAAGATACAAGCTTTTGCAAGATTCTTCAAAGATTTAATCTTTTACAATCGTAAATGATCAAGTGGTTACAAGCCAAGATTCACATGTATCATCAAGTGATAGTTGCACACATTGTCTTCTAAGCCAAATGTGTAGGCTTGATCATTTTGCACCAACAATCAAGGCATAGACCTTGGAATACCTTTTCATCTAAGTCATCAAAGTCACCATTGGGATCATTGGCTGTGTGAGGGAGGACCTCAATGGTCATGGAATACAAAAGTTCTCGACACTTCCTAGGAGGTCACCCATCCTAGTTTGTTCCCCTTAGAGCTCATTTAATCGAAAATCTTTTGCCACTAAGAATCACTCTTGTGGTGCTTGAGAACGCAAAGAGACTAAGGTTCACATTATCTTGAACATCTTTTGGGCTCTCAAAGCTTCATTCTTTGCTTTCAAAGCCTGTTTTGAAGCATTTATGGGGTGATTTTTGGAGTCATTTTGGAGTACTTTCATGCATAGTTCTCATTACATAGCTTCAAAAACATCATGAAGAGTGCTCTTTTGTACTCCTCTGATAATGAATATTCATCTTTGGGGCTGTGTTTTCAGCCACACTAGTAAATATATATGTTCCTTGAAACGTTTCTAGATGTGGTGGGAGTAGCCACCATAAATTTATGGAGGTTCTTGAGCCTAAAGAATAGACTTGACAGACAATTACAGGTGTTTTTGGCTCATGTTTGGGCTATGAATTCAGCCGTTCAATGCCATTTTACTGCATACATTGAGCACATACACACTATTTATGCTTTTGTGGATGCTACTTATGTACGTCCATGTGGCCACTGATATCACGGTTACATATTTGCATAAAACCTTTGACATTGATAAAGAGGGTCCTAATGAGGTTTTTGTAACTTGGAGAAACCCATGTTAGGATCTCTTTGGTGATGCAGATGGAAGACTTACCCAACCTCACCATAGGAGATGTATGATAGTTGTTCATAATTGCTTGGTAAGCCTAGCTGGCTTCTTTCAGTTATGTGGTTATATGTAGTGGAGTTAGTGATTCACCATGAAGGTTCATATGTCAATACTTGCAGTTTAGTGAGTTTTTCTTAAATTGTTCATTGAGACTCTGGCAAAATGTTTTCTAGATTTGAGTTTTCTCAACTATAAAGTGGTCGATTTTTACTCCTTGACACACCTATTCATATGAGCATATAAATTCTCACATAATCCCTTTTTTTTGTCCTTGCTATTTACTAATCCATTTTTTTAGGGAGATTGTTGAATTTTTTGAAAAATCTAACACTCAATCATCCCTTTTGAGCTTTAGTAGTGTTTGGAATATTCTAGATCCATTATTATTCTAGTCAGTTCACTATCATCATGACATTGGAGCTCTTAGGCACATCTAGTGGATCAAGGTCTAGTGCCAATGTTCCTAGGAGGAGCTACAACTTTCAAGGAAAAGGCCATTTTGAGATCCAAAAATTGATGGCACAAACTTTGGTATATGGAAGAATAAGATTAGAGATGTGCTGATTTAGAGGAGGCAATGGAAGCCAATAAATGGAATCTCAAAGAAGCATGCTAACATGGATGAAGATGATTGGAATGGGTTGGATGAAATGGCTATGTTTACAATTAGATTGCACCTCACAGATAATGTTTACTTTACAATATTGGATTGTGAAAGTGTAGAGGAGCTTTGGAAGAAGTTATGCAACACATATGTAAAAGAAACGACATCAAATAAAGTGTATCTGATAAGAACGTTATATGACCTTCTCATGAAGCACATTGATAGTTTTGTTGCTCATGTAAACGCATTTGATGCTATGTTCACTCAATGCTAGGCTCAAAAAATGGAAATGGATAATGCTAGGCTCAATGCTATGCACATTGCCATCATCATGGGATACATTCTACACAGCTATTAGCAATAGTGCACCTATTGATAATTTGGTCTATAATGACATATGTGGAGGACTCTTGAGTGAGGAGAGTCGTAGGAAATCTATGGTTGGAACTCTGAGTGGAGATGCATATAATGTTCATGATTCTTACCAAGGAAAGAATGGACAATCTGGTAGGAGCAAGAACAAGCAAAAGAATGGTAAACATAATAAAAGTAGAAGTAAGTCAAGGAAGAGGGATATTGAATGGCATTATTCTCATAAGAAACAACACATGAAGAAAGAATCCTATGCATTAAACAATTTTGAAGGTAAAGGAACGAAATATTGATGGGGATGTTAAACAACTACTTGCACCATCTACGTCAACTGTGAAGATTGAAGAAACCAATGCTATTTTTTATGATGCTAATGTGTTGAGATTTGACACTGTTGTGCGTACTGAGGCTCTTATGGCTTATTCTCTTTCCCACACATGGCTGCTAGATTATGGTGCTTCTTTACATGTGACACCAAATAAAGAATGGTTCTCTACTTATGCAGCAAAGTCTCTTGGTATTGTGATACTTGGTGACTCTTACCAGTGTGACATTGTCAGGATTAGAGATGTGGTTGTGTAGTTCATTGATGGTTCAAAATTTACTATGCATAATGTATGCCATGTACCTAAGTTATTACACAATTTGATGTCAGTTGGTCAACTTGATGACCTTGGTTACAAGGTCGTCTTCTATGCTCAGTCCTTTTGAATATCAAAGGGCAATATGGTTATTGCAAAAGGAAGCAAAGTTGGCTCACGTTATCCATTATTTGCATCATAAAAAGAACACTTATTAGCTGTTATTGAACAACCTATGGCTTGTATTTTTCATGGCCATTTCAGTAAAATATCTCGTAGTGGAATGGAAAATCTTTTTGGTTCTAGCTACTTACATGTGTTATCTTTCTTTGATTTTTCATTTTGTGAGCATTGTCAATATGGAAAGCAAACTAGGAATGTGCATAAAATGCACACTAAATCTTCAACTCGGCCTTTAGATCTTGTTCATACAAATGTGTGTGGCCCTATGCCCACAAGGTCATTAGGTGGTTCTCTTTACTTTTTCACTTTCATAGATGATGCTACTAAAACATTTGGGTGTATCCTATCAAATCAAAGGATGATGTGTTCCTTACTTTTAGAAAATTGCTTGCTTCATTTGAGACTGAAGAACAAACTAAGCTTAAGGCTTTAGGTTTAGATAATGGGGGTGAGTATACCTCACATGAATTCAACCTTTTCTATCAGTCTAGAGGAATTTGTATAGAGTCTAGAGCTCCTTATACCCCAATAAAAAATTATGCAGCTGAAAGGATAAATAGAACTATTCAAGATAGAGTAGTTTCTATATTGCATCATGCAAATCTTTCACAAGGCTTTTGGCTAGAAGTGGTATTGACTGCAATTTATGTGATTAACCTTTCACTTAGTACTACCAAAGGTCTAAAATTGGCATGAGTTCTGGATAGGGAAGCCACCATATTATGATCATCTTCATGTTTTTGGGTGTGAAGCATATGTTCATATACCCAAGAATCTTAGACAAAAGATGGACCATAAGTCAAAGAATGAATTTCTCTTGGATGTGGGAGAGAAGGTGAAGTTGGATATTATTTATGGGATCATGAAATACAGGTAGTGATTAGAAGAAGTGATGTCATTTTCAATGAGTCTAAGATGGATAAGCAACCCATTAAAGAGGTTGAAGTGAGAAGAGTGGTGTTTGAGGATATTAGTCCTCTAGTTAGCATGCATAAAATTGCTACACATAGGGATGTCAAGAGAGTGTCCAATCAGATCAATGTCCAAATATTCCTATTCAACAACCATTGAGATGCTCTACACATGTGTCACATCCACTTGATAGATATATTCTAGGTATAAATTTTGTTATGCTAACATATGTTGGTGAGCCTTCTTGCTACAAAGAGGCTATGTAGACAAAGGACCATGTCTAGCAGGAGTGTGACATGAAGAGTGTGTTGGATTCTATTCACAAGAATGGTTCTTGGGATTTAGTACTTTGCCAAAGGGCAAGAAAGCTTTACCATGTAAATGGGCATATAAGCTGAAATTCACATAAGATAGTGCTTCTCCAAATTGTCTACCCAGTGTTCAAGATGACTCTCTTGCGAATTTTTCGTGGATTCATTGCAATGGAGGACTTAGAGCTAGTCCAAATGTATGTGAAAATTGCTTTCTTGGATGGAGATCTTGCAGAAAAGATCTATATGGAACAATTAGAGGGTTATGTAGTTCTTGACAAAGAAAGACTAGTTTGTAAGCTAAAGAAGAGCTTATGTGGACTTAAATAGTCCCCTAGACAATGGCACCAAAATTTTGATGCTTTTATGAGGCCTCAAGGATTTTCTTGAAGCATTGAGGATCATTGTCTCCACACAAAGAGATGCTTCAATGGCAACTTGATATGCTTGATACTTTATGTTGATGATATGATGATTGTTGGGAAGTCCTCTTATGACTTGTCAATTCTCAAAAAGAAGTTGAGTCCGACATTTGATATGAAGGATTTGGGGGTGCCAAACGTATTGTTGGCATGCACATTACTTGTTATAGGAGTAAACGATGCATATACTTGTCTCAAAGTGAGTACATATCCAAAGTACCTCATAGGTTCAATATGCAGGGTGGAAAGGCATTGAGTACACCTTTACCCACATATGTGAAATTGAGCAAGGATGATTGCCCCAAATTAGATGAAGGAAAGGAATTCATGAACAAAACTCCTTCTCAATTTGCAATTGGTAGTCTCATGTATACTATGGTAGCTACGAGACTAGACATTCCATTTGAAGTGGGAGTTGTGAGCAGATATATGTCTAACCCTAGAAAGAAGCATTTGAAAGTGGTCAAGATGATTTTGAGATATCTAAGTGGCACTAAGGGCAAGTGGCTATGCTTGGGTAGCGTAAAAGCATCCATTGTTGGTTACATAATTCTGATTACATGGGTTGTGTAGACAATCCAAAGTCTACATCAGGGTACATTTTTCATTTTGCTAGAGGTGCTATCTCTTGGAGATCTCATCTTCAAGAATGTATAGCTCTTTCCACCATAGAAGCAGAGTATGTTGTAGCAAGTGGCGCATGGAAGGAAACATTCTGGCTTTCTTGTCTCGCTTGTGACATGGGTCTACCTTAGCATGTACCTTGTTTGCTGAGTGACAGTGAGAGTTCCATTTTTTTGGCTAAGAATCTGTTCTATCATGCAAAGATCAAGCACATTGAGGTGAGGTATCACTTCATTAGATATTGCTTATCCCTTGAGTGCATTACTCTTGAGAATGTTAATACTCGAGATAATGTTATAGATTCTTTGACTAAAGCTCTACCACATGATAGCTTTCAGCACTATTGTCACTTCATGGGGTTTACTTGATTGATGATCTTACACAGGTATTTTTATACTATGTAACATGTCCATCAGGTGGGAGGTATAGTTTGTATACTTACACTCAGGTATTCTTTATCATTCTTTATTTTTCTCCTATTGTCACTTTGGCCATATTGGCCTTTAGTGGGATATTGTTATCATTAGTGTCCATGTGAAAGGCCAAGTGGCCATCGAACACTTTTGTATATGTTTTTTAGTATAACATACAGTGGCATGGTCAGCCACAGATTATAAGTTCGACTGCATTTGGAAAACATAAGAAATTTGTGTTAATGCCCCATTGTGCACCCTGTTCTTTGTGTATTCTACAAGCTCTGAGAGGATTACTGTGTATGGCATCTGAAGCTAGGTTTTCTACTTTGAGGGTATCATTGTAGAGCTCTCAAGAAGGAGTCCATTGTGGTGAATCACCATTGAAATACTTCACACAAGTGGACAACACTATCTTTGTAGTTGATTTTTTCAAAACTTAAAATTTCTCCATCTTTTTAGTTCAATTTTTGGTGAATAAAAATCTCAAGTTCTCGATCTCTCCAAATCATCACTATCTATTGGGATTTTTAGGTGTTATGTAGAGACTTACAACAATAAAATGGATGACAAATATGAAATAGAAGAAATAGGTCATTTTCTTTAATACAATGATCCTATTATTTATATGAAAATGCACCCGCGAATATCTATTTTAGAATGATTCTTCAATACATATCGGAAACATAATGGCTTAAAATTAGATTCTAGGATGATTAAAAAATCACATTGATGGTGTAAAAAATCTACCTAATAAATTTATTCAATTATGAAAATTTCTTAGAATCTACTAATGTCTTCCATTGTTGCACGGCTTGTCTTCTTGATGGGGGGCCTAATAAGTAGTGCATCATGAAATAATAATGTTTTTGTTGATATATTTTGGGAGTGACATGTGTGAACACACTTAGGACCATGGAGGCACATTTTTCCCTCTTTAGGGGCCTCTTCCCTTGACTTGTTTGTACACATGTAACACGAACATGTAACTTATCTTCGAACATTCACTTCATAATACAATAAATGTTGTGTTGTTCTTCAAGCTTCTTCTTCTTCATTGTGTTGTTTGTGTGATTTGGAACCCCTCAAGCTCCAAGAATTGGCATTAGGGAAGTTCACCACTTTCTCTAGGCCTTTGCTGACACACTTCTAGTGGTAGCTTCAGAATAGTGCAAAAATTGGTGAGTATACTCAGGGTGATTAGGAGTTTAAAATAGCTTTGTAGTGTGGAACCAAAATTTTGATTTGATCTTGTTTCGACCTTCACTCTGCAAGCAATTTTTTCCTTTTGTGTCAAACATATGTATAGGTTTTTTCTTGCCAATATAAGCATCTCAAAGTCTTATACATGTATAGCAAATATTAATTGGGTATTTATATTCAAGTTTTTGAGATACAGTCAATTTTATACATCATGGTATTGTTTGCTATTTTAGATTCTGCAAGAAATTTGGGTTCAGGGAATTGGGATTACTAGTATCAATCAGTGCATTTCTACTCCCTTATCCAATGATAACTATCAACATCATGTCATCATAGAAGACAATAAAGCATATGCATAGTAATCAAACAGACATTGACATAACATAAGTATATTGATACCAGAACTTTGAGAGTGGATGATTACAACAATGATGATAGCGCAAGGCTCATTTCTCAATTTGCAATGGTTAGCAAGTTAGAATGTACAAAGTTTGAAATGTCCTAGGAAGTTCAAATGAAAATGTACTTACATGGCTTCTGGAATCTACAATCACAATAGCCTATTGTTGGCATGCATAGTGGACCAGATCCACCATTACAAATCATCATTGGATCTTGAAAAAGGATGTAGAATTCTATCTAAATCATACAAAAATTCATCAGAAATATACTTGAGTTGAGAAATAGCATCCTTAGTTTTAGATTAGAATTCATGTGCAGATAAATCCACAGCAGCCCAATTAGCTTTCAACACTACCGTTGGCACCTTCGCTTCATAGTTTGAAGAAATAGTCTCCAAAAAACTTTAACTTCTTCTGGTAGCTTCCACAAGTTGCAAACGAAGTTGTACAATTTTTTTATCATTCCACACAAGATCCAAATCCTTAGCCTCAACTTGATGCTCCCACTTAGTCTTTTCTTTTAAAGGAGGTTTGTAATATGCAGCTCTTTGTCTTTCAAAATAATAGCTTTATCTGCTATGAGTTGTTTATCATCCTTGAGATATAGTTTTAACTTTGAAATACTATTTAATTTAGATATAGTGGCCTATAGATTATCAATCAATGATAATAGTTGAGCCGTTAGACCTTCAGATTTTTTATGTATCTCTTCTACCTTATTCTATAATTGTTCTTTGTCATACTGCATCACATCCACTTGGTCCTTAGCTTCTTGCATCACATCCACTTGGTCCTTAGCTTCTTGTAGCTATTCAGCCAAAATATGTTGCTCATCCTCACCGTCTTCTAAATTAGCTTCAAAATCCAAAATATTCCTTCACATGTCTTGAACTTGCTTGTCACAAAAATTTGAGCTCTGCTTGTAAAAACTATCTCCAAAGCTCTAGATACTTTTGTGTGAGCTTAATAGTTTTTGCTCGTAGCTTTTGATACTGTTCTTCTCCTCATTGTCAGGTGGTTTCTTCTCATTCCATTTGCAAAGAAAAAATAGTGAGTAGATGGGTTGCATCAGCTAGAGGTTGCACTATCATCATAGAATGCTTCATAAACTAGGGACATATAAAAGAAGAACATGCTATTCTTGGTATCTCAATTTGACCCGAGCCACGTCCTTGAGATGCTCATTAAAAGTAGGGGATTTTAGCGAATTCTTGGATTGTCACTCTTCTGACTTTCAAGTACAAGAAAATTGATCTGCATGTGAGTAAGTTTGAGTTGTCAAGGAATGATATTGAACAGGTTGGTTTCGATGAAGTTCTTGTAACATTCAAAATTTCTCTTGTTGTCAAACTTCCTCCTGCTGTCTCTCAAAAGCTTCAACTGCCTCTGTTTGGCATCATCCCAACTCACCTCTGCTCTACCTCTTCTATGGTTGTAGCATTCTCTTGAAGTCTTTGAGCTTTATCCTCCTTGAAAGTGGAAGAAGTACCACATTTGAACAATGATACCATCATTGCTTAAGGCAATTTGTTGAGCAATGTAAGTTGGATTCACGTATCTTGATTAAAATAAGGCTAAGAAAGGCTAAATTCTCCCCTCCATGTTGCATCTGCTCGTCCATTTGCACATGAGTCTATCGCCAATCCACCATCGCATAATTCAAAGGATCACGAGTGAAAAACTATTCCAGTTGCACTATGTAACATGCGCAAATCAATAGAGTTGATTTGATAAGGAACTATTGTTGCCCTCATGATGAAGAAAACAACAAGTACAAATTATTGAAGTGTTATAATAACAGTTCACAGAGTGTTACAATCACAGATTACTAGGAACAAGGTATATGCCGAAAGAACTTCAAAGTTTAATCTACGAGTTATATTAAGTGAGAATAAGCCTTGATCAGTGGGCAATAAACTGTGTCATAGCGCATGCAATGAAGATCTGAAAGAACAATCCCTCGAACCACCAACCATAGTGCATGAAGTTATGCATCATGATGGTGAACATAAACAAGTGCATGGCATTTACGCATTGAATGCATCACCTTCCATCCTTATCAATTTTTTTTTTTTTAACGGAGGTTCAGCCGAAGCCTACTCCCCCGGACTTTAACTTTGAAATTGCAACTGTACAAGGAAGGGCATAGTACGCATGGGACCCCCCTTATCCCACAACAACAAGGGTTTACAAGACCAGGTTAAACGGCGGTCAACACTACCGCAGGAATAGACAAACGGTGGCACTCAGCCATAATGCAAGATCTTTTCAGATTACATGTCCCTTACATGTTGCTGCCAGGGATTGAACCCTCGCCCCCGCCTCAAGAGACAAGAGGCCCAACCACTAAGCCAGCCAACTGGGACGATCCTTATCAATTTTCATTTTTCCTCTCTTTTTTGTTTTTAATGATATCTATATACGGGACACCAAGTCTCATAAAGACATTAAGTACGGTGAGGCCAAAGTTCGGACCCATTTATCAGATTCCGAAGCACTTCACCACTCAAAGTAGCAAGAAGAAACATGGTGGGTCCAGCCTCCGAATGGATTCCAAAGGGGCTTGTCTGTTGCAATTTAAATTTACCTGCTTGCCTCTTCATTTTAGAATGAAAGAAAAGAAATAGATCACCATTACAAAAAAATGGGAGTCTTTAAATGATGATCATGCCATTGACTTTGATTATGTTGGACTTCCTGCAAAAGGATAAAACTTTGATAATCATGCTTTTCCAAAGTTCATGGAGCATGGAGATGATAGACAAAAGAATCCTCCCATAGCAACCAATCCTCAACTGCAACATATAAGATGGGAACAGTGAGTTCCATCGGAGAAATAGATTTCAACCCATCAACCAGTTTAAAGGGATCAAAGCCAATATAGACCTTATAGGAAATACGGTACGCCCATAATATTGTAGGAAGGTACTATTCCTATTTTACTAGATGCTCTAACAACATTATTTGTAGCATAATTGATAAAAGCTTATTAATAGTTTCCACTAATCCATTGGCCCGAGGATAGTAAGGGGTACTAAAATTATGCTCACTAGGAAAATATTCAGTAATGGCATGAAGAAGCCAATTCAAAAATGAGTGCCATGATTTGATACTAATTGTATAAGAAGCCCAAACCAAGGGAATAATTGTTGTACTAGAACCATAGCCACACTACTAGCAGTAGCATGTTGCAAAACCAAGCCTTTGCCCATCGAGTACAATAGTCAATACAAGTTAAAATAAAGGATTTAGGAGTGGGTTGTAAGGGGGCAAAAAGAGATGAGATCTAACCCCCATATTTGTAAGGGATCTAGAGGAAGCACCAACTAGAGTGGAAATCAATGGCATGGGACTCACTTGTCTGTTGATAGGGATCACACTGGCAAACATAATTTCGGACATCTTGCTAGAGTGTAGGCTGCCAGAGACCACTGGAAAGAGTCTTCCATCCTACGAGGTCAACACCAAAATGTCCACCTATTGTACTAGCATGCACTTCTAGAATAACAATAGACACATCATGAAGAGGAACACAATGGAGCCAAATACGTGTAAGATATTTGTAATAAAGTTGATCCAAAATAATAGAAAATGTCAACTATGCAAGATGTTTTGAGCTGCCGATTGTAAATGTGTTGGAGGGACCCCAATGGCTAGAAAGGACATTATTTCCTCATATCAAGTAGGTATTCCTAGATTTTGATCATCAACATTGGCCACCTGAAAAAGTTCTACATACAAGAAAGAGTCATCAACCCCAATGGGAGGTTCACCATTATCCAAACAAGATAGGAAATTAGCCATTACATGGGAATTCCCAATGATGTATGACACCATAATTGCAAAAGCAGTACCCACCCTGCAAGAAGCTCAACTAGATTTTGTTGCTTTACCAAATAAAGCAAGGCAAAATCATCCACACGGAACATAAATGGATGACAAGTAATGCCAAATTTTTTTGATAGAGTAAATTAAGCTAAGGCATTTGTGTTTAATACTAAATCATTCTTCTCAGCCTTAGTTTAAATGGAAACTCAACCAAAAAAAGGGGGCGAAACCAAGAGAAACATGCATTCTACATTAAGACAATTCCAATAGCAACATTAGATTCATCAATAAAAACATGTAATTGATGATCCAAGTCTGGTGCCTACACTATTGGCACTTTTTTAAGAAGGACTCTAAGCCAAAGAAATGCAAGATCACATTGCATTTCAGAATAAACATGTATGGTCTTAATAATAGCTAAATGCTTGAGTGGCATTGCAATGTGATTGAGATATTGCAAATGACAATAATGCCATCGTATCTGGCCCAAAAATCAAAGAACTATTTGAGCATTTAGTTTATGCAAGATGATGGTGGAATAGCTTTGTGTGAAACAAAATATATTGACACATTGTTGTAGTGCTTTGGCCTTGAAGATTGTAAACCTATTGCTAGTCGCATGGGAACACATTTACGGTTGAGTCTTCATGATGCTTGAGATGCATTTAATGTTGTTCTCTATTAGTAAGCTATTAGATGTTTAATTTACTTATGCATAGCTCGGCTTGATATTCAATTTCTTGTCTTTGAAATGAGCAAGTTTGCTACGTCTCAAACATTGGGAGGTGATTAAGCACATCTTTTACTACTTGAGTGACTGACTACTTGGATTGTTTTATCCTGATCGGGGATCATTATTGCCTTTACATGCTTTTTTCGACTCAGATTGGATTGGTTTGCTTCATGCTTGGTAGCTCATGCATATCTTGGTTGAGCAAGAAGTAGCCTATTGTGCCCACTTCTAGTTATGAGACTAACTTTCACCAAGATTGTTGAGTGTGTATGGCTCAGATGCCTTTTGATTGATTTGGGTGTTGTTCAATCTTTTGTCACCACCATCTTTACTAATAGTTATAGCACATTGGTAGTTGTGAGGAACCCTATGTTCCATGATCCTACAAAGCACATTGAAGTGCACTATCATTATGCCAAGGAGAGACTCTCTACGAGAGAAATTAATTTGGCTTATATGCCCAAATAGGATAATGTTATAGACCTTTGTTGGTGCAATTATCAATTCTACGTGCTTGGATAATCATTCACGAGTACACATCATTTTATCTCTTCACAAGAAGGAACTTCATGTGAACCTATGCTAGTCATTTTGGGCATAGTTACTTTGGATAAATGTAAAGGCCAAGACAATAAGGAATCTTGTGAAGTTAGGGAGTTGAACCCATGACTCATGTGGTGGGAAGAATTGTTGGTGCATGACAATCATCAATTGAAGGATTATGAAGAAATGAAGTCAAGGAGTCAAGAAGAGAACAAATTCAGAAGGTTGAAGGAAAGACATATTCAGAAATCCAAAGATATGTACACATATGTACATTAGCTGACTTATACTTTTGTCTAGTCATAAACTTGTATATATTCATCTATAAATACTTTGGAAAATGTCGGGGCAAATAGAGCAGAAGAAGAATAGTGAGTAGGAAGAGAGAAAGGAATAGTAGAGAGTGTCATTAGACACATGAGAAGTGAGTTGAATTCATCAACTTTACTTAGATGTAATTTTCCTGAGTAATCAAGAAAACTTGTGCCCGATATTTTGCTGTCTGCTCCTTCTGTGTTTAATCTTTGGAGAAATCCTTCTGCACATATCTAAGTCCATAGCTAATCTATCTATGGCTAGAATTTGAGAGGTTAATTGCAATCAGGCTGAGAGAATTTTGCTTAGGAACATTCATATGTGAAAATGTTCTAAGAGTCGTCAAAACTGGCGCAGATTTCATCTTCAGAGAAATGATCATTGCTCAGTCCACAGTGTAAAGTTTTACACAAGTGAGGGCTCAAAATCTAAGTTGAAAGGTAAGCCATCTATGGCTAAAAGATCTTGATCAAACGGGATTTACTTTGGGAGAACCAGTGTTAAGAAGTTGCAGGTGTCAAAGTTGCCATTGCAGAGAAGCTGTTTCAGACATAGGTAAAGTGTTTCACACATTTCTCAGTGTGTACTAAATCATTTGCAGAGATTTAACTTGGTAAAGTTGCGCAATCTCAAGGCAAAGTGTTGTACAAAGTTGTATCAAAAACTTTACAGGATTGATTAGTCAATGAGTGATGAATCTGCAGCAGACTTTTCTGAAGAAGTTGAATTTTCCAGAATAATTAATTTTCTGGTAAATTGGTGAATGATCTCTAAATTTGGTGGAGTCTAAGGTTAATCTTGATATAGAGGTGATCTAAATTCAAGGTTAACTTGTTCTTTTGGAGATTAATACTCTCCATCAGTGGTATCAGAGCAGGTTGTGTCAAAATTGAAGTGAAGAAGACTCCGACTACTACAGAAATACAAACCTTTACATCTTGAAGGTGCAAAAGGATAAAGGTTGAAGAAAACTTGAAGGTAGACACATTGAAGCTATCAAAAGGATCAGAAGAAGCAATACTCCAAGCTAAGGTACATTTATTCCTTGTAAAGTCTAAAGGTTTGAGACTACAGGTGAAGCAAGAATGGGAGATAGTCTTCAAATTGAAAAGTTGGATAGAGAGAACTATCCTGCATGGTCTATGAGGATGGAAGCTCATCTAATGAGCAAAGATTTGATAGCCTACATTACAAGTGAAGAAGAGAAGCCTAAATTCAAAGATCCTAGTGTTCCAACTAGGGAAGAATTGTCAAATCTAAAGAATTGGATGAAGAAAGATGCTCAAGCAAGGAGCATAATCTACATGGCAGTCAATGACTATTTGCTTCCTCACATTAGAGGACTTGAAAGTGCATGTGACATTTGGAATGCTTTGGAAGAGCATTTCCAAAACACAACCAAATCAAGGAAGGCTTCACTATGGGCAGAATTTACTACTTTCAAGAAGAAGGCCTCACAATCAATCTCTGATTATGTGACAAAGATGAAGGACATTGCAGATTCTTTAGGTGCAGTGGATGAAGATATTGAAGAAGACAAATTGGTAAGACAAATACTCACAGGGCTAAGAGGAGATGAGAAGTGGAAGCCTTTCATTTTATCTACAGAACTTTCATTAGATCACTTTACTCCTGATTTGAATCAATTGTTAGGTCATATGCTAACTTTTGAGAATGATATCAAAGGAGATGTTGATAAGAGTGCAGGTCATGCAATGTACTCTAAAGACAAGAAGAAAGCTAACAAAGGGAAGCAACAATCAGGTGAAGAAGAAGGTACTTCAAACCAAGCAAATTTCATAAGAGGAAAAGGAAATGGCAGAAGTAGAGGAAGAGGCAGAAACAACAAAGATAATGCAAGAGCTTGTTGGATATGTGGTAAGACCAATCATCTATCTCATGATTGTTGGCACAATAATCAGAATAATAGTAATTATCAGAACTTTAATCAAAGAGCAAGAGGTGGTAGATTTCAGAGAGGAAACTTCAGAGGTAGAGATGGTAGGAATTCTTTTGGAAGAGGTGGAGGAAGAAGCTTCCAAAATCAATCCTATAATAACACCTACTACAACTATGCATCAGATCAGAAGGAGGACTCGACTCTCATTATGAATACATGTGAAACCTCACATGAGGACATGAGAGTGTTCTATATTGATTCAGGATGTAGTAATCATTTAAGTGGAAATATTGCTTTGATGACTGACCTAGATCATAATGCAATTAATCATACAGTTCAGACAGGTGATAATACAAAGCATAAGGTAAAGTCAATTGGTTCAGTCAAAGCTAAGGATGGGAGCACTCTTCTGAGTAAGGTTCTTTATGTTCCCACAATTCCAAAGAATTTGATCAGTGTAGGTCAAATTGTGGAAAAAGGATATGAGGTAAGGTTTATGCACTTCAATGAAAGAGGTATTAAAGAAATGATTAACAATGATTCAGTGCTTGGGTTGCCTAACATTGCAGGTCAACACATGACATACAGATGTGAGGCATGTCAATTAGGTAAGGCTCATAAGCAATCCTATTCCAAGCATGGGTTTATGTATTCAGAAAGACTTGAATTGGTGCATACAGATGTGTGGGGTCCTTCAAAGGACTTTAGTATAAATGGTTCAAGATATTATGTCATATATGTTGATGATGCTACTAGATGGATCACAATTTATGTGATTAAAGAAAAATCAGAAGTGTTTAATACATTTAAACACTATCATGCATATGCAGAAAGGATTATAGGTCAAAAATTGAAGAGACTAAGGTCAGATGGAGGGGGAGAGTATTTTTCAAATGAATTCAATGATTACTTGTGGAATGAAGGTATAAAGAGAGAAGTTACTTGCAGGTACTCTCCTCAACAAAATGGGGTAGCAGAAAGAAGAAATAGGACTCTTGTTGAGTTTGCAAGGTCCATGATGAAAGAGAAGAATTGCCCAAATTATTTGTGGGCAGAGGCTGTAAACACAGCTACTTATTTGGTCAATAGATTGCCTTGTAAAGCTTTGCAAGGTATGACACCATATGAAGCTTGGTGGGGTAAGAAACCTACCTTGGATCATTGCAGAATATTTGGATGTTTGGCATATGCATATGTGCCATCTCAATTGAGGCATAAGTTGGAGCCTAAGGCAGAAAAGTATGTATTTATTGGTTATGATGGTAGACAAATGGGATACAGGTTGTGGAGTCCATCCACAAAGCAATTTCTTGTATCCAAGGATGTTACATTTGATGAGCAAGGTACTTGGTATGCAGGTAAATATAATGTACATGCAGATGTTGAAGAAGTAGTGGATCAAAGGAAAGGTAAAGCAAAGATTCAATTACATGATGAAAATGAGAATGATGAAGTACAGGTTGAAGTTGAAGAGAGGCCAAGGTTTGATCCAGAATGTGATGAACCAGAGACTTCAAGAAGTGCAGAAGTTAGGAGATCAACTAGGCACAAATGGCAACCTACAAGGTATAGCTATGACACCTCATTCTTGACTACTAAAGATTATGCTTATTTGATAAAAGCAGATGAAGATCCATCTACATATGATGAAGCCAAAGGCAAGAGAAATTGGGAAGAAGCCATGCAAGAGGAGTATGATGCATTGATAGAGAATCAGACTTGGGATCTGGTTCCTAAACCTAATAGCCAGAAAATTATTGGATGTAAGTGGGTTTACAAAACAAAAAGATTTGCAAATGGAAGTGTGTCTAGATACAAAGCTAGACTTGTTGTGAAAGGGTATGCACAGACATATGGAGTGGACTATGATGAGACTTATAGTCCTGTGGCAAAAATGACAACCATCAGAACCCTCATAGCAATTGCTGCTTGCAAAGGTTGGAAGTTGTCTCAATTAGATGTTAAAAATGCTTTTTTGAATGGTTATATTCCAGATGAAGTTTACATGGAGCAACCAGATGGGTTCAAAGATCAAGTGAATCCAAATTATGTGTGTAAGCTCAAGAGAGCTTTGTATGGACTAAAGCAAGCCCCAAGGGCATGGAATTATAGGCTTGTAAAATTCTTGAATGATCTTGGATTTCAAGCATCAAAGGCAGATAGTAGCTTGCTAGTCAAAGCAAGTGAAGATGGATTCATTTATGTGTGTATTTATGTTGATGACATAATACTTACAGGAACAGATGATAAAGGAATACAAATGATCAAGAAGCAGATGGAGAAAGAGTTTAAAATCAGTGATTTGGGGAACTTGTCATTCTTCTTGGGAATGGAGATTTCTTATACTCAACATGGAGTATATGTGACCCAAGAAAGGTATCTTAAAAATTTGCTAACTAAATTTAAAATGGAAGATTGCAGGGTTGCACCTACACCTTTGGAAGTGAACCATAAATTGTCTAGGTTTGGAGGAGAAGAGTTCAGAAACTCTATCAAAGTTTGGTTGGTAGCTTGATTTATGCTACATTGACTAGGCCTGATTTGTCATATGCAGTTGGTGTGCTTTCACAATTTATGCATTGTCCTAGAAAGGAACATTGGATTGCAGGACAAAGAGTACTTAGGTACATCAAGGGTACACTCAGAGAAGGGTTGTACTATGGATTTACTTCTGATACAAGAGTGAAGATATATAGTGATGCAGATTGGGTAGGTAATGTGGATGATAGAAGATCAACCCATGGATATTTGTGCTATGTAGGAGACAAATTGATTTCATGGTGTTCTAAGAAGCAACATACAGTTGCTTTGTCATCTACAGAAGCAGAATATAAAGGTATGGTGGAAGCTGCAAAGGAGGTAATATGGCTAAAGACACTTATGAAGGTTTTTGATGTGGTTCAAAGTACTCCTATTGTTTGTGGAGACAACATGAGTTCTTTATACTTGGCAGCTAATCCTGTGTTTCATGCTAGAACTAAGCATATTGAAATACAGTATCATTTTCAGAGAGAGAAGGTCATTGAGAAGGAGATTGAAGTCATACACACTCCCACAAAAGATCAACTTGCAGATATGATGACCAAAAGTCTAGATGGACCAAAGCTACAAAGATTCAAGGATATGGCAGGAATCAAGAAGATAGAGAAGAACCTCAATTAATGATTGAGGGGGAGCTGTTGGTGCATGACAATCATCAATTTAAGGATTATGAAGAAATGAAGTCAAGGAGTCAAGAAGAGAACAAATTCAGAAGGTTGAAGGAAGGACATATTCAGAATCCAAAGATATGTACACATATGTACATTAGCTGCCTTATACTTTTGTCTAGTCATAAACTTGTATATATTCATCTATAAATACTTTGGAAAATGTCGGGGCAAATAGAGCAGAAGAAGAATAGTGAGTAGGAAGAGAGAAAGGAATAGTAGAGAGTGTCATTAGACACATGAGAAGTGAGTTGAATTCATCAACTTTACTTAGATGTAATTTTCCTGAGTAATCAAGAAAACTTGTGCCCGATATTTTGCTGTCTGCTCCTTCTGTGTTTAATCTTTGGAGAAATCCTTCTGCACATATCTAAGTCCATAGCTAATCTATCTATGGATAGAATTTGAGAGGTTAATTGCAATCAGGCTGAGAGAATTTTGCTTAGGAACATTCATATGTGAAAATGTTCTAAGAGTCGTCAAAACTGGCGCAGATTTCATCTTCAGAGAAATGGTCATTGCTCAGTCCACAGTGTAAAGTTTTACACAAGTGAGGGCTCAAAATCTAAGTTGAAAGGTAAGCCATATATGGCTAAAAGATCTTGATCAAACGGGATTTACTTTGGGAGAACCAGTGTTAAGAAGTTGCAGGTGTCAAAGTCGCCATTGCAGAGAAGCTGTTTCAGACATAGGTAAAGTGTTTCACACATTTCTCAGTGTGTACTAAATCATTTGCAGAGATTTAACTTGGTAAAGTTGCAAAATCTCAAGGCGAAGTGTTGTACAAAGTTTTATCAAAAACTTTACAGGATTGATTAGTCAATGAGTGATTAATCTGCAGCAGACTTTTCTGAAGAAGTTGAATTTTCCAGAATAATTAATTTTCTGGTAAATTGGTGAATGATCTCTAAATTTGGTGGAGTCTAAGGTTAATCTTGATATAGAGGTGATCTAAATTCAAGGTTAACTTGTTCTTTTGGAGATTAATACTCTCCATCAAGAATCAATTCAAATCATCCCTAAAGTGTATGACCACTTTTAGGTGAGGGAAAATTCAAATTCAAAGTGAGAACGTGTATAAATACACACATTTTTATTCGTGAGATACATGAGCAACTCTGAGAGGTATTGAGCTACTTCAGTGGGCATACATTGAGTTCCTCTCATGTATGCATAGTCCACTACACTTCCCTTGTATCATATTTTCATTAGCATATACATTTTGATACATTTCTTCAAGTATATCTCTGCCTAGTGTTCTCTATTGCATCTTCATAATTACAGTGATTTTCTAGAATTAATTTCTCTGTGTCTAATCACTCATTTTCAATACTTTAACTTGGTTACTAAGAGTAGATTTTCTACTACTTGCATATCCATTTTCATCACATTTGGTTTAGAGGATCGCGAGATATGAATCATAGAAGGTGACTATGTCTACACACCGTCTAGATCTGGAAATGTCAGGATGACCTCTTTGACTTGTTAGAATCGTTTTTCAGTGTATGGTGTGGCTAAATTGATGATTTAACTTGCTTTAGTTATCTACACACTCTAACTAGATGTGTGCAAAAGCTCTCTAGTCAATTCATACCAAGTTCTGAGCTCTAAGCAAATTACTGAGCACTTCTATTCCAAAAATAGAAGGTTTCTTCACATTTCTAGTACATGCAAGTTATCTATTTTGATACAAAATTTTAGGAATGATGCTCCATGGCACTTAGTGGTTTCAAATGTATTAATGTAGAGATAAAGGAGTCTATTAAGCATCCTTGGAGGTAACTTGGTAGGTGTAGAGCAGGTTTTGTGCAACACCAGCTCATCTTTGGAATCTACCTATCCATCTCATCACAATGGTATCAGAGCAATAACAAATCAACATGGGAGATGGATTTCCTTCATCCATAGAAAAATTGGATCAAGATAATTACTCAGTGTGGTCACTTCTAATGGAATCTTATCTTCAAGGAAGAAATCTCTATGGTTACATATCTAGATATGAGATGATGCCAATATTCAGATGCAAAGGACAACCAACTCAAGAAGAACAAGAGAGGTTAATCACATGGTGCTCATAGGATGCTCTAGTAAGGTCATATATTCTTAACTCAATCTCTGTTTTTTTACTTCCACACATCAGGAGTCACAAGACTTCACAAGAGACATGGAATACTCTTGAAGCAATTCTTCTCATCAAGTACCAAGGCAAGAAAGAATCAACTACGGATGGAGTTCACCACACTCAAGAAGATGCCCAAGCAAAGTGTGACTAATTTTGTCACCAAAGTGAAAGACCAACTTGGAATCATTGGAGAGATCATTCATGAAGAGTAGATAGTAAGGCAAATGATCAATGGAATAAAGGCAGATAACAAATGGGAAGCATTCACCACAACCATGGACCTCTACATGGTATGTGCCATATGTGGCTTAACTAATCACATTACTAAGAATTGTTTCAGGAATCCTAAAAAACAAAGAGGAAGAGGTTACAATAGAGGAAGTTATGGGAGCTCAAGAGGTGAATTCAGCACAACAATGGTTACAACAACGACTCATACAACAAAAATAATTATCAAGGAGGATATAGAGGAAGGAGAGACTACAACAACTATGCAGAAGATCAAACTCAAGAGGATTCATTACTTCTTATGATTATGACTATGAAGCAAGGTAAATCAGATGAACATGTATTCTATATAGGCCTCAGGTTGCTCAAATCATGTAGCAGGAAATGTAGCTCTACTCTCCAACTTGGAGGATCCAAGGAATAAACATGAAGTCCAAATAGGAGATGACACAAGGCATCTATTGGAGAAGATATGAAATGTGAAGATGTCATATGGTAATATGGACCTATTGAGCAAGGTATTTTATGTGCAAACTATCACCCAAAAACCTCATTTGTAGGTCAGATTGTTGAAAAAGGATTGCAGGTCATATTCACAAAGAATGGAGCATTTGTTGAGGATCCACATCAGGGATTCAAGAGGATAGCAAAAGGAGAAAATTCAAGTAGACTATTTACTTTTGGGCTCCAAGATACTAAGAACATTGCATTGTTTAATTATGGTAGTCAAACCTTATCAGAATTGGAAATTTGGCACAAAAGGTTAGCTCATATAGGTGAAAGGTTTCTAAAGAAAATTAATAGGGAAAGAATTTGCTCAATTATCTATGGGTAGAGGTTGTATCCACAACCACCTAGCTAATAATAGAATCCCATCAAAAGCATTAGATGGGATGACACATTATGAAGCATGGAATGGAAGAAGACCCAGCCATGATCATTGCAGGATCTTTGGGTGCATAGCATACACACACATACCTTCATGAATCAAAGGAAAATTAGATGCAAAGGTAGAAAAATTCATAGTAATTGGCTATGGCCTTAATAAAAAAGGTTATAGGCTATATAATCCAAGCAATAAAGGTTTGTTTGTAAGTAGAGATGTTGTTTTTTATGAAAACAAATCTTGCTTTGAGGATGATTGCAAGAAAATCAAACTTCCCTATGACCTAGAGGAAGACTTTCCAACATTGTCAAAGAGGAATGGGCATACACATGAAGAATCTAGTGATTCTAAAGAAAACTAGAAGACTCTAAGAAGGGAAATCAAATCTTGGAACTATAAATGCAAAGACAAAGTGAAGGAGATGAGAGATGTTGTAGAATCATCTCAACAAACTATAAAGAGGTCTACTAGATAGAAAAGCAAGCAAGAAACGTATGGTTATGACACCTTTTTAGTCACTAAGCATTCAATATACATAGCACAAGACTCAAAATCTGAAGAATCATCAACATATGAAGAAGCCAAGAAGAAGCTAGAATGGAGAAATGCCATGCAAGAAGATATAGAAGCTCTACAAGAAAATCAAACTTGGGAATTGGTTCCCAAGGAACCATCTATGAAGGTCATTGGCTACAGGTGGATTCACAAGGTAAAGAAGAATTTTGATGGCTCAATTCATAGGCAAGGCTCGTAGCCAAAGGGTTTGCACAAAGTCGAGGTATTAATTATGAAGAGACATTCTCACCTGTGGCAAAAATGCCTACAATTAGAGTACTCATGAGTGTTCCATCTTCCAAGAATCCGAATATATATCAAATGGATGGAAAAGAATATTTTCTAAATGTTTGGATTTTAGAGGAGGTATACATGGCTCAACCTCCTGGCTTTCAAGATAAATCATATCTAGAATATGTATTTAAGTTAAGGAAAGCATTGTATGGCCTGAAGCAAGCTCCTAGATCTTGGAATCATAGACTTGTCACTTACTTGTAGGACAAAGGCTTTATGGTAAGCAAGGTAGATCCTTCCCTCGTTATCAAGACCAACCACTCAGATGCCATATAACTTTTGTGTGTATGATATAATCATTACAGGAAGTCATGGAGATGGAATCAAAAGAATCAACACTCAAATGAAGGAAGAATTCAAGATCATTGATCTTCGACTTCTCACATACTTCCTATGTTTGGAATTAGTATATACAAAGAAAGGTATGTTCCTAACTTAGAGAAAGTACATTGGATATATGCTTACCAAATTCAAGATGGAAAATACAAAAGTTTTACGCACACACATGGAGGTAAATCTAAAGTTATGTGCTCATGAAGGTGAGTTAATTGAATATGTTACTAGCTATCAAAGCTTAGTTGGAAGCTTGAATTATGTTACTCTAACTAGAGTAGATATTTGCTATGAATTTAGTGTGTTAAGTCAAATGCACACTCCAAGGAAGCCTCACATGGAAGCAACCAAGAGAATATTGAAGTATTTGAAGGGTACAATCAATGAAGGATTGTACTATCCATATAGATATGATATAGATGTCAAGCTCTTTTCTGATGTAGATTGGGGTTCAAAGGATGATAGGAGAAGCACTTCAGGCTATCTTACTTTTGCAGGTACCAAATTGATTTCATGGTCTTCCGAGAAGCAACCTATAGTTTCTTTTTCATCAATAGAAGTTGAATATAGAGGACTTGCAAATGCTACTCAAGAAGCTATGAGGATTAGGACCTTACATTCAGATTTAGGGTTGAATACTTCTACTCCACACATATTTGGAGACAATGTTAGTTCATTACATCTTGTTGCTAACCCTATCTATCATGCCAAGACCAAGCATATAGAAGTTCCTTATCATTATGTTAGGGAAAAGATCATGAGCAAGGAGATACAACTCTCATATGTATCCACACATCAAGAATGTGCAGATATGATGACAAAAGCATTGGATGGAAGCAGATTGAATAGGTTCACATCAATGATTGAACTACAAGAAATCATGAAGGAATAAAGACTCGAACATCTTAGGCTTGAGGGGAAGTCATTGGTGCAACTAGAAATCCTTAGTGCTTGGCTAATTACTTAGGACTACACATCATTTTATCTCTTCACAAGAAGGAACTTCATGTGGACCTATGCTAGTCATTTTGGGCATAGTTACTTTGGATAAATGTAAAAGCCAAGAGAATAATGAATCTCAAGAAGTTAAGGAGCTGAACCCATGACTCATGTGGTAGGAAGAATCAATTCAAATCATCCCTAAAGTTTAGGATCACTTTTAGGTGAGGAAAAATTCAAATTCAAAGTGAGAGCATGTGTATAAATACACACATTTTTAGTCACGGGTTACATGAGCAACTTTGAGAGGTATTGAGATACTTTAGTGAGCATACATTGAGCTTATCTCATGTATGACGGTACACTTCCCTTGTATCATATGTTCATTAGCATATACATTTTGATACATTTCTTCAAGTATATCTCTACCTAATATTCTCTACTGCATCTTCATCATTATAGTGACTTTGTAGAATCTATGTCTCTATATGTACTCAACCATTTTCAATAATTTCACTTGTTTTAGTTAGGGTCGAGTGGTTAATACTTGCATATCAATTTTCATCACATTTGGGTAAGAGGAGCTCGAGATATGAATCATAGAATGTGATTCTGCATGCACACCTTCTAGATCCTGAAATGTGTGGATGTCCCCTTTGACTTGTTAGAATTATTTCTTAGTGTATGGTGTGGCTAAATTGATGAAATAACTTGATTTAAATGGCTAAACACTCCAATTAGATGTGTGCAAAAGCTCTTTGGTTAATTCATTTGAGGTTGTGAGCTCTAATCAAAATTTGGAGCACTTCTATTCCAAAATTAGAAGATTTCTTCACATTTCTAGTACATGCAAGTTATCTGTTTTGGTACAAACTTTTGGAAATGATGCTCCAAAGTACTTAGTGGTTCCAAATACATTAATGTGGAGCTAAAGGTGTCTAGTAAGCATCCCTGGAGGTAACTTGGCAGGTATAGAGCAGGTTTTGTGCAACACTAGCTCATCTCTAGAACCTACCTATCCATCTCATCACAACTTTTTCACAAAGGCTTTGTCTAAGGAGAATTTTGAAGTTTTTTGCAAAGCTTTAGGCTCACTTTGTTTTTTGTATTGATTTCTTCCCACATAGCTTGGCACTTCCTTATATATGAGTACCAACTCCTTGTCCACAGCATCACTCCCAGGGGGATTTGTTGGTATATTTCAGTAATGATGTGTGTGAACACACTTAGGACCACCAAGGCACTTTTTTCCCTATTTAAGAGGTTTTCCCCCTTTTCTTGTATATATGCCTATAACCCTAATGGGTCATTTTACCTTTGGACATTCACTTGGTAATATGATCACTAGTATATTGTTCTGCAATCTTCTTCTGTTGGAGTTAGACATCTGCGGAAGCACGTGAACAACACAAGGAAGAATAAGAAGATTGGAGCACAATACACAATACTGAATGTATTACTAGAGAATGTATAAAGATAAGTATCCCATTAGGTCAGTAGGCCTATATACAAGCCAGGGGAAAAAAACCTCCTAAAGAGGGAAAAAAGTGCCTCGACAGTCCTAGAGTGTTCACACACATCACTACCTAAATATATCAACAAATATCCCCTAGGAGTGATGCGGTGAACAAGGAGCTGGCACTCATGTATAAGGAAATTCCAAGCTATGTGGAATCACTCCACAAAAGGAAGTAAGCCCAAAGCTTTGTGGAAAGCTTCAAACTTCTCCCTAGGCAGAGCCTTCGTGAAAAGGTCTGCAACATTCTCCTGCATGGGCACATATGCCAAGCTGATCTCCCCAACAGAGAACCTCTCCCTGACATAATGATAATGCACCTCAATGTGCTTAGTGCGAGCATGGAACACAGGGTTCCTCGCAACTTCCAATGCGCTCTGACTATCAGTGCAGATTGTGGTGGTAGAAGATTCACCAACACCCAAATCAGCCATAAGGTGTCTGAGCCACACACACTCAACAGAAGTTGTGAAAGCTACCCTATACTCAGCCTCACAACTGGAAGTGGCCATAGTAGGCTGCTTCTTGCTCAACCAAGATATGCATGTGCTACCAAGCATGAAGCAAAAACCACTGGTGGACACACGAGTGTCATAGCAACCAGCCCAATCAGAGTCAGAAAAAGCATTCAAAACTGGCGGTAGTGATCCCCCCTTGGGATAAAACAAACCAAGTAGCCGAGTACCAATCAAGTAGCAAAAGATGCACTTAACTGCTTGCCAATGCTTGACTCTTGGGCAATGCATAAACCTACTCATCTGTGAGACAACAAACTGAATATCTGGCTGAGTAATGCATAAGTAAATCAAGCATCCAACAGCCTATTGATAGAGAACAGCATCAAATGAATCTCCAGCATCCTAAAGACTCAATCGTAAACCTTTCTCCATAACAGTGGCAATAGGCTTATAGTCTTCAAGGCCGAAATGCTGCAATAATGTGTCAATATATTTCGTCTAACACAAAGCCATTCCACCATCAGCGTTCATAAACTGAATGCCCAAATAGTGATGCAAATGCCCCAAATCAAAAATCTCAAAATGAGGCATGTAAATCAGCCTGAAAATCAGCAATATGCCTCTCATGAGGACCAGTGAGCAGCATGTCATCAACATAAACCACAATGATCAGAAGTACATCATTAGCACGTTTAACATTTAAGGTGCTTTTAGTTGGACTATTCTCAAAACCATGTACAATCAGATAGGCATGTATCTTTTCATAGCAAGCACGTGGTGCTTGCTTTAAACCATACAATGCCTTCTTTAACCTACATATATGCTTCTCATGCGCTTTCTGCACAAAGCCACAGGGCTGGAAAACATACACTCTTCATGCAAGTCACCATTCAAAAATTCTGTTTTGATATCCAACTGATGTACATTCCAACCATGATGAGCTGCAAGTGCACAGATGCTACGAATAGTAGTCATTCGACAAGTAGGTGCAAAGGTCTCATCAAAATCAATGCCTCTTTCTTGCACATAACCCTTTGCAACAAGTTTAACCTTATACTTGTCAACTGTACCATCAGGCTTACACTTTAGCTTGTATACCCACTTAGTCCTAATGGCCTTCTTGCCAGGAGGCAAGTCACATAAAGACCAAGTACCATTCTTCATTATAACATCATATTCAGATTGCATAGCAGCCATCCAATTTTCTGAATTTTGTGCTTCGTCAAATGAAACAGGCCCATTCTCATCACAGAGACTAGATGCAGCCATATCATAGCAATCTGATGCAAAAGAGGCACTATGAGAGCCTGATCGAGCACGATATGACAGAGGTGCATCTAATTTGCTATCATGCAAAGTCTGCACCAGCCATTTTGGCATAGTTTTTGCCTCCTCTATATCAGCTCTCTCATCAACAAGTGTGTCATGTAAATATGCATCAGAAATGGAATGATCTACATCATCACATGAAACTTGCAAAGGCTGAGAAGTTGCCTCATTAGGACCAGCACTAGACTATCCAACTGTAAAAAGAGGCAGCAATGTATCATACATGTCTTTGGAGCAATGTATCATACATGTCTTTGGAGCACTAGACTATCCAACTGTAAAAAGAGGCAGCAATGTATCATACATGTCTCCTTAGTACATGACAGCAATGGCTGAATAGCATCTTCCACAAAAACAACATCACGGCTAACCAAAATGCGTTTAGTCTACGGATGATACAGATGATAGCCTTTACTTTCAGAATTATACCCAACAAAAATACATTTTACTGCTTTATCATCCAAGTTCCTGTGAAGAGATGGATAGGTATGTGCTTGAAGATGAAGAGGTGTTGCAAAATCCTTGATCTACACCAGCCAATTGAACTCCAGGAGTATATGGTGGGCCCTTTTAGCTTGCCAATGGATGTATTAGACACCCTATGTACCTTGGAAGATCACTCTCAAAAAGATAGATCAAAACAGATAAGTTGGAGTTAGCTCAGAGGTGAAAACTTGCTATTCTTGGTTCATACACCTGTCCAGTGTTTTACATAATTCTCTGAGCACAGCAGCAATTAGCTCAATTCCTCTTGGGGAAGTCTAGGCAACTTAAAGAGCTAACTTTCAAGAGTAATCTCATCAAAAATAATGAACCACACACTGAGAATGAGTTTTAACAAGTGATGACATCATCCCGATTTTCACGGGCTGCTACAGAAATAGACCAGTGAGCAGAAAAATCAACATAACTCAAAATGTAGAAATTCAATGATTATGAAAATTTTTATGTTATACTAGACAGTAAGCTGAATCCAACAAGCTTTAAATCACTGAATTTGGATAAGTAACCACTGAGAAATGGCTCTGACAAGATGAGTCAAAAAGTCGGGTACCTGACGGACAAGTGAAGATGAACAAACCCTGTTGACTTCAAATGAACATAACTGAAGATTGCAACATCCAAATGACATGAAAATTTGTGAGCAGATAGTAGACTTATAGAGCTAACTTTACCAAGTTAAATCACTGAAAATGATGCACCAAGCTCAGAGAAAACATCTCTGCAAGCTGACTGAGAAAACTGAGAGTAATGGCAGTGAGTAGTACACTTCACAAGAACATGGAAAGATGAACTCAAATAATCATGAAAATGAAAGTATATTACTTGTAAAATACAATGACTTACTGATACATATGTGTGCCTTGTAATCACACCTTGATATGGCATAAAGCTCAGCTCTTGGAGGTCTTCACATAGATCTCTCTAACCACGACTAAAACTGCCATCTATTTATAGTTGAGTTTGGGAGGCTAACTTCCCTCAATCACTCTCCAATCAATCAATGATTGATTTGATTCTCTACCTACCACAAATCACAAATTCGTGGCTCCTCTTTCCATTCTTGATCAAGTGGACTCAACCACTTAAGATTCTCTTACTTTTACATTAAGTAAACTCTTCAAAAGTTACAAGAGGTAGTTCACAAGTGAACTTTACATAGTCTTCATTTTAAGGCTTTTTCTATGACTTTGTGGGACTCAAGCCAATACTTAGGCTTGTCATAGACTTGCTCCAACAGCTCCCCCTCAAGCCAAGTATGCTTGAGGTCTTCAATCTTCCAAGATTACCTGCAAACCAATCATAGCCTTGAATTTGCAAAGCTTTGTACCATCCAATGCTTTGGTTAGAATATTTGCACATTGTTGATGAGTGGGCACATATGATATTTGAATCTCTTTGCTTAGAACCTTCTCTCGTACATAGTGATAATGAACTTCAATATGTTTATTCCTTGCATGAAAAATAGGATTAGCAACCAAATGAATAGAACTCATATTGTCACCAAAAATAGTTGGAGTTCCAAACTCCAATCCAAGATCTTTGAATAATGTCTTCATCCACATAGCTTCTTGTGTAGCTATGGCAAGAACTCTATATTCAGCTTCAGTAGAAGAGAGAGCAACTGTGGGTTGCTTCTTGGATGACCATGAAATAAGCTTTGAACCTGCAAAGGTAAGATAACCTGAAGTGCTCCTTCTATCTTCCTTGGAGCCAGCCCAATCTGCATCAGAAAATAGCTTCAAACCTAAATCAGATACATAAGGATAATAAAGTCCTTCATTTATGGTTCCTTTGAGATACTTGAGAATCCTTTTGGCAGCATCCATATGTGGTTTCCTTGGTGTGTGCATAAATTGGCTTAGCACACTCACACTGTAACATATATCTACTCTTGTCAATGTGGCATAGTTGAGACTACCCATAGTAGACTTTGATATGATGTGATGTCCTCTATGAGTTCACCTTCATGTGAGCTCAATTTGTGATTGACCTCCATTGGAGTACCTGCAATCTTACAATCTTGCATCTTGAATTTTGCCAACATGTCCTTAATGTACTTCCTTTGAGTGAGAAACAAACCATGATCTTTGTAGACAACTTCCAAACCTAGGAAGTAGGTAAGTGAACCCAAATCACTTATCTTGAACTCTTCTCTCATCTAATCTTTGATCTTCTTCATACCATCTGCATCATTTCCTGTCAATATAATATCATCTACATATACACATAGGTAGATGACCTCGGAATTACTCTTTTTAATAAAGAGTGAAGGATCTGCCTTGCTTGGTTGAAAGCCTTTGTCCTGCAAGAATGAAACAAGCCTGAAATTCCAAGCTCTTGGAGCTTGCTTGAGACCATACAATGCTTTGTTAAGTTTACACACATAATCAGGATAAACTTGATTTTCAAAACCAGGTGGTTGTGCCATATATACCTCTTCTGTTATCCAACCATTCAAAAATGCATTCTTTACATCTAGTTGAAGTATCTTCCAATTCTTGGAAGAGGCAATACTAAGCAAAACCCTAATAGTAGGCATCTTTGCCACGGGAGAGAAAGTCTCCTCATAATCAATTCCCTGAGTTTGTGCAAAGCCTTTTGCTACAAGCCTTGCCTTATACCTGTTAATGGAACCATCAGAATTCTTCTTGAGTTTATAGACCCATCTTGAGCCTATTACCTTCATGGATGAAGTCTTGAGCACCAAATCCCAAGTGTTGTTTTCCTCAAGTGCTTCAATCTCTTCCTTCATTGCATGCTTCCATTCTGTTTTTTCTTTGGCCTCTTCAAATGATGATGGCTCCTCTTGGTTTATGTCCTGTGCTATGTAGATAGAGTGTTTAGTTACTAATGAGGTGTCAAACACATACCTTTCTGGTTTTTTCTTTTCCCTCATAGATCTTCTTAGGCCATGATGTGATGATTCTGCCTCATGTCCAAGTTCCTGCAATTTTGCTTTACCTTTAGACTTCCATGCTTTGATCTTTTCCATGTGAGATTCTTCATCATCTTCTGAGGTGTCTTGTTCTTCAATCTTTGATTGTTCTCTTCCAAGCTTTGGAAAATCTTCTTCAAGATCATATGGTAAATTGATCTTCCTGCATGAATCTTCATACCATGAATTGTTCTCATCAAAAACTACATCTCTGCTTACCAAGAATCCTTTGTTGGTAGGGTTGTATAACCTGTAGCCCTTTTGATTGTTGTCATATCCAATAAATACACACCTTTCTGCCTTTGGATCCATCTTGCCTCTAACCTGTGAAGGAACATGAGCAAAAGCAATACATCCAAAAATTTTACAATGATCTAAGCTTGGTCTTCTTCCATTCCAAGCCTCATATGGAGTCATCCCATCAAGGGATTTTGAAGGCAACCTGTTAATCAAGTAAGTGGCTGTAGATACAGCCTCAGCCCATAAGTAATTAGGTAAATGCTTTTCATTTAACATAGACCTTGCAGCTTCAACAATTGTCCTATTCCTCCTTTCTGCCACTCCATTTTGCTCAGGAGTGTACCTTGTAGTTACCTCTCTTTTGATTCCTCTTTCTTGAAGAAAAGAATCAAAATCATGGGAGAAGTATTCTCCCCCTCCATCTGACCTTAGCCTTTTTAGTGTTTTACCTGTTTGATTCTCCACAAGAGCCAAATATCTCTTGAAACATGAAAAAACTTCATCTTTGTGTTTCATAAAGAATAGGATAGTCCATCTGCTGCAATCATCAATAAAGGAAACATAATACCTTGATCCAGATATTGAAGCTTCCTTGCTAGGTCCCCATACATCTGTATGAACCAACTCCAAGAGATCTCCATGCATATAACCTTTCTTCATGAATGGTAACCTGTGAGACTTTCCAAATTGACATGCACTACACTTATAAATCATATGTTGTTTTGAAAAGTTAGGGAGTCCAAGTACACTTTGGTCCCTACAAATTTGCTTTAATGACCTTTCACCAATATGTGCTAACCTTTTGTGCCATACTTCCAATTCTGTGAGTGTCTGACTACCATAATTAAAGAGAGCAATGTTTCTAGTGTCCTGTAATTCAAATGTGAACAATCTACCTGTCTTTTCACCTTTTGCAATTCTTTTGAATCCTTGACTTGGATCTTCAACAAATGCTCATGCTTTTGTGAACCTGACTTGCAACCCTTTCTCTACTATCTGCCCAACACTTATCAAATTCTTTGTAATGGTAGGGACATAGAGTACCTTACTGAGTAGGTTGATGTTTCCATCAGGTGCTTTGACATTGCCTATTTTCTCCACAGGATGTTTTGTATCATCTCCTATTTGTACCTCATGCTTATTCCTTGGATCTTCTAAATCTGATAGGAGTGCCACATTTCCTGCCACATGATTTGAACAACCTAAATCTATGTAGAAAACATGCTCATCAGATTTACCTTGTGGCATAGCCATGTTCATGATCAATAATGAATCCTCTTTGTTTGAGTCTTCTGTGTAGTTATTGTACTCTCTCCTTCCCTTGTAGCCTCCTTGATAGTTTGAATGATTGTAGTTGTTGTAGTTGCCATGGTAGTTGTTGAACCTTCCTCTTGAGTAGCCATAACTTCCTCTATTGTATCCTCTGCCTCTTTGATTCCTGGAATTCCTAAAGCAATTTTCAATTGTATGATTAGTTAATCCACAAATAAAACATGAGTTGGAGTCTTGGGATCTCCCCCTGCCTTGTCTACCTCCTCTTCCTCTACCTCTGCCATGTCTTCCTCTACCTGCATAGTTAGCTTGATATGTACCTGCTTCATCATCCACTTTCTTTGCCTTTCCTTTGTTATCTTTAGACTTGCTTTTATCCGTGTATAAAGCTGAAGATTGATTACCTTTAGAGCTTTCTCCATTTTTGATAAGCTTTGCCTCTTGAGTAAGTAGTTGTCCAATGAGTGTGTTGAAATCAGGTACATGCATGTCCATGTACAAATCCATAGCTGTGGTGAATGCTTCCCACTTGTCATCTGCCTTCAAGCCATTGATGACCTGCCTTACAATTTGCTCTTCATCTATTACCTCTCCAATGCTTCCCAACTGATCTGCTATGTCCTTGAGCTTTGTGACAAAATCAGTCACATTTTGTTTGGGAGCCTTCTTGAGAGTTGTGAAATCCAGCCATAGTTGATGCTTCCTAGCTTTAGTACTTGAAGAAAAGAAAGCTTCAAGTGCATCCCACACTTCCTGAGATGTCTTACAACTTCTAATGTGAGGCAACAAAAAATCTGAGATAGAGTTGAGGAGATAAGACCTTGCAAGTGCATCCTTGGAGCACCATGTGCTCAATCTTTCTTGCTCTTCTTGTGTTGGTTGACTTTTGTTCCTGAAACTTGGCATAACTTCATCTCCAGCCACATAACCATATAAACTTCTACCTTGGAGATAGGCTTCCATTCTTAATGACCAAGCTGAGTAGTTACCTCTGTCCAATTTGTCAATTGATGAAGGAAATCCATCTGCCATGTTGTCCAACCTTGCTCTGATACCACTGTGAAGAGATGGATAGGTATGTGCTTGAAGATGAAGAGGTGTTGCAAAATCCTTGATCTACACCAGCCAATTGAACTCCAGGAGTATATGGTGGGCCCTTTTATCTTGCCAATGGATGTATTAGACACCCTATGTACCTTGGAAGATCACTCTCAAAAAGATAGATCAAAACAGATAAGTTGGAGTTAGCTCAGAGGTGAAAACTTGCTATTCTTGGTTCATACACCTGTCCAGTGTTTTACATAATTCTCTGAGCACAGCAGCAATTAGCTCAATTCCTCTTGGGGAAGTCTAGGCAACTTAAAGAGCTAACTTTCAATAGTAATCTCATCAAAAATAATGAACCACACACTGAGAATGAGTTTTAACAAGTGATGACATCATCCCGATTTTCACGGGCTGCTACAGAAATAGACCAGTGAGCAGAAAAATCAACATAACTCAAAATGTAGAACTCCAATGATTATGAACATTTGTATGGTTATACTAGACAGTAAGCTGAATCCAACAAGCTTTAAATCACTGAATTTGGATAAGTAACCACTGAGAAATGGCTCTGACAAGATAAGTCAAAAAGTCGGGTATCTGATAGAGAAGTGAAGATGAACAGACCCTGTTGACTTCAAATGAACATAACTGAAGATTGCAACATCCAAATTACATGAAAATTTGTGAGCATATAGTAGACTTATAGAGCTAACTTTACCAAGTTAAATCACTAAAAATAATGCACCAAGCTCAGAGAAAACATCTCTGCAAGCTGACTAAGAAAACTGAGAGTAATGGCAGTGAGTAGTACACTTCACAAGAACATGGAAAGATGAACTCAAATAATCATGAAAATGAAATTATATTGCTTGTACAATACAATGACTTACTGATACATATGTGTGCCTTGTAATCACACCTTGATATGGCATAAAGCTCAGCTCTTGGAGGTCTTCACATAGGTCTCTCTAACCATGACTAAAACTGCCATCTATTTATAGTTGAGTTTGGGAGGCTAACTTCCCTCAATCACTCTCCAATCAATCAATGATTGATTTGATTCTCTACCTACCACAAATCACGAATTCGTGACTCCTCTTTCCATTCTTGATCAAGTGGACTCAACCACTTAAGATTCTCTTACTTTACATTAAGTAAACTCTTCAAAAGTTACAAGAGGTAGTTCACAAGTGAACTTTACATCGTCTTCATTTTAAGGCTTTTTCTATGACTTTGTGGGACTCAAGCCAATACTTAGGCTTGTCATAGACTTGCTCCAACAGTTCCTACAATGTTGTTCGGGCACTAATGCATATGCCAAACAACCAAAAAGATGCAAATGAGCAATAGATGTCTTGCGATCATGCCAAGCCTCATATGGAGTGATAGACTGTAGTGCTTTAGTGGGACACATGTTAAGTAGATATGTTGCACACATGACAGCCTCAAGCCAGAAACTATGTGGTAAAGCCTGACTCTTGACCATACACCTCGCCATCTCCATGAGTGACATGTTCTTTCATTTAGCAACTCCATTCTGTTGAGGTGTATACGGCACTATATACGGGTGTTTTATCCCACGTTCAGCCAGAAATGCATTAAAATAAGAAGACATATATTTCCCCCCTCGATCAGAACGGAGGGTGCCCATTTGACATGCTGATAGAACGGAGGGTGCCCAAAGCAAAAATTGTTTGAAGCACATGAACACTTCGGACTTTTCCTTCAATGGATATACCCATGCATGCCTGGAAAAATCATCGATGAAAGTCACGAAGTAAATATAATTTACAAAAGAAGGTTTCTGCATAGGACCACAGACATCACTATGTACAAGCTACAATTTCTGAGTAGCCTGAACTGAACCGTCTTTTGGAAAGGAGGAACGTTGCATTAATTTTGCCCAAAATACAGCATTCACAAACATGTTTTTTGGGTGCCTCAAGTTTGGGCAAACAGGACACCATTTCCGATTTCTGTAGGTGTAGCAAACTAGCAAAATTAAGATGACCAAAGCGTGCATGCCAAAGCTTTGCATCTGACATAGCCTGAGAATCATGTACTACACATGCCAAATCATTTACAGATCTTTCATAGTCCATGAGCTTATACAGCCCACGACATAGAATGCCAAAAGCAATAATCACATCGCCATTTGAGAGATCATGAATTGTGCATCTGTCATCAACAAATTTCACAACCAAGCCAATCTTGGCTAATGCAGAAACTGATAACAAATTTTTTTTGATCCGTGGCACAAACAAAGCATCCGACAAAGTGAAAGAACTACCATCAGCAATAGTCAAAATGATCTTCACAACTCCCATAACAGGATAAGAGGAGTTGTTGGTGCATGTAATAGTATTCCCGATAGGGGCAAGCTCGAGTGAAGAGAAGAAACTACGCTGCGAGGTAATATGTTTGGTCGTTCCACTGTCAAATTACCAAACATCTGAGTCTATTGCAGATATGCACTACTCATGAGAAGATGGGTCAAAACTGCAAACAATAGTAAATGCCCATTCTTCATCCTACACAAGATTAGCAAACTCTGGTTTTGGTGTATAGGCCTCTGCAACAACCATTCCAGCCTCCTTTTTCTTTGCCCCTTTCGCAACTACTTTTGGACAGTTCTTTATGATATGATCATTCCCTTTACAGTACTTGCAAAACAATTTCTACTTTTCTAATTTTTTCTCATCTTTATCTTGGTTCTTCGAATGTGCAGCATATACAGATTTCTACTTACTAGTAGAAGAGCTCCATTTTCCTTTGCCCTTCTGACTAGCCATGAAAGCTTGATCTGCAACACGCGTAATGGATGTGTTCTGCCTAGAATGATCTTCCTGCAACAGAACTGAGACTAACTCCTTAAATGACAAGGCATTTGGATTGCCTTTCATCATCAACCGAAGAGTAGAAGCAAAACTCTGATATGAATCAGGAAGACCATTCAAAATAGTCTGCACAAGTGAGCTATCTAGTATAACCTCATCAGCAAAAATCAACTCTTCCTTCAAGTCTTTGATCTTTGTTAGAAAACTATCCATAGAATCACCTTCATTCATGTGCTCACTCTCCAACTGTTTTCGAGGTAAGCAACACGAGACTCATTCCTAGCTTGGTACAATGTGGTAAGTTTATCCCAAGCATCCTTAGCTATTCTACAAGAGCGAATGTGAGGAATAATGGCACGTTTGACAGACAAAGCTATCAATGCATGTGCCTGGGCATCTCTGCCATCCCAACAAATTTGCTTTGTAGTAGATGCAGCAGAAACCGCAGCACAAACAGGAATACGCAGAATATCATCATCTTCGATACATTCTGCAAAAGCTTTAGTGCCTGTTGTTGTAACAATTGCAGGTGTGATAGGACGTTTTCCAACACCCTGCACAATGTTCCACAGTCCTTTTGCAACCAATACATGTCGCATCATATAAGCCCACTATGAGTAGTTGGTACCATCCAACTTATCCTCAATAGCCAACATACGAAATACATCACTGCTTTCAGCCATGGCCGGCAACTAAAATGCAAAAAATTGACTGTATCTCAAAAATTTCAACGGAACTACCCAAATGAGTTCTACTAAACCTGTAGCAGACTTTGAGACGCTTATACTGGCAAACAAAAATAGGTATATACCCTTGGCACAAAAAGACGAAATAGCCTACACAAGCACTGTGATAGTGCGTTCGGAGGCCAAAACGAGCTCAGATCACGATTTTGGCACCACATAGCAAAGCTAGTTTGATCTCTGAAGCACCCTGAGTATGTTCACCAAATTTCCTACGAATCTGAGACTCTAACCGAAGAGGTGTAAACGACACCCTAGATGAAGCGGCGACCTGCTCTGATACCAATTGTTGGAGTTAGACATTTGCGGAAGCACGCGAATAGCACAAGGAAGAAGAAGAAGCTTGGAGCACAACACACAATATTGAATGTACTAATAGAGAATGTACAAAGATAAGTAGCCCATTAGGGCAGTATGCTTATATACAAGCCGGGGAAAAAAAACCTCCTAAATAGGGAAAAAAATGCCCCGACGGTCCTAGAGTGTTCACACACATCACTACCTAAATATATCAACATCATCATCTTCTTCTTCTTCTTCTTCTTCTTCTTCTTCTTCTTCTTCTTCTTCTTCTTCTTCTTCTTCTTCTTCTTCTTCCTTGTGTTGTTCCTATGCTTCTGTAGTCCTCAAACTCCAACAAGTTCTTCTTCATGTCGATGGATTGAGCAAGTCTAATAGTCTTCATTGTTGATCATTTTTATGAACTACCCAATATCATATAATAAGTCCAAATTGAGTAGATAATTATCTATATCAGTGTATATTAATTATATGTTCTCTTCTTTTGATGTCAATACTAAGGGTATGGTGAAAACTAATGTGTCCATAAAATCTTATGCTAATTTAGAGGGGGCATACATTCTATTTAAGCAAGGATATCTATAAATTCTTCTAGGTTAATGCCCAGTGCACTAGACACCCCCCTTGGATTATGTCTATCAAGAAGTCCCCTTTAGCACTTATATGTCATAAACGATGATGACAGTATTGAGCTCCGCCATAATAAGAAGATCTAGAATATGTATCTATCCTCAATTAGACATTTCCTCAATGAGACCCTCTCATACGCATATAGAAAAAATGATGGTGAAGTTCCAAGGCTCTTGAGGATGTATGGCTATTGCTTGAAGTAGTATGGCTACTCGTTGGTAAAAGGGGATCCATCAAGGCGTTTTCAGTCAATGTGAATTGAGGGTTTTAGATCATTTTTGCTTGTTGAGTGTCTTAGAAACTAGCTCTCTCTTGTATTGTTGGAGGTAGTGAGAGTTTAAAGGCTGACTATACATCTTTCTTCTTTTCTACTTGGCTTAAGAGAAGCGCTATGTATGCTCTTTGAATCGTGAGAAAGATATTACAAATGTCCAAAAGTGTACTACGCCATATAAATCGAGAGATATATGTATTCCTTGTATTCACTTGAGGGACTCATCATGATTCTTCATTGTTTATCATTTTTATAAGGAAAGCCTCTTTTCTTGCATCCGAGGCATTGTATTTTTATACTCTCTTTAATCAAATCTATTTCATTCTAGAAAAAGAACATTGTTCAATAAATGTTTCTTCTTAGAGAACTCTCTCGAGCTACTATGATGAAAATAACTACTCTTTGGTTTATTAGTAACTCTTATCTACTCTTTCATTAAGAAAGTCCACATCTCATAAGTGGATTGGTTAAGCACTAACCTCTTGACACAGAGGTTTTGTGTTCTACCCCGAACGGAACATATAATGGTTACGGTTAGTCTAAACCATTTGTAACCAATTATTACTTTGTCTAATCCTTTCTTTATGAGATAAGGGGGGTTTCGTAGGTACCATGCTCATTCAATTAATGGCTTTGGTAAGTCTAAACCGGTTGTAACCAATTGTGACTTTTTCTAACTCCTACTTTATAAGATAAGGGGGGTTCTGTAGGTACTATGTGCATTCATCTAATGGCTTTGATTAGTCTAAACCAGTTGTAACCAATTGTGACCTTGTCCAACCCCTCCTTTATGAGATAAGAGGGATCCCACAGGTACTATACTTATTCATCTAATGGCTTTGGTTAGTCTAAACCAATTATAACCAATTGTGATCTTGTCTAACCCTTGCTTTGTGAAATAAGCGAGGTCTCGCAAGTACTATGCTCATTCATTGTGGAGTTGTTCTTTCAAAATTAAAACTTGAGGGAGTAGACCCTTACTGAACCTCCATTAGAAGAAAAAAAGTTTTGATCTTTTATCTACTCTTTCATTATGAGCTTACATTTATTTTCAGATTCAGAATGGTATATATCCCATATTCAAAGTAAATTTTAAAATTAAAAGTTATATATATATATATATATATATATATATATATATTAGCGAACCCACTATGGCGACGTGCTGCAGACTGCCTGTACCGTCCTTCCAAGTTCCAAGCTCTTATTCGACCTACATGCTCTCTCCTAACTGTCAACAACGCATTGTCTGCACGAATCTGCGTCACGGTCATTGAGTGGGCAAACACTGTCGCGAGAGCGCGGATGTGCCACACCATTATTCATGTTCATGTCTGCCTGTCTCTGTTGTGACCCATGGTCTCTCTCTCTCTCTCTCTCTCTCTCTCTCTCTCTCTCTCTCTCTCTCTCTCTCTCTCTCTCTCTGCGCGCTTATAAACTGATGGGAAATCCGACATTCTTCGCTCACCTCGCGGATCGACAGCTCCGACCTCTCTCCTGCTCCGCAAGGCGTCTCAAGGAAGAAGCCGGAGACGCCGCAGGAAGCAACACGCTCCACACGCTTATCGCGTCCAGAGAAGTCCACAGAGCGGTAATCTTTGACAAAGTTCCATGGCTTCCATTCATCTACAGAAGGTCTTTGCTGCTCTCATCCTGGTCGTGATCATGTTGGCTGCCACACAAGCAGCGGCGCAGGCGCCTGCCCCTTCCCCTTCCAGGGTTGAGAGCTCGGCACCTGCTACCTACTCCATGCCACCGCTGATGGTCCCTATCTTCCTTGCCATTCTTGCTGCCCTCTTCCATTAGATGCCCTCCAAAGCTTTGATTCTCTGTTTGCTGCTCTTCCATCTCTCCTACCATTCCTCTCATTGATGTCATCCGCTCGGAGCTCATTTCCATATTCTTATTAAGTTTCTTCGCTTAGCTAAGATGGTTGTTTACGTCTTCTCTGCTGAGGACTCCCACGCACTACACTCCTTAGCATTGATATTGTCTACTCTACACGCAGTACACTCCTTACCATATTGATATTGTGTGAAATAAGACTCCTTTTCTTGTCTGCTGTTTTATTCGTTGCTCAATAAAATCAATTTTTCTACTTGGGTTTAAAACATCTTCTTGGAATTAGTTCATTTGATTCATTTGGATCTTCATTCATTCAGACACATAAGGGTAAAATCTCTGTAAAGAGATAGTTATTGGAGGTCTCGTGAGCGACACAAAAGTGTAAAAGTGTAAGGGTGAGGTTTATACGCATCGATCACTCTCACAACATAGCAAAAGTGGTATTGTATATATATACTTTTTGGAGCATTCGAAATGTAACAAATGGCAAAATCATTCTGATGATGCATACTTCTGTAATATGAGCTCACAAAACAATGGATCTAGACTTGATGATTCATGATACTTTAGAGATAAAAGATGACCTAGTGCAGTTCATGAAGTACGTTGAGAAGGTTTCACTAGTTATGCATGATTACATTATTTGGACACCTAGATATGTCTATGAGCAAGTTCATATGTGAATTCTCCAAGCATGGAGTGAAGCATTGTTAGAGATTGGTTTATAGAGACCATTCCATGTGTGTGTGGGACAAGAGCTAGCCATAGCTAAGGTCCCTAGCTCGATGAATATTCGAAGGTCAGCACTAGATCATTCTAGAGCATTATTATTTTGAATGCAAGGGGATATGATGGATGGGAGGAGAGTGACAAACACATCACATCATTCATAAGTCCTAGCTTCAAGAGAGTTTTTTTTTAAGGAGTTCCTATCAATTGGTAAGTTCTTTTGAGAAGCAAGAAAGTTCTTTTGAGAAGTGCTTTTTTTTTTTCTACGCATGAGAATTTTCGGGATGAATCATCATCTTTGGATGGTGTGCTCACTCTGGCATGAAGAGGAGTTGCAGAAGGTGATTTTTCAGGAGCAAAAAGAGGAGATTAGACGTCATCAGAGGATCCTCAGCCCCCTCCCCCTTAAGGAGGCAACATGATCGACCGCCACATCAAAGCAACAGAATGCCCACAAGGAGCACACATAAATCGAGATAGGCTAGCCAAATGTTGCCCGTGTGTCAAGTCCATTCGTGAGAGTCCAAGCTCATAGTTCTTGGTGTTGAAGAATATGGCAAGTACAAGACATATATGCATACAATTTTGCTACTCTGCACCTCGTTTATGGGATAAACAGTATGTTCGCGCACACATTTGGGAGAGAAGAGCAAGAAAGAAGATAAATCAAAGTTCTTTTGTTTCTTTTCCATCTTCAAACTCTTCTACAGTTTAGTGTATCTCGCTTCACCTAAAATGTTGTAGATCTCTCATTACTCAACCAAATTGCGTAATTTCACTTCCTATAGAATCCTCACTCAGAGAGCTATCTTTTGAGTGGCAGCATCTGAGTTCATTTACACACCTATGCTGAGCTTTGAATTTGGTTTTTTGATATGAACTACTCCCATATAAACATTTTTTGATGCAAGGACGATCGAGTTCCACTTGCAGATGCAACAGTAGTATATATCAACCATTTTTAGCACCTGCACATTGAAATTTCAAACTCTAAGATAAGTTTTCTCATTATTTTCATGCATTTCTACTTTCTTTATGCGTTGTTTTGCATCTAGAACAATCATATTACATTACATATGCATCTTATGTTTCTTTATATTTTTTTTAAGCTCTACATTTTGTATGCAAATAGGATGGTAGTACTTTCTCTTGTAGGTAGTGCCAATAAGAAATAAGAATATTTAGTGTTTTTATCATTTGTATCTGTGCTACGATCACTAGGATTTTTACACAAGCGTGTATAGTGCCCTTTGATCATATTGTATATATTGTATGCCCATCAACACATTTTCTTCAAAGTGGGTGTAGTGCACTTAGTCAAATTTTTTTTCTGATTTTTCTTTTTCTACCAAAATGCTATCAAAATTTTTTGATCTCTGTGCTTCATTCTGACCTTTGCCAACCTTGGCTTCTTTGTTCAGACTTTTCTCATGAGGTAGAGCATAGGGTTTTGTGTATGTAAGAGATCCTTGGGTACCCACATGTGTAATCACCCTTTTTTACCTATAGCTAATTCCTTAGGCACCCAAATTTGTCGAATACCTTTTGGTTGAGCTTGCCCTAGTTGCTTGGTTCTTCTTTTGGCATGGTTGGCTTTCGTGGATGAGAATTGTTGGGGCAAAGTGGTGGTTGCTTGCCTTTCATCACCCCATATTTGTTTAGTCTTGAAATTTGGTTCAATTTTTGTCCTTGTGTGCAAGTAGCAAGGTTGTGTAGTATCTTTTGTCACCGAGGTGGCCTCCTTCTTGCCATTTGGTTGCAGTTGTCCTCCTTTTCTCTGCAAAATTGATTGTTCCAATTGCGATGTTGATACTTTTGGAAGAGAAGGGGGTTCTAGTACTTGCATGACTTTCCCATCAATAGTTGAGAAATGGTGCACAATGGACTTTATAGTGCTTGCAAAGTGTAGGGTACTAGAATCAAAAGGGTCCCTAACTTCCAATTCAACTATTAGGCATTGCTTGTTAACACAGACCTAAAGCAATCATTGCCATAGGTTTAAGTCAATTGCATGATCATACAACCAATCCTGCCCTAATATCATATGTTTTGTGATGTCCTCATCATAGCAAAGTAGAAACTTTACTCTCAAAGGGACATCCTTTAAGAGGATAGGAATGTCCACCTCATCCATACAGGGGGTTCCCATGCCTCCTAAGCTCACTAAATAAGCTTCTAATGGGTTAACTTCCATGCCAAATCCTTTGCGACATGAGTACCTAATTGCACTAGTGGCAGCTCTAGAATCGATCAAAGCTTTAATGGTCTTATTTGCAGCATCGCACCCTAGCTCAACAGTGATGAATGGTCGTCTATCTATGATGCTAGGATGTGTACTCTTTTTGGTGCACATAGCCATGTGATATCTTGGGGAATTGGGATTGACATCTAGGCTTTTTTGCCTTAACTTATTTTGCCTAATGCACTCTCTGGCCTCTCATTGTGCTTCTTATCCAACCTTTAACTCTTCTTCTTTTCACTTCTTAGCAATGCTAAGTCTCATTAGCAGATCCTCTATAAGAGGTTCTTGATATATCTTGACTCGACATCCACTTATATAGCTTGCCAAGATGTCACTTTCTAGAGTGGCCAATTGAATTGCATCGCTAGTGAAAATTCTATTAATGACCATGGGTCCATATCCTCATTTTTCTAATTTATGGGCATGCTACTTTAGTTTATAAGTCAACACTAGGTCTCCCTCTTTCAATCCTTTATCCTTGATGTGTGTGTGCATCGAAGTATGCCTTTTGTCTTTTCTTTGCAGCATAGATGCCTATAATCGCTCGTAGCCTGGTTTCACCTAAGTGTTCTAGATCAAATATCCTCGAGGACAACTCATGTCAATTCCAATCGTGCCCTTGTGCTACTTTTAAAGTCTAGATCAGGAAGTCTAATGGTAAAACAACATTATGTCCGAAGACCATCTGAAATGGGGTGGCATTGAGTACTGTTTTGTTCGCAACTCAGTAAGCCCAAACAACATGATGAAGTTGTTCATCCCAATCAGCGCATTTATTATTTACCAGTTTTGTCAACACATTACATAGGATCTTATTTGTGCTCTTAGCTTGTCTGTTAGCTTGTGGATGATAGGGGGTAGACTTTGTATGTATCACCAAGAATTCTTGGAGAAGTTTTTCAATGACTTCATTATAGAAGTGTGTACCTCTATCACTTACTAACTCTATTGGTAACTCAACCTTGTACTATTTGTAGTTATCATAGGAAGGATCTTCCTAGAATCATTTCATAGATGTTATTTTTGCCAAAGTCACATATAGAAAAGGTGTGTTCAAACTCTACACCACAAGTATTTAGAGTTACCCCTTCTAGCAATCCTTGAGGTCTTTCAATATGGATGTCATCCAGTTGAAGCTTCATTCTAGTTGGTCTTAATGTGGGTTTTCCCCATTGCTTCCACAAGGATGTGGTCACAATCACAACACCAACACCTGAATCTAAGATAGCTTTGGTTGTCTAACCTTGATAGGTCATTGGAAGATAAGTAATACCTTTTTCACCTTCACTCATGCCTCCTATTTTGTCTAGAGGTGTCTTTGGGACTTTCTGCTTAAAGCCTACTTTTGACACATTGGAACCAAGTTTTTAGGAGCCTCACTCTGCACATGTTTCCACAGCTCAGGTTTTACTTTGAGCAGCTATTCTAAGGTGATATGACACTGCACCTTGGTGTTCTTCATGACTTCAGTAATTCTTGGAAACACTGAATCTTCATTTCTTATCAATATTGTGGGAGTTCTGATCTGAGAGATCCAGATTCCCATGGTCCTATGAATTATGGCATTTTTTTGTAAAGAATTAGATTCAAAATCTAATCTTTCATCTTCTTGTTGCTCTACTTGGTCTCTATAAATAGATGGAATGTCTTGGGGAAACTGATCATGAAGATCGTCAATTTCAAGAATAGGAGGTGGATTACCCTTCTCCTTGGCCCATTTCTCTTCTTGTATTTGCAACAAGATCTCTTGAGAGTACTATTGAATTGAAAGGGGTGTTCCAACGTTCGTGGAATCGAGAACATAAACTTTTGTTGGTGGTGAGCTTTCTCTTTCAACAAGTTGTTGAGCATGTGGAGGTAAAGAAACTTGTGGCTTGTTTACCAACTTCTCTAGTCTTTCTAGTAAGCCTTGGAAATGCAAACCCAATTTGAAAGAATTTATCTGATTGAACAATTGATTGGCCTCAAGCATAGCCTGAGCTAGTTCCACCATTTTCATGCAATTTTTTGTTCGTTCAATCTCTAAATCTGCTCTAGGGTAACTCTTGTCTAGGTTTGCAACTATTGGCCCTTCTTGAAGTCCAACCTAGTAGGACTTGAACATCATGTCCAAAACTTCTAGGGTTGGATCTTTGAGAGAAGACCCTAGTTGTGGTCTATTCACAATGAGTGGTGGGGTGGGATAAAGTGGAGCGGATGGATTTTTAGCATGCAAGGGGTTTTGAGATGCAATATTTGCAATTTTTATTTTTGTGTCTCTCAAGCTTTCTTCTAGTTCAGATAACTTTCTAGCCCACTTATGATTGTCCCTCTCCCTGGTATCCTTCCACGTTCTTGTTTTCCTCTTACTAGGCTTATGATTCTCCTTTGCCACTACATACTTAACTAGAATCAGATTGTTAGGAGGTGGCGGTTGGTTTCCTAGGATCGATTGCGGCTTGTATGGTTCCTATTACTGCTATTGGTATTGAGGTTGATATTGCTATTGTGGCCTATAATATGGTTGTTGGTATTGGTTCTAATACCTACCCTCTTGGTAAGGTTGCTAATAATTTGTCTGATGGCCTGCCTATTGTACAGACAATCATGAGCGGTATGTTTGTGTATCTCATAGTGCAATATGGAGCATTCAGTTCTCTCACGTTCTAGTTTTGCATTGGGCATACATTAGCCATGTGGTCACTTCCACAAGTATAACATCACTTCAATGAGGTCACCCTACGTGTTTGTCTATTTTGAACTCCGAGCTTCTTGGCAACATACTCAGCTAGCTCATCTATCAAAGTGGAGGGTCTAGAAGTATGACTAGTAGAATTGTCAAAATCCTTATAGAGTTTGGACAATTTTAACTCCTCACCCAAGTTGTCTTCTATGTCGATACACATTCTCAAGCATTGATCTATTGTTATTGGCTCCTTGAGATATACATATGATCTAAGTTTCTTGTTTAGAAGTCCATCTAAAAATAGGGAAACTTGTTTTGCTTGTGTACGTAACTCAAGTGTGGGACATCTTTCCACATATTGTTTAAATCTCCATCCCGCTAGTCGAATTGTTTCTGGGGGTATCTGCTTGAAGCTCTGGATCAAGGATGATGTGTTATGCTTGATGCCACTCTTGGAAAATTCTACGATGAATGCTTCTAGTAGTTGACCTATATTTTGGTAGTTGTGATTGTTTAGGGGCTAAAACAAAGCTAAGGCAGTACCCTAAGGGTCAAACTAAATTCCTTAAACAAGATGAACAAGTATTCTGCCTGTTCTGTTTTTTACACTTGTTTAAGCTCGACAAAATGATTGTTGATATATTTAGGTATTGATGTGTGTGAACACACTAGGACCATCGGCGTACTTTTTCCATCTTTAGGAGGTTTTTTCCCCTCAGCTTGTATATACACCTATAGCCCTAATAGGTTACTTATCTTTGTACATTCGAGTGGTAATATATTCAGTATTGTGTGTTGTGCCCCAAGCTTCTTCTTCTTCTTCCTTGTGTTGTTTGTGTGCTTCTGCAGACCCGGAACTCCAACAATTGGTATTAGAGCAGGTTTTTGCTTCATCTAAGGCATTGTCAACACCCCTCCGATCACAATCTCAAAATTGCACAAAATTTGGTGAGCATACTTGGGGTGATTAGGAGATCAAAATAGCTCTATTGTATGTGCCAAAATCACAATCTAAGCTCATTTCGGCCTCCAAACACACTATCATAGCGTTGTGCATGCAATTTTGTCTTTTTATACCAAAGATATATACAAGTTTCGGTTAGCCAGTATAATCATCTCGAAGTTTACTACAAGTTTAGCAGAACTTGACAAGGTAGTTCTGTTCAACTTTTTCAAATACAATCATTTTTTTGCCTCATGGTATTTTCATCAATGGCCATGGCTGAAAGCACTGATGTATTCCAATTTTGCTCTTGAGGATAAGTTGGATGGTACCAATTACCAATTATGGGCTTATATGATGCATCATGTATTAGTTGCAAACGAACTATGAAATATTGTGCAAGGTGTTGAAAAAGGTCCTATTTCACCTACAAACACAATTGCTAAAGGTGATGCAGATAGCATTGAAGATGGTGTTATTCTTCATGTTCCTGTTCGTGTTGCGATTCCTAATACACCTATAGCAGAGGAAATTTTTTGGGATGGTAGAGATACTTAGGCACATGCATTGATAGTCTTTTTTGTCAATGTGCCATTATTCCTCACATTTTGCTCTTGTTGAAAAGCTAAGCATGTTTGGGATACACTTACCACTTTATACTAGGCAATGAATGAGGCCCCTATTGCTTACCTGTAAAAACACTTGGAGAGCACATGAATGAAAGAGATTCCATGGACAGCTTTCTAACAAAGATCACAGATTTGAAGGAACAATTGATTTCTGCCGATGAAGTCTTGCCTGATAGTTCACTTGTGCAGATCGTTCTAAATGGTCTTCCTGATTCATAACAGAGTTTTCCTTCTACTCTTTGTTTGATGATGAAAGGCAATCCAAATGCCTTAACATTTGAGGAGTTAGTCTCTGTTTTGTTGAAGGAAGATCAGTCTAGGCACAATAGGTCCATTATGTGTGTTGCAGATCAAGCTTTTGTGGCTACTCAGAAGGGCTGCACAATCGAAGAAGGAAGACAAAGAAGAGAAGAAAACAGAAAAGCAAAAATTGTTTTACAAATACTGTAAAGAAAATGATCATGTAATAAAGAGCTGTCCAAAACTGTTTGCTAAAGAGGCAAGGAAGAAAGAGGTTGGAATGGTTGTTGCAGAGGCCTCCACATGAAAATGATCATGTAATAAAGAGCTGTCCAAAACTGTTTGCTAAAGAGGCAAGGAAGAAAGAGGTTGGAATGGTTGTTGTATGTCTTTAGTAGACTTAGATGTTTGGTACTTTGATAGTGGAGTGACCAAACATATTACCTCATAGCACAATTTCTTCACTTCCCTCAAGCCTGCCTCTATAGGGGATACTGTCACTTGCACCAACAACTCCTCTTATCTTGTTATGGGAGTTGGTAAGATCATTCTAACTACTGCTGATAGTAGTTCTTTCACATTTTTAGACTCTTTATTTGTGCCAAGGATCAAGAAAAATATGTTATCAGTTCTAGCATTAGCCAAGATTGGCTTGGTTGTGAAATTTCTTGATGATAGATGTACACTTCATGATCTATCAAATGGTGATGTCATTATTACTTCTGGCATTTTATGTTGTGGGCTGTATAAGCTCATAAACTATGAAAAATTTGTGAATGATTTAGCGTGTGCAGTACATGATTCTCAGGCTATATCAGATGCAAAGCTTTTGGCATGCACGCTTTGCTCATCTAAATTCTGCTAGTTTGCTACGCACGTAGAAATCAGAAATGGTGTCCTCTTTGCCCAAACTTGAGGCACCCGATAAACATGTATGTGAAGGCTGTATTTTGGGCAAAATGCAGCATTCCTCATTCCCAAAAGATGGTTGAGTTTGAGCTACTCAAAAATTGGACCTCATTCATAGTGATGTGTGTGATCCTATGCAAACACCCTCTTTTGGAAACTATCTTTACTTTATGACTTTCATTGATGATTTTTCAAGGCATGCATGGGTATATGCATTGAAAGAAAAGTCCAAAGTATGTATGTGCTTCAAACAGTTTCTGGTTTTGGTTGAAAATCTATCAGCATGTAAAATGGGCACCCTCCGTTCTGATTGACGGGGGGAATATATGTCTTTTGACTTCAATGCATTTCTAGTTGAACATGGGATAAAACATCAGTGTACAGTGCCATATACACCTCAATAGAATGGAGTTACTGAATGGAAGAACAGGCCACTCATGGAGATGGTGAGGTGTATGGTCAAGAGTTAGGCTTTATATGGTTTAAAGTAAGCACCACATGCTTGGTATGAAAAGATACATGCCTATCTAATTGTACATGGTTTTGAGAATAGTCCAACTGAGAGCACCTTATATGTTAAGCGTGCTAATGATGTGCTTTTGATCATTGTTGTGTATGTTGATGACATCTTGCTCACTGATCCTCATGATAAGCATATTTCTTATTTTAAGGCCGATTTGCATGCCTGATTTGAGATGTCTGACTTGGGGCATTTGCGTCTTTATTTGGGCATTGAATTTATGCAAGTTGATGGCAAAACAGCTTTGTGTCAAACGACATATATTGACACATTATTACAGTGTTTTGGCCTTGAAGACTCCAAACCTATTGCCACTTCTATGGAGACAGGCTTACGATTGAGTCTTCATGATGTTGGAGATGCATTTGGTGTCGTTCTCTATTGGCAAGTTGTTGGATGCTTGATTTACTTATGCATTGCTCGACCAAACATTCAGTTTGTTGTCTCATGGATGAGCACATTTATGCATTACCCAAGTGTCAAGCATTGGTAGGCAGTTAAGCGTATCTTTCGCTACTTGAGTGGTACCCGGATATTTGGGTTGTTTTATCCCAAGGGGGGATCACTACCACCAGATTCACATGCTTTTTTTAACTCTAACTGGGCTGGTTGCTATGACACTCATGTGTCCACTAGTGTCTTTACTTCATGCTTGGTAGATCATGTATATCTTGCTTGAGCAAGAAGCAACCTGCTGTGGTCACTTCGAGTTGTGAGGTTGAGTATAGGGCAGCCTTCACAGCGATTGTTGAGTGTGTGTGGCTCAGATGCCTTATGGCTAATTTGGGTGTTTGATCAGTCTTCTGCCACCACCATCTTCACTGACAATTAGAGTGCACTGGTAGTTGCAAAGAACCCTATGTTCCATGCTTGCACTAAGCACATTGAGGTGCATTATCATTATGTCAAGAAGAGGTTCTCTACTAGAGAGATTAGCTTGGCATATGTGCCCATGCAGGAGAACATTGCAAGCCTTTTCATGAAGGCTCTGCCTAGGGAGAACTTTGAAGCTTTCCACAAATCTTTGGGCTTACTTCCTTTTGTGAATTGATTCCACATAACTTGACACTTCCTTATACATCAATGCCAACTCATTGTTCACTGCATCACTCCCAGGGTGTTGATTTCTTTAGGTAGTGATGTGTGTGAACACTCTAGGACTTCCGAGGCACTTTTTTCCCTCTTTAGGAGGTCTTTCTTGTTATCATTAGTGTCCATGTGAAAGTCCAAATGGCCCTCAGAACGTATATGTTCTTTAATAAAACATATAGTGGTCTAGTCAGCCATAGACTGTATCTTGCATTTGTATCACCTAGGAAGTTTGTGTTCGTGCTCCTTGTGTACTAGCCTCTGTGCATAATATTGTGTCCGGTGGTTGGAGCTCGATTTTCTACTCCGAAGATATCATCATGGAGCTCTTGAGAATGAGAGAAGAGTATGGTGCATCGCCATCAAAATACTTTACTGGTATTAGAGCATTTTGATGCAAAAGCTTTGTTCCTTTTGTGTGAGTGAAGCGAGCACTCGCCCGCCCACCCAAGGCTTTCTCCAAGGCTTATGACTAAGGTGGCGTCCAAGGCATAGACCTTGGCATACCTTGTCATCTGACTCATGGAAGTCACCATTGGTGTCATTGACTATGCGCGAGGGAGGGCCTCAACAATCAAGGAAGATAGAGGTTTGCAATACTTCCCAGGAGGTCACCCATTCCAATATTGTTCCCCCCAAAGCTCGCTCAACCGTGACAATCTCTTGCCACTAAGATACACTCTTGTGCTATCTCAAGAAGGGGAAAGACTAAGGTTAACATTACCTTGAACATGTTTTGGTCCCTCAAAGCTTCATTCTTTGCTTTCAAAGCCTATTTTTCAAGCATTTTTGGGGTGATTTTTCGAGCCATTCTGGAGTACTTTCGTGCATAGGTCTCTTCGCACAGGTTCAAGAAAATCAAGAAGAGTGTTCTTTATACTTCTCCAAAAATAATTATTCACCTTTGGGGTTGTGTTTCCAGCCACACCTATAAAACTACAAGTTTCTTGAAAGGTTCTCAGTTGTGGTGGGAGCAGCCACTACAAATTTATGCAAGTTTTTTGAACCTAAACAAAAGAGTTGACAGACACTTGCATGTGTTTTTGGCTAGTCTTTGGGATGTGCATTCAGCCTTTTAGTGTCATTTTACTGCATATATTGAGAACATATACACTATGTATGCTTCTCTAGATACCGCTTATGTACTTCCATGTGGTCATTGATATAGTGGTTTCATTATTTGCATAAAGTCTTTTACATTTGATAAAGAGGGTTGTGGTGAGGTTTTCTTAACTAGGAGACACACAGATGTCGAGATCTCTTCAGTGATGCATGTGGAAGACTTACCCAACCTTTCCATAGGAGATGTATGATAGTTGTTCATAGGTGCTCAATAACCCTAGTTGGCTTCTTTCGGGTAACTGATTATATGCAGTGGAGTCAGTGATTCACTATGCAGGTGAACATGTTAGTACTTGTAGTTTTATGAGATTTTGACAGTCATATGCTCATGTTGCAGAGAATAATCTCGCAAACTTTTTCCAGATTTTCTGGTTTTGTCAACTATACAATGGTCAATTTACTTCTTGATACACTTATTGGTGTAAGCACATGTATTCTCACAAAATCTTTTTGGTTGGTCATTATTGTTCATTAATTCATTTTACTGGGAAGGTTGTTAAATTATGTCCTAGAATCTGACACTTGTTCATCCTTCTTTGAGCCTTAGTGGTGTTTGGGGTCTTCTAGCTCCATTATCATTCGATTTAGTTGTCTACCATCATGGCATCAGAGGTCTCAGGCATGTCTGATGGATCAAGTTCTAGTGCCAGTGTTTCGAGGAGGAGCTATAACTTGAAAGGCAAAGACCATTTTGAGATCCGAAAATTTGATGGCACAAACTTTCCTCGATGAAAGAATCAGATTAAAGATGTGCTGATTCAAAGGAGGCAATGGATGCCAATAAATGGAATCTCAAAGAAGCCTGTTGACATGGATGAAGATGGTTAGGATGAGTTAGATGAAATAGCCAGGTCTACCATTCGATTGCACCTGGCAGATAATGTTTACTTTATAGTATTAGACTATGAAAGTGTAGAGGAGCTTTGGAAGAAGTTATGCAATACATATGAAAAAGAGACGGCATCAAATAATGTGTATCTGATGAGAAAGTTACATGACCTTCACATGAAGGACACAAATAGTGTTGTTTCTCATCTAAGTTTGAAGTCAGTTGGTCAACTTGATGACCTTGGTTACAAGGTGGTCTTCTATGCTTAGTCCTTTCGCATATCAAAGGGCAATATGGTTATTGCAAAAGGACGCATAGTTGGCTCACTTTATCCTTTATTTTTATTACAGAAAGAACACTTGTTAGCTATTATTAAACAGCCTATGTCTTGTATTTGGCATGATCATTTGGGCCATATATCTCATAGTGGAATGGAAAATCTTTCTCGTTCTGGCTACTTACCTGTGTTATCTTTCTCTGATTTTTCATTTTCTGAGCATTGTCAATATGGAAAACAAACCAAAAATGTGTATAGAACACACATAGACTCTTCAATTCAGCCTTTAGATCTTGTTCATACAAATGTGTGTGGTCCTATTCCCAAAAGGTCGTTAGGTGGTTCTCTTTACCTTGTCACTTTCATGGACTTTGCATCAGATGGATGTGAAGAATGCTTTTCTACATGGTGAGTTACAGGAAGAAGTATACATGGACCAACCACAAGGATATGAAGATTCAAAGCATCCAAAATATGTTTGCAAGTTGCAAAAGGCTTGTATGGGCTGAAGCAAGCTCCTCATGCATGGCATGCAAGGATTGCTGATTACTTAACCAGCATTGGGTTTTCTATGTGTGATGCAGATCGTTCACTATATGCAAGGAAGGGTGATCACTGATGATGGCATCACAATTGTGGCTATTTATGTTGATGAATTGATTGTAGGTGGTGATAATGAAGAAAGCATTAAAGAGGTAAAGCAACTTCTTATGCAGGAATTTGACATGAAAGTTCTTGGTGTGTTGTGCTACTTCTTCGGCATTGAGTTCAAACATACAGAAATAGGTATATGGATGTTGCAAAGGCAATATGCCTTGAATATGCTACAAAAGTTTGGTATGGCTGATTGTAAGCCAACTTCTATGCCATTAGATCAGAATTTGAAGTTGGATGCTACAGCAGGTGAAGCATTGGAAAATGCTACTATGTACAGGAAAATTGTGGGAAGTCTTATATATCTCACAATTACAAGGCCTGATCTAAGCTATACTATTGGACTTGAAAGTCAGTACACCAATGCAGATTGGGCTGGTAGTATTCTAGATAGAAGATCTACTAGCGGCTTTCTATTCTCACTTGGAGGTGCAGTTATTACGTGGAGCAGCAAGAAGCAACCCGTTGTTGCTTTGTCGAGAACAGAGGCTAAGTATAGAGGTGTTGCAATGGCAGCATGTGAGGCATCATGGCTAGAGATGCTAGTTGCAAATTTAGGTGTGGAAGCGCAAAAGCCTATCACCATCTATTGTGATAATCTTAGCAACATACAACTAGCACGGAACCCTGTTTTTCATGCTAGAACAAAGCATATCGAGGTACATTATCACTTCATCAGAGAGAAGGTATTAGCAGGTGATATTGATCTTGTTTATGTAAGAACACATGAGCAGGTTGCCAATATCTTCACTAAAGCACTTGGAGCAGAGAAGCTCTTTGAAATTTACTTCATTACTTCATATTCATCACCTCATGAGTACTACAACATAAATCATCAAATATAATGATCAAGCAGAGCTTGTCTTCTTAGTTGATTATTATCAAATAACAATGAGTATATCAAGACTCAAACCACCATGAAGGCATGTATAGCATAGTCCCACATCATCCACCACTCAAAACATGCATAACAAGAAAGGAGGGAGAAAAGAATATATGTGAATGCTTCTGTCAATCAATGCTACCTCACATTCACAATCCACATGGAGTTTTTCTATTGACTTAATGTTATCTCACACTCTCTCATTACTAAGGACAAAACAATTAAGTGCTTTTGCCACATTTAATGCTACCTCACACTCACACATCATTATGCAAACTTGCATCTCCACATATGTATAAGGATCCATGATCATCACTTGCAACCCATGTACAGCTACCATAAAACATGCCAAAAACCTAGAACCAAAAACACAAAACTTCATGAGATATGGTTTCCAAGACTCAAGAATACCCCTCAATTATTCATGAATCTTGATATACAATAAATGAGAAACATGACTCACTCCACACCATTAATGCTAAAATATCACTAGATCCATAATCTTAAGTGTAAACGTTGTTTATTATTTGCACCATAAGAACGACCAAAATTAAGGGGCAAGCATAAAATAGAGTGGAAAATGTTGGTGCATTTTACCCAAGCCTACATGCTTGATATGATTTGATTTATGTTCATTTGTAGTCATATGTGTAGACATATGAACACCTCTTGTAAAAGAGTATATTTTATCTTTTGTAATTGTGAAAGAAAGAATGGCTTAAGTCATACATGATGTAAAAAGTAAATTCATGGCTTTAACTTTCACATTTCCAAAGGAGAAACGACAGGAAGGCTTTTCACTTTTGAAGTGGAAGATACAAAGAACATAGCTTTATTTAGCTATGGATCTCAAACTCTCACAGAGTTGGAGATATGGCACAAAAGGGTTGCTCACATTGGTGAGAGGACACTCAAACAAATTTGCAAGGACCAAAGTGTACTTGGTTTGCTTAATATCACAAGGCAACACATGATTTATAATTATGAAGCTTGTCAATTCAATTTGGCAAGGCTCATAGACAACCTTTCAATAGGAAGGGATATGTGTATCAAAATCTTTTGGATCTAGTGCACACGGATGTGTGGGGTTCTAGTAAGGAGCCATCTATATCAAGCTCAAGATATTATGTGTCTTTCATAGATGATTGTAGCAGGTGGACCATTCTATTTTTCATGAAGCACAAGGATGAAGTTTTTAATTGCTTTAAGAAGTATGCTGCTCTTGTTGAAAACCAAATAGGTAGGACTTTGAAAAGACTCAGATAAGATGGTGGAGGAGAATACTTCTCTTTTGAATTTGATGCCTACTTGCATGAAAGAGGCATTAAAGGGGAAGTCACTACAAGGTATACACCCAAACTCAATGGTGTAGCAGAGAGGAAAAAAGAGCTATTGCTGAAGGTGCAAGGTCCATGCTCAATGAAAAGGGATTGCCAAAATATCTATGGTCAGAGGTTGTGTCTACAGCCACCCACATCTCATAAATAGACTTCCATCTAAGTCACTAGATGGAACCCCTCCATATGAAGTGTGGAATGCAAGAAGACCTAGTCTAGAGCATTGTAAAATTTTTGGATGCTTAGCGTATGCTCACATTCCTTCTCAAGTAAAACAAAAATTGGATCCCAAGGCAGAGAAGTGCATATTTATTGGTTATGACCAAAACCAAAAAGGATATAGATTGTACAATCCAACTAATGAAGGATTTTTTGTGAGTAGAGATGTAATTTTTTATGAGAACAAATCATGGTTTGATGATGACAGGAAAGTGAAGCTGCCTTATGAGTTCGATGAAGATTTTCCATCACTTCAACCAAAGGAGCCAAAGCAAATTGAAGAAAGTGATTCGGTGATTGACCTAGAAGACTTGGAAAGACTAAAGCTATGGAAAAGCAAAGGTAAAGCAAAGATGCAAGATGCTACATATGGACCCGAGATCTCACATCAACCACTTAGAAGGTCTTCAAGGGAGAAGAAGAAACCAGAGAGGTATGGTTATGATACTTCTTTGGTCACCAAGCACTCAATCTACATTGCAAAGGATTCAACCAATGAAGAACCTACCACATTTGAAGAAGCACAAGGCAAGAAAGCTTGGAGAGATGAAATGGATGAAAAAATGGAAGCCTTGAAGGAGAATGACACTTGGGAGCTTGTACCTAACAAGCCATCTATGAAGGTAATTGGATCTTGATGGGTATACAAAATCAAGAGGAATCCAGATGGAAGTATAAATAGACATAAAGCAAGGTTAGTTGCTAAAGGGTTTGCTCAAACCCATGGCATTGATTATGAGGAGACTTTCTCTTCTGTTGCAAAAATGCCTACAATTAGGGTTCTCATTAGTCTTGCTGCATCTAGAAATTGGAAGTTCTATCAACTTGATGTAAAGAATGCTTTTTTAAATGGATGGATTTCTGAGGAAGTGTATATGGCACAACCTCATGGATATGAGGATGCACATCATCCTATCTATGTATGCAAATTAAAGAAAGCCTTGTATGGATTGAAGCAAGCTCCAAGAGCTTGGAATTTCATATTGGTGACTTATTTGTAGGACCAAGGATTCAAAGCTAGCAAGGTAGATACCTCTTTGTTCATAAACAAGAATGGATCTAAAGTGATCTATCTATGTGTGTATGTTGATGATATTATTATCACAGGGAATGATCTTAAGGAATCAAACAGTTAAAGAATCAAATTAAGGAGGAGTTCAAACTAAGTGATCTTGGACCACTCACTTATTTTCTTGGATTGGAGTTAATCTACACAGGTTCAGGTATATACATCACACAAAGGAAGCATGTGCATGATATGCTCATCAAGTTCAAGATGGAAAACACCAAGTGTGTAGGTACACCTATGGAGCAAAATCATAAGCTTAGGGCTTATGAAGGAGAGCCAATTGAAGACATCACAAGCTATCAAAGCTTGGTTAGAAGTTTGAACTATGCAACACTCACAAGAGTGGATATATGCTATAGTGTTAGCATATTGAGTCAGTTTATGCATAAGCCGAGAAGACCACATATGGAAGCGGCCAAGAGAGTCCTCAAGTACCTAAAGGGGACCACGAATGAAGGTTGTTTTTATCCATTTATTTCAAATATTGAGCTAAAGGCCTAGTCAGATGCGGATTGGGCCGGATCTAGAGATGATAGAAGAAGCACATCTGGCTATGTATCATTTGCAGGTTCAAAAATCATTTCTTGGTCATCCAAGAAGCAACCAATAGTGGCATTATCTTCTACTGAAGCCAAATATAGAGGTTTGGCTAATGAAACTCAAGAAATCATGTGGATAAAATCTTTGTATACATATCTTGGATTTCATTCTTCAACACCTCACATTTTTGGTGACAACACAAGCTCACTACATCTTGCAGCTAATCCGGTATACCATGCTAGAACCAAGCATATTGAAGTCCACTACCATTATGTAAGGGAGAAACTAGTGAGCAAGGATATTCAACTATCCTATGTCTCTACAGATATGCAGTGTGCAGACATGTTGACTAAAGCTCTTAATGGTACAAAATTGAGTAGATTCAATTTGATGATTGGCTTGTACGAAATCAAGGACAATTGAAGACTTATTTGGAGGCCAAGCATGTTAGTCTTGAGGGGGAGCTATTGGTGCATTTTACCCAAGCCTACATGCTTGATATGATTTGATTTATGTTCATTTGTAGTCATATGTGTAGACATATGAACACCTCTTGTAAAAGAGTATATTTTATCTGTTATAATTGTGAAAGAAAGAATGCCTTAAGTCATCTATGATGTAAAAAGGAAATTCGTGGCTCTAACTACCTAAAACCACAAATCCATCAGCTGAGAGAATATCTCCTAATTCTTAGCATCACTTTTAGGTGAAGTTATTTGAATTCAAATTCAAAACTACCTCCAAAAGTAGCTATAAAAAGAGCAAGAAGGAAGTCACCATTAGAGAGCTTGATTCGTGCCCACTTCATGTTCATTTGTAGAGATTGAAGAGCTTACTCCATAGCTCTATCATTCTACTCCCATCGTGCAAGTATTCATTGCCAATGTGTTTGTAATTATATGTGAATCTATACATTCATCATTTACTTCTTCTCTGTTTTATTCTCTGTTATACTCACTTAGAATAGTAACTTCAGAAGCACATATCTCGAGCTATATGTAACCTTTTTCAGAGTTTTGAAGTGCATTGGATTTGTCTCTAATTCTAGTTTATGATCACAAAATTTCATGTCATTGAATTTACGTTTTGTGAGAAATATGTGTTTTTTTGCTCACTGGTGAAATCTCTATAGAGCCCCAAAAATGGCGCGAGTGTTCCAAATTTTGCTAAATCTTGTTCTCAGTGCTCAGTTGATCAATTGAAGTGTTTTTAACTTGGATTAGCAAGTTATCTAAGTCTATTTGCTATGTCCAAAAGGAATTTTTCTAGTTCCTATTAGATTGAGAGCACTGTTCACTTTTTCCAACAAGTGTATGTACAAAAATAGTAAGTTTTGGGAGCTAGTCATTTTTCAACTAGTCTGTCTTGACGCAAATTTTTGAGATACTTGTTCCAAAACACTTGGGTGATTTTTTTGTGGATTAGGAAGCTCGAAGGGTCTACTAACCAACTGTGAAGTCTCAGTTGGCTGGTGTGAAGCTGGTTGTAGCAGCACCAAGTCATCTTCAGATTGCATCCACTATCTCTCTTTATAGACAATATAGATAAAGGCATCTCAATCATTATCGTCATCTTAAGTGTCAAGGATGGGTGGAACGAGTGCATTCTTTAGTAGGAAAAACATCATATAGCATGTCTTAGAAAGGATAGACCTCATTGTTCTCATCAATCGAAATAGGGATCAAATGAAAGATAAATATGCTACCCCTTTTGCTCTCTGTCACTCCTCTCTCTCTCTCTCATTAGATGCAAAACATATGCAGCTACACACTATTATTCTACTACAAAACTTGACATCCAAAGAAGAATTTTTGTCTTGTTGAATTCTTTCTATGCTCAAACCCCACATCTTCTTCAAATAGCATGAGCAAAGGTTGTAACTACTATGATATAGATCATTGCCGATATCAGTTTCTAGAAATTGATAATCAAGATCATCAGCATTATGACTCTCTCTCTCTCTCTCTCTCTCTCTCTCTCTCTCTCTCTCTCTCTCTCTCTCTCTCTCTCTCTCTCTCTCTCTCTCTCTCTCTCTCTCTCTCTCTCTCTCTCTCTCTCTCTCTCTCTCTCTCTCTCTCTCTCTCTCTCTCTCTCTCTCTCTCTCTCTATCTATCTATCTATCTCTCTCTCTCTCTCCCTCTCTCTCTCTCTCTCTCACACACACACACACACATAAACGTTGTGAACACATAGGCATGTTACTTATACATATAGACTCATGTGTTACACACTATAGATTGTTGCGCACTTCATGTTGTGATTATTAAAATACACTAAACTGTACACCTTATGATGATGAAGATTCAAATAGAAAAAATAGTTATCGAATAGTACGAACTTCTACCACATACTCCAATGCACATCTGTTTCATTCAAGACTCATTTTATGAGTCCCCAACATACCTCTGTCCAATGACCTATCCATTAACAAGCACGTGGCCAAGGTGAAACTGGACAAGTAGACCAGCAGAACAACCTCCTTCCTCACTCCTACCTTCTGGAGGCTATTCAGTAGTCGATAGTTTAATTGAATCCCTGTTTTAAAGGGTACATCCATAGTTAGCAAAAATCATTGAATCGACAATCAAGAAGCAATGGAACTAGTGAAAGTCACCATATTGATGATCAAGAAGCACTAGAATTAGCAAAAGTCATCAGATTGATGATCAAGAAGCATTGGAATTAGCAGAAGGCATCGAATGGATGATCAAGAAGCACTGGAATTAATGGAAGGCGCCTGAGTGGATGATCAGGAAGTATCAGAATTGGTGGACTGATGAAAAATAGCAGACAGATACCGGGCATGGAGCGCAAGGTTAGCATGTGGTGATCGAATTAAAACTGGATGGCGATCAATCTAGTTGCATGCATTAACTGCACTGAGACCAAATGATGACTAGGAATCACATGGATGGCAACCAAACTGGATAGCATGCATCAATCTTGATCACATGCCATAGTCTAGCATCTAAGGAGGAACGAGCAACACCAAAGAAGCACATGAGGCACAATGTTCTGATCTGATAGCCATGAAAATGGTAAGACTCGCCTTGTCACCCGTGCACCCATTTTCTTTGGCAGTGCCCATTGCAGCTTGTGATGGTATGTCTGATGGTGGTAGTTCTACGCAATTTCCATTTTCACTGCTACTCATCAAGTATGGTTGTCATCATCTTCACTGTTGGAGATAGACATCTGCGGAAGCACATGAACAACACAAGGAAGGAGAAGAAGCTTGGAGCACAACACACAATACTGAATGTATTACTAGAGAATGTACAAAGATAATTAGCCCATTAGGGCAATAGGCATATATACAAGCCGAGGAAAAAAACCTCCTAAAGAGGGAAAAAAGTGCCCCGACGGTCCTAGTGTGTTCACACACATCACTACCTAAATATATCAACAAATCCCCCTTGGGAGTGATGCGGTGAACAAGGAGCTGGCACTCATGTATAAGGAAGTGCCAAGCTATGTGGAAATCACTCCACGAAAGGAAGTAAGCCCAAAGCTTTGCGGAAAGCTTCAAACTTCTCCCTAGGCAGAGCCTTCGTGAAAAGGTCTGCAATGTTCTCCTGCGTGGGCACATATGCCAAGCTGATCTCCCAAGCAGACAACCTCTCCCTGACATAATGATAATGCACCTCAATGTGCTTAGTGCGAGCATGGAACACAGGGTTCCTCGCAACTGCCAATGCGCTTTGACTGTCAGTGAAGATGATGGTGGCAGAAGACTGACCAACACCCAAATCAGCCATAAGGCGTCTGAGCCACACACACTCAACAGTAGCTGTGAAAGCTGCCCTATACTTAGCCTCACAACTGGAAGTGGCCACAGTATTCTGCTTCTTGCTCAACCAAGATATACATGAGCTAGCAAGCATGAAGCAAAAGCCACTAGTGGACATATGAGTGTCATAGCAACCAGCCCAATCAGAGTTAGAAAAAGCATGCAAATCTCGCGGTAGTGATCCCCCCTTCGGATAAAACAACCCAAGTAGCCGAGTACCACTCAAGTAGCGAAAGATGCACTTAACCGCCTGCCAATGCTTGACTCTTGGGCAATTCATAAATCTGCTCATCTGTGAGACAGCAAACTGAATATCTCACCAAGTAATGCATAAGTAAATCAAGCATCCAACAGCCTGCTGATAGAAAACAGCATCAAATGCATCTCCAGCATCATGAAGACTCAATCATAAACCTGGCAATAGGCTTACAGTCTTCAAGGCCAAAACACTGCAATAATGTGTCAATATATTTTGTTTGACACAAAGCCATTCCACCATCAACTTGCATAAATTGAACGCCCAAATACTGATGCGAATGCCCCAAATCAGACATCTCAAATGAGGCATGCAAATCAGCCTTAAAATCGGCAATATGATTCTCAATAGGACCAGTGAGCAACATGTCATCAACATAGACAACAATGATCAAAAGCACATCATTAGCATGCTTAACATATAAGGTGCTTTCATTTGGAATGTTCTCAAAACCATGTGCAATCAGATAAGCATGTATCTTCTCATACCAAGCACGTGGTGCTTACTTTAAACCATATAATGCCTTCTTTAACCTGCACACCTGGTTTTCATGCCCTTTTTGCACAAAGCCACAGGGCAGAAAAACATACAGTTCTTCATGCAGGTCACCATTCGGAAACAAGCCTGTGCATAACCCTTTGCAACAAGCCTAGCCTTATACCTGTCAACTGTAACATCTGGTTTACGCTTCAGCTTGTATATCCACTTATTGCCAATGGCCTTCTTGCCAGGAGGCAAGTCACATAAAGACCAAGTACCATTCTTCATTATAGCATCATATTCAGATTGCATAGCAGCCATCCAATTTTTTGAATTTTGTGCTTCATCAGACCAAACAAGCTCATTCTCATCACAGAGACTAGATGCAGCCATAGCATAGCAATCTAATGCAAAAGAGGCACTATGAGAGCCTCAACGAGTATGATATGATAGAGGTGCATCTAATTTATCGTCACGCAAAGTCTGCACCAGCCATTTTGGCATAGTTTTTGCCTGCTCAATATCAGCTCTCTCATCAAGTACTGCATCATGTAAATTTGCATCAGAAATGGAATGATCTGCATCATCACATGAAACCTGCAAAGGCTGAGAAGTTGCCTCATTGGTACCAGCACCAGACTGTCCACCTATAAAAAGAGGCAGCAAAGTATCATACATGTCCTTGGAGCTAACTGATGTCTCCTTAGTACATGAAAGCAATGGTTGAATAGCATCTTCTACAAAAACAACATCACGGCTAACCAGAATGCGTTTAGTTTGTGGATGATACACACGATAGCCTTTACTTTCAGAACTGTACCCAACAAAAATATATTCTACTACTTTATCATCTAATTTTCTGTGATGTTGTTCAGGAACTAATGCATATGCCAAACAACCAAAAACACGCAGATGTGCAACAGATGGCTTGCTATCATGCCAAGCCTCATATGGAGTGATAGACTGTAGTGCTTTAGTGGGACACCTGTTCAGTACATATGCTGTACACATGACAGCCTTAGGCCAGAAACTATGTGGTAAAGCCTCACACTTGACCATACACCTCGCCATCTCCATGAGTGACCTGTTCTTTTGTTCAGCAACTCCATTCTGTTGAGGTGTATATGGCACTGTACACTGGTGTTTTATCCCATGTTCAGCCAGAAATGCATTAAAATCAGAAGACATATATTCCTCCCCTCGATCTGAACGGAGGGTGCCCATTTTACATGCTGATAAATTTTCAACCAAAACCAAAAACTGTTTGAAGCACATGAACACTTTGGACTTTGCCTTCAATGGATATACACATGCATGCCTGGAAAAATCATCGATCAAAGTCACGAAGTAAAGATAATTCCCAAAAGAAGGTGTCTGCATAGGACCACAAACATCACTATGTACAAGCTGCAATTTCTGGGTAGCCCGAACTGAACCATCTTTTGGAAAGGACGAACGCTAAATTTTGCCCAAAATACAGCCTTCACAAACATGTTTTCCAGGTGCCTCAAGTTTGGGCAAAGAGGATACCATTTTTGATTTCTGAAGGGGTAGAAAACTAGCAAAACTCAGATGCACAAAGCGTGCATGCCAAAGCTTTGCATTTGACATAGCGTGAGAATCATGTACTGCACATGCCGAATCGTTTACAGATCTTTCATAGTCTATGAGGTTATAGAGCCCACGACATAAAATGCCAAAAGCAATAATCACATCGCCATTTGATAGGTCATGAACTGTACACCTGTCATCAATAAATTTCACAACCAAGCCAATTTTGGTTAATGCAAAAACTGATAACAGATTTTTCTTGATCCCTTGCACAAACAAAGCATCTGACAAAGTGAAAGAACTACCATCAAAAGTAGTCAAAATGATCTTACCAACTCCCATAACAAGATAAGAGGAGTTCTTGGCGCATGTAACAATATTCCCTGTAGGGGCAGGCTCGAGTGAAGAGAAGAAACTACGCTGCGAGGTAATATGTTTGGTCGCCCTACTGTCAAAGTACCAAACATCTGAGTCTACTACAGACATGCACTGCTCATGAGAAGATGGGTCAAAACTGCAAACAATAGTAAACGCCCATTCTTTTTCCTGCACAAGATTAGCAGACTCCGTTTTTGGTGTAGAGGCTTCTCCAACAACCATTCCAGCCTCTTTCTTCTTTGCCTCTTTTGCAACCAGTTTTGGACCGTTCTTTATGATATGATCATTCCCTTTACAGTACTTACAAAACAATTTTTGCTTTTCTGATTTTTTCTCATCTTTGTCTTGGTTCTTCGAATGTGCAGCATTTGCAGATTTTTGCTTACTAGTAGAAGAGCTCCATTTTCCTTTGCCCTTCTGACTAGCCAGGAAAGCTTGATCTGCAACACGCATAATGGACCTGTTCTGCCTGGACTGATCTTCCTACAACAGAACAGAGACTAAGTCCTCAAATGACAAGGCATTTGGATTGCCTTTCATCATCAACCGAAGAGTAGAAGCAAAACTCTGATATGAATCAGGAAGACCATTTAGAACGGTCTACACAAGTGAGCTATCTGGTATAACCTCATCAGCAAAAATCAACTGTTCCTTCAAGTCTTTGATCTTTGTTAGGAAACTGTCCATAGAGTCACCTTCATTCATGTGCTCACTCTCCAACTATTTTCGGAGGTAAGCAACACGAGCCTCATTCCTAGCTTGGTACAATGTGGTAAGTGTATCCCAATCATCCTTAACTGTTCTACAAGAGCGAATATGAGGAATAATGGCACGTTTGACAGACAAGGCTATCAATGCATGTGCGTGGGCATCTTTGCCATCCCAACGAATCTGCTCTACAGTAGGTGCAGCAAAAATTGCAGCAAGAACAGGAATATGCAGAATATCGTCATCTTCGACACCTTCTGCATCAGCTTCAGTACCTGTAGTTGGAACAATTGCAGGTGTGATAGGACGTTTTTCAACACCCTGCACAATGTTCCACAATCCTTTTGCAACCAATACATGTCGCATGATATAAGCCCACAGCGGGTAGTTGGTACCATCCAACTTATCCTCAACAGCCAACATACAAAATACATCACTACTTTCAGCCATGGCCGGTGACTAAAATACCTTGATGCAAAAAATTGACTGTATCTCAAAAAGTTAAATGAAACTGCCCAAACGATTTCTACTAAACCTGTAGTAGACTTCGAGATGCTTATACTGGCAAACCAAAACAGGTATATACCTTTGGCACAAAAAGACAAAATAGCCTGCACAAGCACTGTGATAGTGCGTTCGAAGGCCGAAACGAGCTCAGAGCGCGATTTCGGCACCACACAGCGAAGCTATTTTGATCTCTGAAACACGCTGAGTATGCTCACCAAATTTCGTGCGAATCTGAGACTGCAAATGGAGGAGTGTCGACGGCACCCTAGATGAAGCGACGACCTACTCTGATACCAATTGTTGGAGATAGACGTCTACGGAAGCACGTGAACAACACAAGGAAGGAGAAGAAGCTTGGAGCACAACACACAATACTGAATGTATTACTAGAGAATGTACAAACATAAGTAGCCCATTAGGGCAATAGGGATATATACAATCCGAGGGAAAAAAACCTCCTAAAGAGGGAAAAAAAGTGCCCCGACGGTCCTAGTGTGTTCACACACATCACTACCTAAATACATCAACATTCACAAGCATCCTAAACCAATGGTGGCATCCATCACAAGGGAAGGGATCGAATGCGGTGGGCGTGCCAGTGTTGGAAATGATGACTTCAAGTGCCTTCATACATAAACATACACAATAACGATAATAACATAACATAGGGAGAGAAAGGATATTGATGGCTTCCCAAACTATATGAATTCCATGCACTACCCCTTCTATTAATTCAAGGCCATATATTTATATACAAATTAAGCAGCCCTTTAGAGAGGGTTCCTTTCATAGCAGCTCTTTTGGAGAGTCTTCAATTTGAACCTTAATCAAAAATTAATATGAAGATCCCAACCTTAATGTGAATGCTCCCACTAATAGTTTTGCTCCTTCAAGATTTTGATTATGACGTGATTCATCACCCCAGTTCATCCCATTTGATTGTTGATTTCCTTTCCCGATTAGATTTTGATGAAGCCCCCATGGGAGTGGATGATTCATCCCTTGCCATTTATAGGGTCAAACCTAGTTCTTCATTGGAATGTAGCAAACTCGTACTATGATACTCTCATGACATATTTAACTTTTGTTTTCCCACCTGACTCCCTATCTACAGCTACTCGACAAGAGCTAGCCATGTACGGCCAACATTTTTGTGTCATTGTGGGATAAATGTACCATGTTGATCCATCAAGAGCTTGGCTCTGGTGCATCCATATTCATGAAGTGCCTTCGGTCTTGGCATTGCCCATTCCATGCCTACTGGTGGTCATTTTTTGGTTGATTTGATGCATAAGAAGATTTCACAGAGTGGATTGTGGTGGTCAAGGATGCAACACAATGTGTATGCTTATGTTTGGGAGTGTGAGCCCTGCCAACACACTAGCCAACTATTGCCATGGCATTGCTTTCCTTTGCAACCCATCCTCCCTCTAGAACCTTTCCAAAAGTGGAGATTTGACTTCATCGATCCGATTACTCTATCAGCTACGCTCACTACCAATCAATACATCATGACTTACACTAATTATGCCACTCATTGGGTTGAAGCCTAGGCGGCGCGATCAACAACTGCTACGGTGGTCACCAAATGTTTAACTCGTCATCTCTTTCTGTAGTTTGGCCTTCCTCTCAAAATTGTGTTAGACAGAGGCACCCATTTTGTTAATGAGTTAATTCAGGCTCTTACCCACTCTTCAACATTGTCCATAAGTTCAATACTCTGTATTAACCATGGGACCAACTTCTATCTATGGTACTCTAGGCATACAAAACTACTTATAAAGTTACTATTGATTATACGCCTTTTAAGTTGGCATATGGTATTGAAGCAATTACCCCTGTGGAGGTGGTCATCCCTAGCCTTTGAGTAGCCATTGAACACAAACTATTACCGGATGATTTGTTGTGTGCTTGAATTGATGATTTTTGAGCTCCCAATGAATAGTGATTGAAAGCTTCTTGGTAATGCAAGAAATGCAGTTGTGATGAGCACGGACTCATGATTGTTTTCTATGGACTCTGATCTTCAAAGTAGGCCAACTCGTGTTGTTTTACAACTCAAAGTTTGATCAGGCCATGAGAAAGCTTTAACTCTGGTGGTTTGGTCCTTATCGAATTTCAACACATTTGGCTCCGAAAACTTTTTGGTTGCAAATACTTGTTGGAGTACCGATTATAAATCTAGTCAACAAATCAAAACTTTGCCCTTTTTGGATGCCCTCCACATGTACAATCATTTGTTTGTTGCCCATATTTGCATGATTTTGCATGATGGTATGGCATCATAATTATGGGTATAAGGTATAAGAAAGATTAAGATTCAAACAAAGGAAGAGTTTAAGATCAGTGATATAGGTCTACTCACATACTTCCTAGGATTGGAAGTAGTATATACAAAAAAAGATATGTACCTTACTCAGAGGAAATACATCAAAGACATGCTTGAAAAAATCAAAGTGGAGAAATCAAAGGTTGCAAATACTCCTATGGAGATGAACTTGAAGTTAAGTGCTCGTGAAGGTTAGGAAATTGAAGATGTAACTATATATGAAAGTTCAATTGATAGTCTAAACTATGCTACCTTGAAAAGGGTTGACATTTCCTATGAAGTAAGTCTCTTAAGCTATTTCATGCACACTCCTAGGAAACCTCATATGAAGGCAGCCAAAATGATACTTAAATATTTGAGGGGATCCATCAATGGACTCTACTAACCTTAAACATTTGATATAGATATCAAGCTTTTCTCTAATGTAGATTGGGTAGGCTCTAAAGATGATAGGAGAAGAACATTTGGGTACCTCATTGTTGCAAGTACAAAATTGGTTTCATGATACTCAAAGAAGCAACCCACAATTGCATTGTCATCAATTGAACATGAATATAGAGGAATTGCTAATGCAGCTCAGGAAGCTATGTGGATAAAGACTCTATACTTTGATTTAGTTCTTAAGTCATCTATTCCTCATATTTTTGGGGATAATATCAATTCATTGCATCTTGCTACTAACCCAACCTATCATGCCATGTCTAAACACATGGACGTTATGTCAACGAAAAGATTACAAGCAAAGAGATTCACTTTTCATATATATTAACTCATCAACAATGTGTAGATATGATGGCAGAGGCATTGGATAGATTCAAGCTAAACAGAATCAAATCAATAATTCGATTGCAATAGATATTAAAGGATTGAAGACTCAAGCCTCTTAGGCTTGAGGGGGAGTTGTTGGTGTAAGAAGCAAGCCTAAGAGCTTTGCATAATTCTTTGGATTTCTCTCACCTTTTATCACACACCTCATATGAATCTATGTTTGTAAAAGTTCAAAGGTTTAATCCTTGGACTTATCTCAGTCAATTGTAAAAGCTAAAATTAAGAAGAATCTCATAGATAAAGGAGCCAAAAGCCACTACTCAACTTGCAATTCAAACTCAAACCACTCCTAAAGTTTAGCTTCACTTTTAGATGGATGACTCATCAAGATTCAAATTCAAAAACAAGCTCAAATAGACCATCTTCTAGTTTGAGAGCCTTTCTGAGAGCTTTGAGCTATCTTTATGAGTTAAATTGTACTCACTTCAAGTGAGACTAGTCCTCCACAAATCCCTTGTATCATATGTGCAATATCAATGCACATTATGATTCATTTACATTGACTTCACATTAACTATGTGTTGATATAGTACCTTGAGGTACATAGCTAACTTGTCTAGTCTATTTCTATGTGTGTAAGTATCCAATTTCCATAATTTCACTTGCATCACTTAGTTAGTATGCTCGAAAGATTAAGATTCTATATGAACCTTTATTATATTTGGGTGAGCAGAACTTGAGTTATGAAGTTTTAACACTAGTTCTGTACTAGGACATTTGAGTGTCCTAGGACACTTAAGTGTCCTCCTTTTACACCAAATTGATTCATTTTTCTTGATGACACCGTTGAGGCTTTGGTGGCATACTCACTTGGATTTGATAGCCCACATCATGTAATTTTAGGGAAAAATATAATCTTTGACATTTTACAACTTCACATGTGTTATTAAATGAAGAAGAAAATGGGGATTTTTGAAAACTAAACTTTTTGCATACCTGAAAAAATAACACAATTCAAACATTTTGACAAATTGGATATGTTTTAGGAAATTGAAAGATATTCATGGACTTTGGTAGTGTAAAGCAAGTGTCTAGGGATCTTTGGAGAAGGTTGAACACTTACATAAGTGATAAACATGGACTCAAACCTTGTCTTCTCTAGAGCACTGCCATTTATCGCACCTTTCAAAGAATGGCTCACTATAACTTGTGTGTAAGTGAGATTGTTGAGAATTGGAAAGTTATCAATGGATAACCTTCATACTAATTGAATGCATATTTTTATTCAAAGTTAGAAGGCCTCCACTTTGAACTAGTAGCCATTCCATTTGGTGCTAACTTTCATGCTGAATTGGCAAAGCATATATTTCTATGTTCACAAAAAGAACATAGCTCCAAAGGTGGAATAAAAAATTATGATGAAAAATAATAATTATTTAAATGATATTCGAAGTATTAAACCTTCCAAAATATGCTTTCATGCCATGTTTCATTCTTAATCTCGTCAAATAATATGTGATCTGCAATGGTGATTGTGATAAGAATGAAAATAATTGGCATATATATTTCATTGGACAAAAAGAAGATGGCATCCATGATGGAAATAATGAAATGTTTTCAAATGATCCTTATCATTTTATGATATCAAAGATTATATCAAAGGCTTTTGAGTATGTGTCCACAAACTATTCATGATTGTATGTATAGAATTTGGTTGATGCCCACACAACAAAAGATTCTTGGTTCTCTCCAAAGACATGAAAATTTTGGTGGATTTCAATAAATTATTTAGCCTCGTATATGTAAGCTTCAATTTATTATTTCACACATTTTTTACTTGGTAACTTGAATGTGTACACCTTGAATGATGTCCATAAATTCTTTTGAGTCATATATTGGCTTTAGTTTTCTATTTTTGGTGACTAGAGTCATATGAGTTGATTTTATATGTGTATACCTTGGTTGTTGTCTTCATAACTTGTTTGATTGTTGGCACATTTGTACAGTTCTATGGATTCCCATAAGTTTGTTTGAACCATAATTAGAACTAGCTGCTGTTTTTGGTGTACAGAGTCAAAATAATTGATTTTATTTGAATTGAAATGATTTTTCTAAGTGATTTTGAGGCTCATACCATGTGATCTATGTTTCAAGGAATGTGTATAATTTCTTCTTTCATATGATGAATTTTTTTCTTTTGATAAAAATACATTTGATCAAGAATTTTCATCCTATTCACTACCATAGCACGTTGAGAGGCTATTTACATGAACACAAAACATGATTTATTGTGTTCTATATTTTTGCATTAACCTTTGAATTATATTTAATATCTGTGTTAAAGGATTTTTCAAAGTCTTTTTGTAGAAGGTATGTGATTTTTTGGAAAATTGTTAAAAAGGGACACTTAAGTGTCCTGTTTTGGTACCAAACTAGTGTTAAGTGTGATTGTGTCTGCACTTAATCTTCTTCTTTAAAAGTCAAGGTGACCCCCTAGATTTGCTAAACCATTTCTCTTTGTATGGTGATGATAAATTCATCAAATAAATTACTTTAGTTAGCTAAAGCACTTCAATTAAATGTGTGAAAAATATCTCTGGTGAATTCATACCAGGTTGTGAGCTCTGAGCATTTTACAGAGGGCTTCTCTTCCCAAAATAAAAGGTTTTATAAAGTCTAGTGAGGTGCAAACTCATTGGTTTTTATGTAATCATTTGAGAGTGATGTTCGAAAGGACTTAGTGGTTCTTTATTCATATGTTGACATTTGATTTTGAGATACCAAATCCAGTACTAGATTTTGAATTTTCAGATAATCGATATGCCTCACAGGAATATGAATAACAACAATAGGAAGAGGAAGAAGAAGAGGAACAACATGATTGTTCAAACTACACAAAGGCGGTACAAAGATCTTTGTTGATCAAGAAGCATCCTATTGTGGCCACTTCTAGTTGTGAGGCTTAGTATAGGGAAGCTTTTATAGCAACTATTGAGTGTGTGTGGCTCATATGCCTTTTGACTGATTTAGGTGTTGGTTAGTCTTCTTCCACCACCATTTTCACTGTCAGTCAGAGCACATTGGCAATTGCGAGGGACCTTGTGTTCCATGCTTGCACAAAGCACATTGAGGTGCATTATCATTATGTTAGAGAGAGGTTCTTTGTTGGAGGGATTAGTTTGGCATATGTGCCCACACACGATAACATTGCAGACCTTTTGACAAAGGCTCTACCTCAGGACAAGTTTGAAGCTTTTCTCAAAGCTTTGGGCTTGCTTTCTTTTGTGGATTGATCTCCTTCCACATAGCTTGCCACTTTCTTATACATGAGTGCCATGTCCTTGTTCACTGCATCTTTCCCAGGGGGATTTGTTGATGTATTTTGATAGTGATGTGTAGGAACACACTTAGGACCATTGGGGCACTTTTTCTCATCTTTAGGAGGTTTTTTCCCTCGGCTTGTATATATGCCTATAATCCTAACAGATGACTTATCTTTGTACATTCACTTGGTAATGCATTTAGTATTGTGTGTTGTGCTCCAAGATTCTTCTTCTTCCTTATGTTGTTCATGTGCTTCAGCAAACCTCAAATTCCAATAAGAATCATACAAAAATTACTGAGCATAATCAAGGTGATTAGGAATTCCAAACAGCTCTGCTATGTAAGCATCAAAATTTCAATCTGAACTCGTTTTGGCCTTCAAATGCACTATCACAATGCTTGTGTAGGAAAGTTCATCCTTTTGTGCCAAAGATATACACAAGTTTCGACTTGTTAGTAGAAGTGCCTCAAAGTCTACCACATGTTTAGTAGAGCTTGATAGGATGGTTCTTTTCAACTTTTTGAGATACAATAATTTTCTTGCATCAAGGTATTTATTCAATGGGCATGGCTAAAAAGGAATGATGTATTCTGTATTTTGGATGTTGAGGATATGATGGATGGTACTAATTACCCATTGTGGGGATATATAATGTACCATGCATTGGTAGCAAAAGGGATGTGGAATACTATGGAGGGTGTTGAAAAACATCCTACTACACCTGCAAATACAATTATTGAAGGTGACATGGCATTGAAGATGATGATCTTCAAATTCCTCTTCACACTACAGTTCTTGTTGCACCTACTGGAGAGCAACTTTGTTGGGATGGTAGAGATTCTCAAGCACTTGCATTGATAGATTTGTTTGTCAAAGGCGCCATTATCCCTCACATTCACTCTTGCAAAACAGTAAAGGATGCTTTGGATACTTTTGTAGAGGACTGAAGACAAGGAAGCAGAAGAAAGAAGTAAAGAAAAGTAGGCCCCAAATTTTTTGAGAAATGACTAACTTTCTTTTCCCAAAGTCCATTGTAAAATTGTGAGAAGCATTGTAAATGAGATTATGTATAATAGCAAGGATATATGCAACAAAGAAGAGATAAAAAGCTTACTTCGATGCACATGCAAAAGATAGGAGCTTAAAAGTTGGAAACTTAGTGTTGGTATATACACTAAAACAACATGCTCATAAGCTAAAAAATGTGGTTATGGGCCAATGATTATTAAAATTTCCACAAGTGAAAGTGTAGTTAGAAACCCTAGAAGGAAAAGTAATGCCCAATTACATTAGTGGTTGCAGCGTGAAACTTTATGGAGAACCTTTTAAAAGAACATGCTCACACGATTGAATCAAGATAAGAAGTGTAAAGAACGAGAGTAAAGAATTAGAAAAGAGGAGCATACCAAGGCCCAAGAACATATCAAAGGAATGAACCTGAGATGACAAGGATTGCTGCCCAATCTTGATGCCCCACGATATCACATGGCAAGGTGTCAAGCATGAACATGAGCCAATCTTAATGTTATAAATCGAAGACCTTTCATATCACTTGAACTAGGATAGTGCACTACAACCAAGATTATCAAAACCATGATAAATTTAGGAGTGGCTAGAAGTACCATTAGACACTCTTGTTGTCTAAACATGGGCTTACAAATAAATCCAATAGAAGCATATCTTATAAGCCTAGGAGGTGTAGAAACTTCATGTTTAGGAGAAGTGGAAGTACCAATTCTTATACACGAGGTTCCCCCGACTGTCAAGCTCCTAGTGTGCCTTGATGATGATCTAATTGAATCTCTTATATAGGGTCAAGACTAGATTTTGTTATACTTCCTGGAATATTGGAATGTTAAATGGATTTTAATGCCTTCAGGTTTTTAATGTATTTTGTGTTTTGATTTACCAGGTGAAGATCCTTGAGGGTGTGAATGCGCATGGACTTATTCAAATACTTTTGGAGATATTTAGAAGAATATTTAGAAGATAGTTATTTATAGAAGATAGTATTTTTCAGTTATTTTTGTAAAAATAATAGATTGCTTTAGAAAGAGATGTTTTGTTAAAATAGAAAATTATGATTTTGTAAATAAAGCAAAAGCATGCTTTTCAAAGCACCACTCTTATGTATCTTTTATTCAGAACGTAATAAGAAATACCTATAAATACACATGCTCTCATAGACTCGTCCATCAAAGTATATGGGGGGGATTGTACCCAATCTGGTGTCGTATTTTGTCTCTTTCTATTCTCTGAGTACTTTTGTGTGATTTCATTTCTATACTATCCTTTTCCAATCCAGGTTTTCGTTTATCAAGTTTTCTTGTTTTGGTTCTCTGGTTAGTTTTTTCAAATTTTTTCGAATTTGGTACTGTGCACTATACCCCCTGTCACACTGTCATACTGTACCCCCTATCACACTGTCACAGTGTACCCCCTATCACACTGCTCGTTGATCATGGACAACTTTTGTTTGAAAAGATGGAGATACTATATCTACCTATACTGAATGTTTTTGGCCACAAATATTACTTATTTGTTCGCTTGAAATGATTCCTAAAGATACTCTGCAATGGAAATATGAAGATGGTGTGGAGATGGGAATCCAAGCTAAGCTCAACACCCTATGTTTGACAACCCTCTATGAAGCTATTTCTTTTGCACATTATGCTGAGAAAGAGTTTCAATCCGTCACCAAGTCCATTCATTTACAACAAAACACATCAACGGCCACAACTAATCAAGCCCACTTTTCTTTCAATCATCCTTTTTCTACTTTTTCTTCTCCTACTTCTCAATGCCCACCTACTTTTCAACGTCCACCTACTTTTCAACACCCTCGTCAATCCAATTTCTCACCAGTACCCAAGACAAACCCCATTACACTCTACCAAACCTTCTAACCTTCAAACTACGATGATGGATGCTCAACAAAAGAGGCCCCGTATCACTTGCTGGCATTGTGGTAAGTTTGGTCATAGTAAAGCTAAATGTAGGTTCGGAACTAATGACATGAAGCCTATTGGAGCTCAAGTACACAACATGGAGGTGGTTCATGAAGACATCCAACTTGATTGGACCAAAGAAGCATTGGAATAGGATCTAAGTACCTTGGGTAACACAATTTCTATCCATTCTTTACTTTGCATGCAAGGTACTATTAATAGTCAAGTTGCTAATACTTTACATGATGATGGTAGTTCGCATGACTTTATTTCTCATACACTAATGAAAGATATCCAATTAAACCCACTTCCTTCTATGTATAAAGTTAAGGTTGCATTTCAAGGAACTAGATATAATGTTACAAGTGAAATGCATAATGTTCAAATTTGTATAGGTTCATACATAGATGAACACACATTCTTAACTGCTCCTTTGCATTCCTATGATGCTATACTTGGTATGCCTTTTCGTCATCATTATAACCCATGCATTGATTATCATACACATACCATGAGTTTTAAGTTTAGAAATCAAGATATTTCTTTGTCTGCAATGCATAACTTCCAACCATTTCCATTAATTAGTCATACTCAAGTAAAACGTGCATTTAGGAAAGGTTACAATTCATGTATGTATTTGTTAATAATATAGTTGACTACACACATATAGTTCCTCATGCACATAAATCATTTATGGATTCCTATAAGGATTGTTTTATGGCTGATTTTCCTTCTAAACTACCACCTTCTAGGGAATCTCTTGACCATAGTATAGACTTAATTCCTGGTAGTTCTCCTCCCCATAAAGCACCTTATAGGCATGGACCTTTACATAAACAAGAAATAGCTAATCAAGTTAAGGATTTACTTCACAAAGGACTTATAAGGCCTAGTTCTTCTCCCTTTGGAGCACCTGCTCTTTTAGTAGAGAAGAAGAACAAGACTTATAGGATGTGCATTGACTATAGAGCACTCAATTAGATCACAATTGAAAACATATATCATATTCCTAGGATAGATGATTTGCTAGATAAACTTCATGGAGCACGTGTCTTTAGTAAAACTGATCTTAAATCTAGGTATCACTAGATAAGAATGACATTTATAAAACTGCCTTTAGAACTCACACTGGTCACTTTGAATTCATGGTAATGCCTTTTGGACTCACCAATGCACCTGCTACATGTGCACGCATGATGAATAACATATTTCTTGAATACCAAGCTTTTGTTCTTGTTTTCTTTGATGATATACTTGTCTATAGTGAGAATGACAATGACCACGAAAATCATTTAGCTTATATATATATATACATAAAGTTTGTTTTTGTATAACAAACTAAAGAATATATATATATATATATATATATATATATATATATTCTTTAGTTTGTTATACAAAAACAAACTTTATGACAATCTTGAAAAGAGTTATTTCTTCCAAAAGGAATTAGAGTATTTAGGCCATATTGTCTCTCGTCAAGGTGTTCATGTAAAGTAATTGAAGTATGGCTTGTACCTCAATCTGTGAATGATGTATGCTCTTTTCTTTGATTAGCTATTTTATATACAAAGTTTGTAAAAGGTTTTTCTTATTTAACACTCCCACTCACATTATTGTTGAAAAAAAAGTTAAAATTTGCATGGGGATTAACACAACAACAATCTTTTGAAAAACTCAAACATGCACTTTATCATGCACCTGTTTTGCAACTACCCGATTTTGCACAACCTTTCCATGTAGTTACTGATGCTAGTGGTTTAGGTATAGGTGCTATATTAATGCAAAGTGACCATCCTATTGCATTTGAATGTAGGAAACTTAAACCTTTAGAAAAGAATTATAGTACCTATGATAAGGAACTTTTAGCGGTTGTGCATGCTTTAAAAATTTGGGAACATTATCTCATGGGTTCTGAAGTCATAATCAAATAGACCAACAAGCTATTAAGCATTTATTAAATCAACCATTAATTTCTAACAGACACATTAAATGGGCTTCATTCATACAAAATTTTCAGCCTATGATTCAAAATTCAACCTGGCAAAGCTAATGTTGTAGCTGATGCCCTTAGTCGTTTTCCATCCCCACAAACCAATATTGTTTCTATCAATAATATTTATGCTATTCATATTAATTCATTTCATGACATGATTCCTACTTATGCATCTTATTTGTATTTTTCACAAACGTGGAATGCTTTCAATAATTCTACAACATTTAGTGAGGATCACTACACTTTTCATAATGGATTCTTGTATTTCCAACACAAGTTATGCATCACATAAGGTTTTAAAGAATTTGTTATGAAAGAGATGCATGAACCACCATATATGGGTCATTGGGAGATACAAAGTATGACTTCTAGATGTAAAGAATTCTTCTTTTGGCCAAATATGGAAAAGGATATTACACAGTATGTTTCCCATTGCATTGTGTGTCAACGTGTGAAAAGACATCACGGTAAAGCATTTGGATTATTAATGTCACTTCCCATACCTAATGGACCATAGGAACAAATTTCTATGGATTTCATTACTAGTCTTCTCTCAAATTCATCTCATAATGATATGATTTGGACAATTGTTGATTAGTTTAGTAAACAAGCGTATTTCATTCCTTGTAAAAATACTATTTCTGCACCTCAAGCTGCTAAGTTATTTATTAAATGTATTTTTCCACATCATGGGTTTCCAAAAGCTATTTTATTAGATCAAGATGCTTTTTTGTAATCACTTCTAGGTTTCATTATTTCAAAACGTAGGTTCTAAAATAGACTTTAGTTTTGCATTTCATCTTGAAAGCAATGGGCAAAATGAAGCTATGAATAATACTATTTTGGATCTATTACATTGTTATTCTTTAGATAATCCAAGTAATTGGGATGAGAAACTTCCTTTACTACAGTTTGCATATAATAACACAACACATACCACTACTGGACGTGCACCGTATGAAATTGGGTATGGTAAAAAGCTTCCCACTCCCATGTCTATCACTCAAACTGACATACGTATGGCTGATTCTTTTGCACAAGATCATATTTCCATACTTCATGAGGTTCATGAGCACATTAAAAAGAGTCAAGAAGAATACATGCATAATATTAATAAGAAATGATTAGCTAAAGAATTTAATGAAAATGATTTTGTATGGTTGCAAATAATTAAAAGATGTCTGAAAAATATTTCACAACATCCTAAGGTTAAACTTGCACCACGTTATTATGGACCTTTTCGTATTATTCAAAAAATTAATGAGAATGCTAGATTAGATATACCTTCTCATTGGAATATACATAATTCTTTTCGTGTCAGTTTATTGAAACAATTTAAAGATTCTCTACCACTCACTTCTATTTTAGATGATCCTTCTTTGTTATAAGAGGATGCTGAAATTTTAATTCCAGAGAAAATACTTGATTATGATGTCACTACTACACGCAGAGGTAATCAATATCATAGATATTTGGTTAAATATAAAAATCACTCACTTGAAGAATCTCAATGGATTCATAAAACATCACGAACTCCACATTATGATCATCTGATTTCTGCTTATCATTCACAATCACATTAAATTCCAGTTTTCTAGTTCCATGCATGTGTTTTTACATGGAACATGCTTATGATTGTTCAGTGATGGGACATGTGACTAGCCATCCATGTCTATTTTATTCTTATCAATCGAGGTCAGTTGCTTGTCAACTGGGAGGCATGTTATACTTTATGGAATATTGGAATGTTAAATGGATTTTAATGCCTTGAGGTTTTTAATGTGTTTTGTGTTTTGATTTAGGAGGTGAAGATCCATGAGGGTGTGAACGTGCATGGATTTATTCAAATATATTTGGAGATATTTAGAAGAATATTTAGAAGGTAGTTATTATAGAAGATAGTATTTTTTAGTTATTTTTGTAAAAAGAATAGATCGCTTTAGAAAGCGATGTTGTGTAAAAATAGAAAACTACAATTTTGTAAATAAAGCAAAAGCACGCTTTTCAAAGTGCTACTCTCATTTAACTTTCTCTACTTTTGTTACTAAGGAACATTCATTCCCGTTCATGCCAAATGCAACAAAGCTAGATTCTTATTTGAAAATGTTTTCACATGATATGGACTTCCTATAGAGCTAGTTAGTGACAAGGGAAGACATTTCTTGAAAGAATTCATTGAATGTCTTTAGCAAGAATCCATTGTAATCCATAAGAAATCAGTCCCTTACCATCCCTAAGCGAACAAACTCATTGAGAGTACGAATAAAATATTCTGCAATGCGTTAACCAAGTTAGTGGATAGTACATGCTCTAATTGGTACAAACAACTACATCATGTTGTTTAGGCATATCAAGTGGCCTATAAAATAGTACTCAATGCAATCCCTTATCAAATGGTCTTTGGCCAAAATGTTATGCTACCCTTAGATTTCATGTTACCTACTTTGAAAGTAGCACAAATGCATCAGTGGAATAGCCATGAACTATCCTCCTCTATACCTGATCTTGAATGCTTAGGAGAGATGAGGATGCAGACATATATGCAGCCAAGAAGAGACAAAAAGCCTACTTTGATGCACATGTAAAAGAAAAAGACTTGAAAGTCGATGACTAGTATTGGTTTACACACTCAAACAACATGCTTGTAAGCTAGAAAAACATGATGATGGACCTATGATTATCAAATGAATTTCTACAAGTAGTGCAGTACAATTAGAAACCCTCGAAGGAGAAGTGATGTCCAATTATATTAGTGGTTGAAGAACCACTAATAGAATTGGACATGCTTACAAGATTGAATCAAGAACTCTATCAAGAACCTCTCATGGAAAACATGCTTACCCGGCTACACTGCCACCTCCCCAATTCTTCTTTTGTTTCTCATCGAGTCCTCCTATCTATATTTCATGCCTCTTCGACCTAGGGTTTCCTATTCCCACTTTACTTTTCATCGACTCTTTGTTTTTTCTTTTTCGTTTTTCAACTAAATTCCATGCTAGGTCACCACCACATCTCCTGAGTTGATGGACACATGGTAAAGACCACTCAAGCCTAACACGAGCTCACCCTGACAAGATCGCTCATCGTCGATATGCTTCAGGACATCGCAAGTAGTTGCACAACCTAAGAGCCAAAATGAGCACCTTCCCAAAGTTTGGAGACAAACAAAGCAACTAGCACGATTGGATTCCTCAAGTTCAAGCTTTCCACAGACACGTTGCAGCCAAAACCCTAGCCGAGCTTAAGCCTCGATTCGACATGCCTCATTGTCACTCTAGCACAATGGTGAGTACCAACGTGAGAAGATTCACCTCATAATTGTCAATCCGTGGAGACGTGAGGACTAGTATGAAGACTATGAGCAAGTGAAGGCACAAGTGTGTGAGTGAGAAGCACACAAGCATGCACACACATACACACACACGCGCACACAAGGCAAGAACAAGGGAAGGAACAATGGATTTCTTTGCATTAGTCAAAAAGTCTCTTACATAAGCTCAATTCACAAACAATCTAACCCCAAAAATGAGCTCTCTAGCTCTTTTTATAGTTTTCTAACTAGCTTTGGTCTTGTCCAGACCTAGTGTCCGGTCTAGTTAAAAATTAGGTTCTAGAGCCTATTTGAGGGCTCAAACAGAGTCTAAAAATTATGAAAATTGATATGTAGCTAGTTCTAATAGTCCTCAAGCTCGAGGACTCCTCGGCTTGCACAAAATGGAGTCTATTCTACCAAAAACGAAATTTACAATGTTTGTGTAGTGATTAAAATCACTTGAGTTGTAAATGGTCCATGGAAAAAATGATTGGGCCTTGTTGTCGTATTGTGCATGACTCCTCCGTTGCGCTAGTATGCTCTTCCTCTGACTTGTATGCCAACATGCCCCCCTTCCTAGCGTCTGTCGCCCCTTACAGACCTCTGTTCTATCGGGTGGTCGATATAGTATTGGATGACATTGGTGGCAAGTTCGTGTTCTCCTATCCTTAAGCCTCTTGCTAGATCAGCTTCCAATGCATCCCAATTTATTGCGCCAGGGACCTCTGGTTGTGGTGTGGTGTAGTACTCAGAGTACATTGCTTGTTCACAAGCAAAGAGATGGAGCAGGTGTGTTGGCTTCGGTGCGAAGACCTCCGAGTGATACTCCCAGAAACCTGATCTGAACATTTCTTCGAAGGTCTGTTTGTAACATGCAGGGAGGTATTTGATGCGTGCATGCCAGGCGTAAGCCACACGAATACTTGGGGTGGTGCTCATGTCATACACTAAATCATAATTTCCATTGGTAAACCCCGGTAGACATACCTGTGGTGCGGCTGCATTTCTAAAGGTTTTCAGGACTACCTGCATCATATCTAAAATCTTAAGCATCATTTGAGCTGCCACATCTGGCATGGGCTTCAATCGCGGCATCCAATGTCGAATTGTTCCCATCATGTATGCTACCGATGGTGGTCCTTGTGGTGGCGCAATGTACGGGTAGTTTAGCCATTCCTTGCATTGCGCGTTGTTCTGCGCTTTGATATTGAATGCCTTCCAAGACCTGCGACGTGGAACTGGGCCGTAGCATGGATTGTATAGGAGATGTAAAGGCGCGTTGTTCCATGTGCGTAGCATTTCTGGATATGTCTCTAGAAGTTTTTGCCGCCAGGTGGGTTGACGAATTTTGCCTTTTTGCACCTCTGGAGGAAGGTCTTCGGGTTGAAATTGGGTAGCAAAGGTAGGAATCTTACCCGTGACTGTCTGTATTTCTACATTATAATCAGCCAGGATAATATAATAAGGCCTGTATTGGAGTTCAGATGAGAGGATAAGGTGTCTCGATGACAGGTTCTTGAAGTAAGCAGATTGTAGCACAGTTTCCTCTATGACCCTCATGGCCTGATTTTGCACTATTGTGCGCTCTTCGTGAGAACTCCCGATTTCCTCCACTTGATGTAGCCATGGAGGCCGTGGTGCTTCGAATGTGTCCTGAGCTTCGTCCGTTTGTTGGCCTCCTGGGAAGGGTTGTGGGTCGTATTCTTCTTCAAATGTCTGTTCCACAGGAATTTGTACTACTTCGTCGTCGGTGGGAGCCTCTAGAGGGGAAGGTGGTCTCTGATATTGTAGTAGACGTGCTTGCAATTCGGTGACCTGTTTCTGGAGATCTTTTAAGGCCTCTTAGTCTGTGAGAAGTGAAGCCGCGGAGGAGGTGGTTTGAGAGGCTGTTGTTGTTTGTTTTTGGTGTTTCTGCTTCAGGTGACCCAGTTCCTCTGATAGCAAGTCATGTGCTTCAAGCAGCATGGCATAGTCTTCCAATATGATCTTGATATTGTCGGGGGTCACTGCTTGAAACTCTGATGGGCTGATGGGTGCCCCAGGTGTGCTTTCGATAGCTGCTTCTAGGTTTTCTTGATTTTGTAATTGCAGGCGTCGATTCTCTTCATGAGCGGCAGCAAGATGTCGCTTGAGTAGGGCCATATTTCGCTGAAGCTTTGAATTGTGTTCCAGCTGTGTCCGTAGGTGACCTTCTACCACTTGTATTGCTTCCTGATCTGTGTTCTGTAACTGTACCTCCAATATGCTATGAGCCTCTTGGAGAGTTTGGAATTGTGTGTGGAGGCGAGCATTTTCCTCCTCTAGTGCAGCAAGGCGGTGTTGTAGTGTCTCCGAGTGCTCTTGCAGGTGTTCATTCTGTTGCTGGAGCTGATTGTAATCTGTCCTTAAGTTTGATATACAAGCTAGCATGGTGTCCAATGCATTTCCTATAGATGAGGGGGTGGTGTTTACAATGGAAGATGCATGGGAAGGGAATTGGGGAAGGGGAAGAGTGAATGATGTGTCTATTGAAGACGTGTGTGTGGGTGAAATTGGTGGAGGGGGAATGGGAGGAGGTGGAAGCGTGGGGGGAGGGGGAGGTGCCGTGGGTGGTGAAATGTCCATACTTTTAGGAGTGGGTGCGAGTGTGGGGTCTACCATATACATTGGAATGGTAGGTGGTGTGTGTGTGAAAGTGGTGAATAGATGAGAAGTGGGGTGGGGAGCTGAAAAGAAAGGGAATGGTTGAGACCTGGGTTGAAAAGTTCTAGCAAGGAAGTTATGGAGGGATTGGAGAAGTGGAGAGATGGAGGTCGGGGGTTGAGGTTGTAGGGTTGAGGAGGGCATGAAGGGTTGCGTGGTAGCAGCGAAACCCATGAATATGGATCTAGGGTCAGGATGACCTATGGCTGAGGGCATGGGGGATGGTTGTCCTAGGGCAGGCTCTATGAGCGCTTCGGTGGATTGTGTAGTGATGGGGGTTGCTTCATAGATTGGGTTATCAGAGGTGGAGAATAGGGTTGAACTAGATATGGGAGTACGGAAGATGAAGGTTGGTTCGGTGGGTTGAGTGGTCCACGGTTTTTGCTCTAGGAGGCGATGGTGGGGGTGTGGGTGGTAGTGGCTCGGTGGATTCCTCATGGGTGACTGGGTGCTCTTGGCTAGCAGTTTTTGTTGCTTGGGAGGTGGTCCTGATGGGTTCGGATGTAATAATTGGCCCTTCTGCCGTTGTAATGGGGATCTGGATATTCTTACCTGAGCGTGGTCGTGTCTAGAATCTTCGTGGATCATATTGAACTGGAGACCTCCTAATGGCGGTCCGCACTGCTTCTACTACCCCATATGTTTCTGCCATCAATAAGAGACCTTCACTATATTCTGAGTCAACTCCTGCTTCTTCCAACAGCTGAGTGATGAGTACTCTATTGCTCTGTTCGGTGAGCAGTTGTTGCGATCGCACTCGTTCCATAATTTGATACAGCCTTCGTAGTTCTGCTGTATAGGCTGGGGCTTCAGTGGTCTCCTCTTCATATGCTCCTTCTTCTTCTAGGTGTCCTTGTTGTTGACCTTGCTAGGCGTCACTCCAATGTACATGGCGGTCATCTGTAGATTTTCTTCTTCTTTGTGAAGATGTGCCTTGTTCTTCTGCATCTGAATAATACTCTACATCAGAGAGTTGTGTACTTTGTAAGAATGCTTCGAAGTCCTGAGGATCCATTCCTTCAGCATCTCCAGTTGTAGCAAATTCAAATTCAGATGGAGCACGAGGAGCTGAAGGGGTAGCTTGTGTCGTAGTTTCAGATCCAGACCTAGGTATCCTAATGGTAAAGGGAGGTACAGTGGTCTCCCTTCATGGCGATACTTCAGGAGTAGTCAGAACTTCCCTTGTCTGGACACAAGGGATTGCACCCCTCATGCGCTTGGATTGATGTGTGGACGTCTTGAGCTTCTTAAACATTTGTAATTGTGCCCAAGTTAAGGCACGTTCAATGGGAACATCGTATGCTAGGCACCGGTAAATAATGCGTGTGATTGCACAGCAACCGTTCACCACTAATTTCCTAGAAGACCTTTTATTTGCTTCATACAATTGATCTATAATCCATACCGGCAGCTTAATTGGTAACGCACCTGCCTCCGCTAAGTAGAGAGCGAACCAGATTCTTTTGTGTGGTTGTGTGAAGCGGTCTTGGCCGGGGAAAGCAAAATGTTGCATGCACATACGGAGAGGGATGGACACGTTTGGTGTGAGTGCTGCCATGTCTTTAAGCTTCAATAGTTTCCTATCCTTCATGTTAGTAGGAACAAGAGCATCCTTCTCAGAAGGTACATGTGTGCCGTGCATATTCAAAGCAGCACTCACCAACTCCACAGTAAGTTCAAACCTCTTTAACTCGTTGTTGCCCAGCAAGGAAGGAAGAACAAATGATCCTGGTTTGTCCTTTTCTTCATTAGCTTGTGGAGACCAAATAATAGCATCGGAGGAGATCCAGTTTAGGTAGTGGTGCTTCAAAGTATTCTGCTAGCCCTACACGTTGCCATATGGTCTGGAGATCCTCGGTGTTCTGTAGAGTCTCAAACTCCTTGGAGAAAAATTGGAATCGAACCCATGATCTGTCATACTCGCACTTAGACTCCCATATATACTTGGCCTCTCCTAATGGACATGGCATGCCATTGAACCAATGAGAATTGGCATGGACTCTTTCCGTGATCCCTGTGGGTGGATCCGGTACCGGGATCTGCTGAAGGTGTTGCAGCTCCACAGGTCGTTCAGTTGGTGGCACATCCACAGGTAGACTATCCACATCGATTCCTGCAGTAAGTATTCCTACTTGTGGGCTCGGACCTGTCGCTTCTGCCATGTTACTTCTTGCCTCCTGATTCTGTGAGAATATAGAAACATGTGTTAACATTGTAAAGGACAAGTTAGAACCGTTTTTGTCCCCATTACAACATTATCATGAGGTTCGGGAGAGATTAGTAGGTTAATAAGTGCTCAGTGCTTGTGTGTGTAGTTACGAATTGGTTGGACCTAAGAACTAAGTGGAATGATGTAGTGTGAGAGTGACGTAGTTAGTAGGTGGGCATGGATTTCCAATTGGGGTCCGGGGGTTTATTACAAGTTTTAGGTTGCCAAATGCAGTGGATGGGCTTTGATCTTGATTTTGTGGAGACTCTGAAGAGTTTGATAGGGGTATCTACTTGAAGATGAGGCTTTTTAGGGACCCATTTACAAGTGATTCTACTAGTGCTCATGGAAGAATATGTGTCCGTGCGTGATGCATAAGACTGGGCCTCAGATGTTCGAGTGAGTAAAACATGTTGTACCGGTTGCGGCCTTGGTGTAGCTATTTGAGCCCGCAAGCAAGCCTTAGGCACCCAGATTTGTCGTGATTGTGGGCTGGCCTTCATTGACTTCTTGGGTACCCAAATAGACTTCACCTTCGCAGAAGAATTAATGAAGGACTTCTCATTAGTGTCATGTTGTTGACTACTAATAAGAGGTTTTGGCCGTGGGTTCGGCCTGGTCTGAACAGGGTATTCGCCTTTTCGCCTCCATACTTGCTTCCATGGCTGAAACAATCTGCTCTGCTCCTTTTTTTGGCATTTAGTATCGGTAGTGTTCTGCTTCTTCTGTATTTGATCTGCCGTGGGTTGTTGCAACCTTCTGGTCTTTGGAAAAGAAGGGAGTTCTGTCCTCTCCCTGGCTCCCATGTTGAGATTAGCCTCTTTCTGCATCATACAGTTTTGGACAAAAATAGCATTGTCAACTTCATGTGCGCCCCTGGAAGGACCAGGAGTTTGTGCCTTGCCTAGTTCCGTGAGTGCCGCATTTTCCAATTCAATTGTAATTCGGCTATGATCTACCCATACCTGAAGAAGTCCACTTCTTAGGTTGAGGTTGACTGCATGATCATAGATCCAGTCCTGACCCAAGACAAGAGGCTCAGTGAGGTCCTCATCTTGACACACTAGTACTTTGACTGTCATCACTTCGTCTTGAATGGAGATGGGAAGATCCACCTCGCCCATGCAAGGAGTTTCCACACCTCCCAATCCTATGAGATATGCTTCTATAGGATCGACAGTTAATTTCAATTCTTGACAGTAAGACAACTTGACAGCACTAGTGGATGCACCTGAGTCAATCAAAGCTCTTACAATCTTTGCACCCTTTCCTTGTCCTATTCCTAGGGTTACAAAAGGCCGTCGGTCGATTATTCTATGGGAATGCCCACCTGAAGTCTCGCACATGGCCATAGGATAGCCTACAGATTCTTGAGTGTCAAGCATAGGCGGGTCTCTACCTTGTCTCCTCAATTTCATTCGTCGGATGCGTTCTAAAGCTTCTGCCTGTGCTTCTCTTCTAATTCGTTTCTCTTCTTCTTTATGTTTCTTGGCAGTGTTGAGTCGATTTAGCATCTCTTCAGTAAGGGGTTCCTGATATAACTTGACTCTGCATCCACTTATGTAACTTGGTAGAATATCGCCCTCTAAAGTGGCTAGTTGAACTGCGCCACTTGTGGAGATTCTATTGATAATCATTGGCCCGTAACCTCTTTTCTCTAATTTCTGTGCATGCTGCTTCAATGTGTAGACTAGGACTAGGTCGCCTGCTTTCAAGCCTTTATCCTTCACATGTGTATCAAAATATGCCTTTTGCCTCTTCTTCGCTGCATAGATTCCCGCTGCAGCTCTCAATCATGTTTCGCCTAGACGTTCAAGATCAAAGATTCGAGAGGAGATTTCATGGCCTATCCAGTCTTGCTCTTGTGCTACCTTCAATGTAGGTATCAAAAACTCCAGGGGTAGCACAGCATTTTGGCCGAATACCATCTGAAAGGGGGTGGCTTGGAGTACCGTTTTATAGGCAACCCGGTATGCCCAAACGGCATGGTGTAGCTGTTTGTCCCAATCAGAGCGTTTATTGTTCACTAGTTTAGTCAGCACATTGCATAAGATCTTATTAGTGCTCTCAGCCTGGCCATTAGCTTGTGGATGATAGGGGGCCGATTTCTTATGTATCACCAAGAATTCTTGGAGAAGGTGTTCTATGACTTCATTCAAGAAGTGTGTGCCTCTATCGCTCACCAACTCTATTGGCAATCCATACCTCGTGAATACATTTTCAAATAAGAACTTTGATGTTGTTTGAGCATCATTTTTCGTAGTAGCTTTCGCTTCTACCCACTTGGTTAGATAGTCTGTGGCCACGATGATATATTCAGCATGTGAACCCTTAGCTGGGGGATTAATAGGACCAACAAAGTCTATTCCCCATTTAGAGAACGCACGTCCGCCCATCATAGGCTTCAGTGGCATCTCATCCTTGCGTATAGGGTACTGAGTTCTCTGACAAACATCACACCGTTTCACATAGGTATGTGCATCCATGTGAAGGGTTGGCCACCAAAAGCCTGCAAATAGTATTGCCTTGATTACCCGATCTGGTCCAAAGTGTCCCCCTGCTACACCTTGGTGAGCAGTATCCAAGATTTTGAGATATTCACTCTCATGGACACATAGTCTCAGGTAACCATCTTTACCACGCTTGTATAGATTGTCACCAATGAGTGAATAATCCTGGGCTTCTTGTTCTAAACTCCTTTGCCTAACCAGAGTCATGTCTGGAGGGAATGTTCTCATCCTTAAGAAGGATACTAGAGGTTCACTCCAATCTGGCACTATGGACACTTGATAAAGAGTGGCATGTTCCACAGGTGGTTTAGTGCAGCAGATTGGGCATTCCTTGCACAACTTTTGGACATCAGCCTCCATAGTCGGCCAATGCACTCCGAGTCTCCTTAGTGTCTGTAAGGTTCGTTGCTTTGAGTAGTGTTGCTCTAACGCACCTACATGTGCTAATTGCAACCATTTAGCGTACTCATCCTCTTCCACACAACAAGCCAAGATCCCTTGATCTGTGTGCTTGTACATACTTCCTGCCATGATGTGATACTTTTGGGCTTTTACTACCTCTCTATCCTGTGTGTTTATTACTAGGTGGTTAGGTCCGTATGTCAACACTGGTACCAATGGCTTAGCCCACTGTCGCACCACTTCCAAATTAAACAAGTAAGCATCAGGAAGGTCATCTGACACTCCTTGTGGGGCTTCTCCCGATGTGAGCCTAGAAAGGTGATCTGCTCTCAAATGAGTCTTCCCTTTCCTTACCACAACCTCAAAATCATATTCCATTAGCAAGAGAAACCATCTTACTAATCTTCCTGTATTGCATGGCTTGTTTACGAGGTATAGCAATGCCTGATGATCAGTAAAAAATTTAAACTTATTTGCAAGCAAATAGTGTCTAAATTTCTTAACTGCATATATCATGCCTAAGCCTTCTCTCTCAGTAGTGGTGTAATTTCGTTCAGCTGCATTCAATTGTCTACTAGCATAGGCAATTGGAAGATCCATATTACCTTCACCAGTAGGTTGTGCAAGCACACATCCAATGGCATAATTGGATGCATCCACATGAACATGGAAAGGCTTATTCCAATCCGGTGTGGTTAAGATTGGTGCTGAACATAATCGCCGTTTAAGCTCATTGAAGGAATTCTCACATTCCTCAGTCCACTCAAAGTTTGTCAGAAGTCCGTACAGGGGCTTTGCAATGATGGCATACATGTGTATAAATCGTCGGTAATAACCACAATGCCCCATGAAAGCTTGTACTTCCTTGACATTCTTTGGCCTAGGTAATTCGGCTATAGCTCTTACTTTCTCTTCATCCGTAGATATGCCATTCTTTGACACTATGTGTCCTAGAATTTTGCCTTGCCTGACCATAAAAACACATTTTTCTGGGTTTAGGCAGACTTGATATTCTCTACATTTGTCAAAGATTTGTCTGAGTTCAGGAATATGGGTTTGTCTAATGTTGGAATGAGCACAAAGATCATCAACATAGACTTCTAAGTTCTTTCTCAGGAACTCCTTAAATACATGGCACATCAGCCTTTGGAAGGTTGCGGGAGCATTGGTCAGCCCGAATGGCATTACCCTAAAAGCGAATATACCCCACTCTGTGGCAAAATCCGTTTTATGCTGATCTTCTGGTGCAATGGCCACTTGATTGTAGCTAGAGAACCCATCTAGGAAGCTGTACACTTCCTTGCCTGCCACCCTTTCTAATAGATGCTCAGTGATAGGAAGCGGGTAATTATCCCTGATCGTGGCTGCGTTAACCTTCTTCAAGTTAATGCATACTCGTAATTTGCCGTTCTTCTTGGGCACCACCACAATGGGGGATACCCATTCAGTGTGCTCAATTTCATAGATAAATCCAGCTTCAATCAAGCAGTCTATCTCTTCTTTGATCATGGCAGCATAGTTGTCATTATATGTGTATGGCTTTTGTTTTGAGGGTCTGGCCACTGTAGTCATGGGAATCGTATGTGAGCATATGTCCGGGTCCACTCCTTTCAAATCCTTGTAACTCCAAGCAAATACATCTCTGTATTCTCTTAGCAAGGCTATCAGCTCATGCTCTTCTTCCTCAGTGAGGTCATGTCCTATGTAAGTGCACCTCTCTCCTCCTTCTTCTATGGCTACCACTATTTTCTTGGTAGTTTCTTTGTTATCATAGGCCTCTCCCGATTGTGCCTCTCGTTTAGGCATTCTAATCATGACTCTCCTGTCATCTATCTCATACTTCTTAAAATTTTCCGGGACCTCAAACAAAGATTCTTCCTCTTCTGGTGTGACTTCTCTCTTCTTTCTTTTCTTTCCTTCTTCCTTATGGGTTACATGTGTCGCTAGACTTACATGCTTTGTAAGCTCTCCGTGCTTCTGGGGTTGAAATTCTACTTCATAGAAGTATTCTTCATCTGATGCAAAAGGTGGGTCCATAATGATTGACTCTAGATCGGAGTCACTCGCATCCTCAAATGCATCAAGGCTAGGTTCACACTCTTCTAAAACTGCCTCTCCCATGATCGGCTCTATGGAGAAGACTGAAATGTCATAGCCATCCTCGTCACAGTGAGGTGTCCATTGTTCTTCATTGATTGCTACATCCATGGTTGCTAGAATTTCTGCCCAGCCGTGAGGTTCGAATTCTTCGTCTAGAAAAACTACAGGTGCATAGGCTGGGTCTTGGATTGATCTATGGGTTTCTTTTGCACCTATCTCCCTGGCTTTTTCTCTCTTCTCTTCTTCTACTGCTACCTTACACATCCATAAGTGAGTGTCTTCATGCATCCATGAGGATCCTGATCCTAGGGAATGCACCGATTCCGTATCATCTTTGGCTCTATGGATGGGGTTCCATTGGATAGGAGGGACATCTCTATGAGAGTAATCCTTGAGATTGACTTTGGTTGTAACACCTAAATGCTGCAAATACAAGGAATTGGTTCCCCAATCCTGTACCACTTGCAACTGCCGCATAAATGGTCTTCCCAAAATCATCTCATAGGCTTGATTTTTGCTAAAGTCACAGATAGCAAATGTGTGCTCAAACTCTACACCACAAGTAGTGAGAGTTATCCCCTCGAGTAGTCCTAAGGGTCTTTCTATGTGCCCGTCAGCCATCTGCGATTTCATTCTCGTTAGCCTGAGAGCTGGCTTGCCCCAACGTTTCCATAAGGAAGTGGTAACAATTGCAACTCCTGCACCTGAGTCCAAGATGGCCTTGGTTGTGTATCCCTGATGAGTGATGGGGAGATATGTGTTTCCCTCTTCGCCCTCACTCATGTCTTCGATCTTGTCTAAGGGTATTTCTGGCACTGTTCTCTGGGATCCTACCTGGGAACGAGGTTTTGCTATCTCGGGCACTTGATTGGCTATATGTTTCCACACTTCTGGTCTAACCTTAAGCAGCTCTTCCAAAGTGAGATTGCACTGCACTTTGGTGTTCTTCACTACCTCTGTGTTCCTAGGTATGACTGAATCTTCGTTTCTTACCATGACTGTAGGTGCTCTCATACAGGTGGACTTTGCTTCCCATGGGCCTGTGAAATGGGGTAGTTCTTGTAAAGAATTAGACTCGAAGTCTAATCTTTCTTGAGATTGGGCACTCTCCTGCTCTCCATAAATGGAAGGAAGGTCTTGTGGGAATTGATCGTGTGTGTCATCCACAAGTTCAATGGGAGGAGGAACCTCACTCTCTTTAGCCCATTTCTCTTCTTGAATCGCTCGCAAGAATTATGGTGTGTATTGATTCATAGAAGAAGAGGTGTATGGCTCCGTAGAGTTAGGCACGTAGGCCTCAGGCACATAGGCTTTCTGGGTAGGAAGACCTGCTCTTTCACTAGCCTTGTCATGGTGTTGAGGGGCGGGTTCCTTTTGTGATTGTGCAATTAGATTCTCTATTCTTTCTAGGGAGGGGGGGTTGTCTGGTTCAGTGGAATTGGGCACATAAGCTTTCGGTGGGGGATGGGTCATGTTTTTGCTTGCTTTATCTCTTTCTTGATTTTTCTCTTCCTTGGCAGATCTTGCAATTATGCCCTCTAACTTCTCTAGAAGTCCATCCAAGTGTAATTGCGTCTTGGCTGAGCCCGAGTAATTGAAAAGGCGACTGGCTTCAAACATAGTCTGAGCCAATGCGACCATTTTCGTGCAAAGCTTGGTTCTTTCTATCTCTAGGTCAGCTCTAGGGTAGCACTTGTCATGATCCGTTACATTTGGCCCTTCTTGGATTCTGGCCTGATATGCTTTAAGCATCATGTCTATGTCTTCAGGAGTGGGATCAGCTAATATTGATCCTGCTCGGGGTGGTGGGTGGGTTACGTGGGGTGTATTAGAGGGTGGAGGGATGGAGGGTGATGGGGATGGTAGCGGTGGGAATGTGTGAGAGTGCAGTTGAGATGTGATCTCTATGATTTTGGCCTTGGTTTCTCGTAGACTTTCCTCAAGTTCACTCATCTTCTTTGCCCATTGCCTTTTCATACGTTCACGGCTATCTCTCCAAGCTCTTGTTCTCTTCTTATTTTGGCTCTCAGTATCGCTAGCGTCTGGGCTCTTTTCCTGGCTTACCCCTTGGTTTTGCTGCAATGCTTGAGCTCTAGTGATTACCTGCACTGGTGCAGTGGAAGTGACACTTCCTATGGAATTGACCACTAACCCAATAACATTAATCGGAGTGATTTTTGGCATATTGCTGGGATTCTTGGGACAATCTCGTAAGAGATGTTCCTTTCCGCACTCCTGGCAAAAGCCTTGGATCGTCACTGATTGGGGTTGTGTAGGTGCAGGCATGGGGCAATCACGTATGAGGTGATCACCCTGGCATCTGAAGCAAGGTCCTCTAGGAAAAGGGGGTCGTATCTGCCTAGGTTGAGGTCTAGAGTTGGGGTTTGTGTACATGACATTAGCATATTCAGGCTCCCAAATAGGTTCACTCGGTTCCTCACTGTAGTAAGACTCACCATGTTCAGGAGACTGCATGTAGTAAGCCTGGGGACTATCAACATGTGTAGAATCAAAGCTATGGTCATTGGGATCACTTTCTGAGATTAATGGTGTTACTGGGACTATCGCTCTATTCAGGTTTTCTTCTGCAGCAGCATACTTGACCGGAATCACATTAGTAGGAGTAGGGGGTTGCTGTGCTAGCACTGGCTGGGGTCTCAGTTGGGCCTGATATTGCGGTTGGTAATTTTGCTGAGGCCTAATATACTGTTGTGGTGAATATTGACTCTGGTATCTGCCTTGTTGAGGGTATGGCTGAGGGTAGGTTTGCCTAACTGCTTGCTTATTGTATGGGCAGTCCTGTGCTGAGTGATTTGTGTACCTTCACTCTATGGTGCAATATTGGCTGCTAGGGTTCACTTGGGGTTGAGCCGTGATGGGACATGCGTTTGCCATATGGTCACCACAGCAAGTATAGCACCTCTTTACTGGGGCAAATCTAGGAATTTGTTTACTAGAGACGCCTAGTTTTTTAGCTACTTTTTTCGCAAGTTCCTCAATTGATGTGGACTGTGAGGAAGAGAGGCTAGAGGTACTATCTGAATCTTTGTAGATTTTGGATAGCTCTAACTCCTCCCCTAGGTTATCCTCAATATCGATGCACATGCGTACACATTCTTCTATAGTCCGGGGGTCCTTCAAGTACACATATGATCTCAATTTGGTACTTAGCAATCCATCCAAGAATAAAGCCACTTGCTTAGCGGCTGTGGGTAACTCAAGACCAGGACATCGCTCAAGATATTGCCTAAATCTTCTTCCTGCAAGTCTCACAGTCTCTTGTGGGGTCTGCTTGAAGCTGTATATCAATGAGGAAGTATTATGCTTTATGCCACTTTTAGAGAATTCGATAATGAATGCCTCTAAAAGTTGATCTATGCTTCTAAACTGCCTCTCGTTTAGTGGTTGAAACCATGTCAGGGCAGTGTTCCTAAGGGTTAAACCAAAGGCATTGTACTGCGTGAACAGGTCTTCGACTTGTTTAGCTCTCAAGACTTGCTTAAACTCGGCTACATGATCGTAGGGGTCTCCAGTGCCATCGAAGTAGTTTTTCATGGAATTAACTAGCTGGGTCGGTCTCAAGGTCCTTGTCTGCTCTCTTGGTCTTGGCAAAGGGAAATCATCGGCATTTCTTCGGTTCCCTGGGGCTCTATGTCCCTCAGGCTCCCCTCTATTCGTGTCCATTCTCGTTCTTTCTCTTCCCCAAGAGTTGGCAAGGCTTACCTCAGGTCTCTCTCGACTCCTTTCTCTTTGAGTCCCCTGAGCTTGAGATGTTCCAGCTCCTTGGCGACCAAAGGACACATTCGATCTTGGTTGGGGGAAGATAAATTCTCCTTTCCAAGTGTAAGCATGCCTATCATTTTCTGTAACCCCAAAGATTCTCTCTGAAGAGTGATCTAAGTAGGTCACTCTTCCTGGAATATCAAGATCTTTGAACTCATATATCATGATTGTTCCTACCTCACTCGGTTGACTAGGTCTATATCTCCAAAAGGCTTCATCCGTCACTCGGTTCAAGAGGAGATCTATGCTTTTATTATCTTGGGGAATCCACTCTGGTGTGATAATCCTCGTGAGAACAGATTTGCCTCGGGGGGTTCTAGGTTCTTCGCCCATGTTTCTTTGCTCTAGGTCACCTAAGTCCGTTTCCGGGACCACATTCCCAAATTCATCTGTCCTATCGGGATGACTGGTGACTACATATATTGTCCCTTCCTTGTCCAAGTATGCTCCATTTTCAAACTTGACAGCTGGGCGCTCTAGTCCAATGGATTGGTCAGGGTTTTTAATCTAGACCACCTCTCTTCCTAGGCCGTCCTCATAGATGCTAGCACCCAATCGGTTGGTCCTAAGGTACTCGAGTTGCATCTTGTAAGGGCCTTCCACCCTATGTAAATATGGCACCCCAGAACTTCCTGTAGGTCTCTCCATACCGTGGGACATCTCAGACTCGCTAGTCTCAGAACTAGGGTAATACGAATGATGGCTCAACTGCTGGGCCCAAGACCTCGCAATATGATTGACACTAGCCTTTGAAGATCTAAGACTTTGTCTGTCTCTCCCTAGGTGTCTACCTGACCTAAGGTTCATATGCCCTTTGTACGTTGCTGATTCTTTGGTACCAGTCACTTGTTCCTTTTAAGTTCCTTTGGATGTGTTTTCTTGTTTTTAGTTAAGCGTCACCAGGAGCACTTTCGTGGGTCGTACTTGATGTTCTGCGTCCGCTTAGTTTAAGTTCTTTTCCTTTAAGTTATCCCTTGACTACAATTTTGCCTACCCTTGCACTTGAGAAATTAAGGGTTCTTCAAACTTGAGTGTTCCTATCGTACCCCTAGCCAATCAGAACAACTACTCGCACTTAGCCTATGCTAAGAATAGACTGAGGGGGTTAAGTGATGTTCCAACCTTAAGTCGCTCCTCCTGGCGATGCTGGTCTACCCAGGAAGCACGTTCCCGAGCTTGTTCTCCTTGGCACTTACTTTGCTTTCTCCAAGAGCTCTCGATGATCCTGTAAGAATCCCAAGTTTAGCTTCAAGTTGATCCTTCAATTGATAGACAATTTATTTCAGAAACTTTTTTAATGACCCTTGTTCCCCCTTTTGTATTGCTAAAAATTTCCTCTAGAGCTCCCTTGGTGTTCCTACCCCTCGGTGTGTCAACTTCCAAATATCCTATCTGAAAATCAACGCATTATTCTTATAAAAAACAGTTGAGGGCGTGTAGTATATGCCACGAGCTTTCCGACAAGCCCTAGAGCTCAAAAAATGGATTTCGTATGAAAAAGTTATGACCGTTCAGGGTTTAGGGGGTTAACCAGACAAACAGATCCTTTCAGGAGTTTTAATGCATTTTTCTAAGGCCTTTGCAAGTGTGTGAGTATTTGAGAGTGCAAATATGCCCAAAATTTAGCCTAAATTTCCAAAAAATTTACCCCTTAATTTTTGCCGAAAATGTCTGTCTATCGCGATGGACGGTGTCTGTCGCGATAGACACAAACTATCGTGGGGGGCTGTCTGTCGCGATAGACGGTGTCTGTCACGATAGGCGGTGTCTGTCGCGATAGAGTGGTCTGTCGCGATAGACGGTGTCTGTCGCGATAGAGTGGTCTGTCGCGATAGACGGTGTCTGTCGCGATAGACGGTGTCTGTCGCGATAGAGTGGTCTGTCGCGATAGACGCTGTCTGTCGTCTGTCATGATTTGGTCTGTCGCGATAGACGGTGTCTGTCGTGATAGACTGGATCTGTCGTGGAATTTTGGTCTGTCGCGATAGACAGGTGTCTGTCGCGATAGACGGGGTCTATCGTGGGTCTCTGTCTGTCGCGATAGACGGTGTCTGTCGCGATAGAGTGGTCTGTCACGATAGACGCTGTCTGTCGCGATAGAGTGGTCTGTCGCGATAGAGTGGTCTGTCGCGATAGACGGTGTCTGTCGCGATAGAGTGGTCTGTCGCGATAGACGGTGTCTGTCGCGATAGACGGTGTCTGTCGCGATAGACGGTGTCTGTTGCGATAGACTAAAAAAACGCAAATTTTTTAGAAACTTCTAGTGATTTGGAGTGCTCTAATGGTGTAGGTTACCGTGCCAAACACGCATTCACAAAATATTAAGTTTTTCTGTCTGTCACGACAGACAGAGGTCGTCGTCCCGGGACCTGTGCAGAGTCTGTCGTACCTGTGCACACTGCTGGAGAAGGTGGTACAGCTAGTTCTTGCAACAAAAGCTCAAAAACACACCAAAAACAGATAGCATGCAAGCTCTCTCTCGCTCTCTCTCACAATGAAATGAGGGAAATGAGGTGGGGAGTGTAATATGACCAAAAAACTGAAATGTTTTGTGGAGATGGAGATGGAGGTGGGAGATGGTGGGGATGATGATGGTGATGATGGTGATGCAAAAGTAAAGAAAAAATGAAGAAAAATAAAGAGAAGGAAGGATATTACCTATAACTCCAATGTCTCAACTCGACGTCTTACCATCACACGCTCGTCCTCGAAGCTCTCTCCCCGGCAACGGCGCCAAATTTGGTGTCACTCTAGCACAATGGTGAGTACCAACGTGAGAAGATTCACCTCATAATTGTCAATCCGTGGAGACGTGAGGACTAGTATGAAGACTATGAGCAAGTGAAGTCACAAGTGTGTGAGTGAGAAGCACACAAGCATGCACACACATACACACACACGCGCACACAAGGCAAGAACAAGGGAAGGAACAATGGAGTTCTTTGCATTAGTCAAAAAGTCTCTTACATAAGCTCAATTCACAAACAATCTAACCCCAAAAATGAGCTCTCTAGCTCTTTTTATAGTTTTCTAACTAGCTTTGGTCTTGTCCAGACTTAGTGTCCGGCCTAGTTAAAAATTAGGTTCTAGAGCCTATTTGAGGGCTCAAACAAATCTAAAAATTATGAAAATTGATATGTAGCTAGTTCTAATACTCCTCAAGCTCGAGGACTCCTCGGCTTGCACAAAATGGAGTCTATTCTACCAAAAACGAAATTTACAATGTTTGTGTAGTGATTAAAATCACTTGAGTTGTAAATGGTCCATGGAGAGAATGATTGGGCCTTGTTGCCGTATTGTGCATGACTCCTCCGTTGCCCTAGTATGCTCTTCCTCTGACTTGTATGGCAAAACTCATCAAGAGTCCACATATTCCCAGATCCCCACAACACATACACACATTCCCATCCAAGCATCATGCTCTCTCACCTCTCTTCTATCCCCCCTCGAGCGAGGAATTTTTTTCATTCTTTTTTTTTCCACATTTTTCACTTTTTTTTCATCATTTTTTCACATATTTACTCACACTTGTCGGTCTGCACTGAAGCTGGATGCGACTCGTGGACTCGACCACCCGATCGAGTTTGTTCCACCCATTTACCAACCAAACGCAGCGTGCGACACACAAATGACTAGCCCTATGCGAAACCGACATCGGTTTGTGGCTTTGACCACGCCAAAGTGGGTCCCCCCACCTATCGGCCCACATAGGCACGTAGCCACACGCACACATAAACAAACATATTCTTTTTTCATTTTTTTTTCATTCCCGCATCTCGAGAATTAGGAGACAAAAGAAAGGACATTTTCCCAACCATCCCAATCACGATGCAGATACATATATCCCCCCATGGACATCCCAATGAGACACATCTCCTCGCTGTCGCTACTCAAGCCAAAATCCAACCACTAATGCCATGGTCAACCCGTCCTCCCAAAACCCACACATACTAACCACCTCATCGACCTGAAACCTCAAAAAGTGTCACTTTAGTTCCTAAGCATACAACACACTCGATCCATCTGTCCTCACATCTCCAACTTGTAATCCTGACAAAGCAAACCCTAATAAGACCTAAGTTGTTCCTACCGACATCCATCGCCTCATTGATTCCTTTTTCATCTCCAACCTCTGCCTCGTAGAGATTCCACATGACTCGATAGCTTGTTGATATTGTCCTCTAGCCAGGCGATATGATCTGGAAGGTCACCGTCCATTACTACACCTCTTAATGCCTCGAGCTTCGCAACCAAGTCCCTTATCCCTTCTTCATTTCGCTCATCACTACCTTGGAGTCGAAAAATCTCATCATCCACTTGATGGAACGGAACCCACATTTTCTTCCTCTCCTCTTCTAAATGACTCATCTTTCTTTCTATTTCAAGGGGAACCTCCTCCCGACTTGACTAGACAACTTTTCAACCTCTTCTCGAATCGACCTCTCCTCCCAAATTCTACTCATATTTTGTACTTCCAGATCATCCACTTTTTTTGACAACTCCTTCGACTTTTCTAACTCGGATCCTATCGCCTCCAACTTGTCCAACACTGCTTTCAGCTCTTTCTCTATTCTACTCACTTTTGGGTCCTCTACCCATTCTCGAGTCTCTTCGTCTTTCCGACTCATGCATCTATCGAGCTTGCTACTCAATGTTGCATTTTCTTTCTCTACACGTCTCAATTTCTCATCGCTCTCTGCTTGGACACTTTTCATTCTTTCTAACTCCAAGTGGAACTCCCCAGCTACCTTATCCACTTGGTCAACGGATCTATCAATCATCTCTCGCAATTTCTCAATTTCCTTTCCCATTCGATCGACTCTCTGTGCCAAGTCATCATCATATTTAGGGGAATCCTCCTCGATCCCAACGCTATGGCAATCGGCTATTATCAAGCCAGTTCTTAGGTCTAAGATCACGTTTTCATGCTCAGACCCCGCGAGGCCTTCCCTCAAGCTTTTGTTTGCTTTCAACTCCTTGCTTCTATTCTCCAAAACTTGCAACTGTTCTACACATTTCGCGACGACCCCTCCTAACCTCGCTTGACTTTCCTCAATCTTTTCTACTTTGGCCCTCTCATTGTCGCGTTCCTCGCGAAGACATTCCAACTCACTTTGTAGGCTTGCCAAAGAGCTTTCGTTGTCTTCGGCTTTCACATAAAAAGTCGCAACCTGCGGACTAACCTCTTTTGCCACCACCTCCTCAACGAGAACATCCTTTGCGTGACACACGTGCTCACACAACCTTTTCTCTCCACAATCCGTGCATGCAGGAACAAAGTCCAATGGACTAGACACACGAGGGCAAAATTTCGCGATGTGCCCTATCTTCTCGCAACACCAACACCGAATGTAATTCGAGATTGGGCCAACCCTGCGACATTCATATGCACGATTTCTCATTGGGTGCCCAAATCCGCTTCGACTTCTAATCCCTCTCGGAGTCATCATTCTCGAGATAATTTCTCAAACATCTACAACTTGCGTACTTTGCACCATCTCTCTACCTAGACCAATGCACTCAATCTGGGCCGACGGGCTTTGCCGCACAATTGGGGCACCGAGCGTACTCGTGGCACGACTCTATGAGGAGTGCCAAGCCAACTCCCCAGCGGAATCGCCAAATGGATAAGGTCTTGATGCCCAAGGAAATGAGGTAGAAATATGCTAGTGGTTTGCCCAAAATCACTCGGGATAGGCCTATTTGCACTCCTCTAAATCTACAACCGTACTCGAATATAGATGTAGCAAAGGAAGGATTGAAGACTCGAATACCTATGTAAACTGATATCCACTCCAGGTCAACCCTTGCAAGCATTCTCTCACTTGCTTTCTTTCACCCCCACCCTACTCTCGCTCACTTTCACCTCTCCCTCTCTTTTACTCTCACACTCTCTTGTACTCACATGAACACACACACACACTCACAAGCACAAACATACACACAAATCTTTCACCCACTAATTTCCAGGCCTGTCTGTATGCATTCCCTTTCTTTCCCTTTTGAGATTTACAACACTAATAAGAAAAGAGAAACACAATCAATTAAGCTGGTGGTATATATGGTCATTCATTTCAGAGCACCCCATACTTCTTTCCATCCAATCTAGGGATGCTGAAGGGCTTTGTGTTTCAAGCCTCTGATCTCTCTCTCCTCTATGATACGTCAGACCTTTGGTGCCCAAACGTTTATACATATATATATATATATATATATATATATATATATATATCAGGCTCTCTTGTTCATAAGTGGTCATTCCAACTAAAGATTTGTCTGTGCTTTTCCGGTTTTCTTCTTGCGTGAACATACACACATAGACTTGCAAATTCTCTCATAACCATAATCAGTCCTCAAATCATAGCTAATACGTTTCAATATCAGTTACTTGTGAAAAATGCTTAACAAGAGTATGCGCTGCAGCAATTTCTCAAGACATGTCACATGCAAATGAGTCACATCGACTTTTGTGTATAGTATACAACTATATATCTATTGCCTGTAAAAAAAACGTACATATGTATGAATAAAAACTTGAGATGCATCAAGATTTAAATTCATCAACAATACCGAACGTTAATGAAATCATTAAGAAAACTGCTACAGTTACTCTTCTCATATCTGAGGGCTCGATAAAATCAATTCTGATTTGCAATCAAGCACGACCTTTTGCACTAACGCCTTCATTTGAATTTCGAGAGACTCCTTACTGCATTGTCTGCTCCAGGGAAAAAGACTTCCTTCCTTCTTCTTATCGCCCTCCTCAACTCATCATCCCCCACTCTATTCCCCATTCTTTTCCAGCTGTATCAACCTCCATAAGCAGAATATCTCCATGATTGCGAGAGATAGTCCTAGTTCTACCAGATTGCTGGTGTCCATTTGTTGTTTTCAAATTGCATTATAATGATGATATCGCATGGGAATCTCTTTTCATACTCGCGCACATGGTACTGTTTGTTATAGCCTCTCCATAGTGAAATTTCCTTTGATATACAATATAAAGAGGAAGATCATCATTTTGAGATTCAAGCACAGTTCCATTTAATGGAAGATCGGGACAATCCTCAGCGCCATGTGTATCCAAACAAGATCATACATCTGCTTCTGCGAGAAGCAAAAAAAAAAAAATTTGAAACAGATGTTGGCCCTTTAATTGCCGATTCCCACCTTTTCTTCTCTGGCACAATTCTTGATGCCTCTTTTCTTCCAGCTCCCTCTATCATCTCAGCACTTGGGAGGTCGTTTCTCCTTTCACAACCTCTTTAGGGTATAGACAGTAAATCGGTGCCATCATCTTCATATTCTCTTGAGTCTCTCCTGTGAAATGGTCACTTTCTTCTATTGAATAAGCAAAATGATCCCCTGAAAGCCAATATCCCTATCACCCTCTCTTTTCCTCTTTAACAACAGTGTTCGGCCCTCGTAAGTCCTCTGATGTCTGTTGTTCTCACCTTTCTCTCCCTCTACTGTGCGCACCCTTCTACCCTATCTCTGTGGACCTGCATGCCAGAATAAACAAGCCGAAGCAGCTAGACCAAATGATTTTTCCCTCTTGCAACGAGCACAGTACATTTCTCTTCCTCTCCAAGGTATAGCCTTTCCCCTTTGCTTTTCTAGCACACATGAAGCAGCCTTCTTTCGATCCATTCCCCTCGATTTATGCTCCTTCCGAACCTCTAAAAGAAGTGACTCCCTCTCCCTCAAATGCAGCTGGAGATGCCCTCTTCTCCCTGTTATCTGCACACTCCGCATAAAAGCAAGACTTCCCTCTGTAAGCCCTCGAGATGGCGATGTGACTTCGGCTGCAGAGCTCGCAACAAACCTTTCGAGTCACCCTCCTCTCAATGCGAAGTGCACCTGCACAACCACCAAAAGACACGCAGTCCCTAAACTTCCCCCACCCTCAACTCTTAGTCGGAGAGGGAGAGAGAGAGAGAGAGAGAGAGAGAGACCATGAGCAGAAATTGACACAATGCGATAACCAAAATGCCTTGTCCTCTAGCAATGTGCAAGCCTAGTATGCAAAGGTAGTCCAAAGTATCCCCCTAGTTGGCAAAATCAAAATTTGGGATCAATCCATGAGGTTAAAAGATAAACTCCAGACACGAGAAGACAATTCTCAAAAATGGACACTCAAAAAAAATAACTCTTGATGCTACAACTAGTGACAGACTTGAAGATTCTTATTAAACAAAAGTCTTCATTTACACAATTTATAACTCTGCACTCGATCATGACAAGATCATTATGGCATTGTTAAAAATTCAAAGATGCTACACATGATCTGTTAATAATCAATGCCTACTTAAAGATCAATGCAACCATATTTACTTGAAGTTTGGAATATCCAACTCTCCACCAAACTTACCTGAAGTTTGGAATCCAATTCTCCACCAAACTGATTCAGTAAAATCGATGTCAAAAAATCTTTCAAGTACCTCAAGGATGACAACACCAAGAGCAGCCAACATTGCCCATCGAGCATGGAGTATTTCAAAACTTGCAAATATGGAAAGATTCCTTCTCATTGCTTGAGACCTCCCAATGATTTGTTCTTGGATCGTTCATAATTTTGTTTGCTTCACATGCTCATTGCTCACGTTGTACTGCTCCATGAGATGATCTCAGAGATAGCCTGCACATCTCTTCCCTTCTCCAGAATAGCCAGCCCCCTAGAGATAGATGTCTGGATAATTCTACATCTCCCTTGCAAAATCTCCTGAAATCAAACAGTTACTCTACAAAACAAAAGCATGTTGGTGCAAAAACAAACAACAATATATACAGCTAACAAGACATATATGCAGCCAAGAAGAGACAAAAAGCCTATTTTGATGCACATGTAAAAGAAAAAGACTTGAACGTCGATGACTTAGTATTGGTTTACACACTCAAACAACATGCTTGTAAGCTAGAAAAACATGATGATGGACCTATGATTATCAAATGAATTTCTACAAGTAGTGCAGTACAATTAGAAACCCTCAAAGGAGAAGTGATGTCCAATTATATTAGTGGTTGAAGAACCACTAATAGAATTGGACATGCTTACAAGATTGAATCAAGAACTCTATCAAGAACCTCTCATGGAAAACATGCTTATGAGATTGAATCAAGCTAAGAAGCATAGAGAGTAAGAACAAATAACTAGAGAAGATGCATAAGATGAGGCCCTAGAACATATTAAATGAGCACCCATTTCCCCTCCACCACCACTCATGAGCACACTCACTTCCCCAGCCCCATTCCCCATCCCCCATGCATTCCAAACTCCACACCCTGTATTTGTTGGCATTAATCAAATCTTTTCAACAACAAGCATTGAGAATGCCTTCACACAAATGTTTACTACATGAATCGAGTACGTGAAGAGTATGCATCATTAGGGAAGTTAAATGAGATAGTGCAAGTCTAGGCTGCATCACTCCAAATGTAGGTCAACGTGTTGATGGTGGAAAATTCATCTTTAAATGCACAATTCACAATGTTGAAGGCACAATCATGTTAGAGGCACAATCAGAAATTCAAAATCAAGAAGTAGTTGAATAGTTAGAAGCAAACCTCTACATGCAAATGGAACATAATGTTAAACTCAGTCGTTACATGGGACTCTTATGTAGCCATCTTGCCACCACAAGAGAAGAAAATACTCGGCTACAACATCAAAATGAAGAAAACATAGGAGCAATGATGGAAATGGCTAGTATAGCTCGTGTGAGTCCCTCAAGATTTCAAGCAATCCACTCTGATTCTATTAAAATCATCTTAGAATATTACACTAATCTATTGGAAGAACACGACAAAATGTCCAAAGAACTTTCCACATTAAAAGCATCCATTCGCCAAAGGGGAAGAGTTATTCCATTATGAGATTGCTCACTCATAATACTTGTGCCTCATATGCAATGCCAACTAAAAGAATTGTGGAAGTAGGTGGCTGATATGTCAACACAATTACAACGTATATGAGCTAAACCTAAAAATGGCAAGCAATGATTGATTGGCATTCACTCCTAACCTCCTTGGAGAAGAAGAAATTGTCCAAATCCGAATCGACTCATACAAGGAGGAGTATGAACTAACCAACCATTGGTGGACGATTCAACAAAGAGGGGCAGGATGTCCTTGAATTAAAAAGAGCTACCTGGGTGAAGCAAATTAAAGATATTATAAAACCCACTTGGCTATGGTAGAGGTGCAACAAGCTTCTTTAAGTGCTCTTTTAAGAAAATATTTTCAAATTAAAATACTTTCAAAATATTGCTCCCAATCATACCATCTATTAGATATACTTAACCCTTAAGTGACCACAAATGATCCATGGTTCTCTAAGTTGTAAGGCCCCCATTACGAGGAGAGTCCATTATGAGAGCCTAAACATTTGTGAAATCCTAACTTCTAAGTTAGATGAGTTCTATGCATGACCATTAATGGTAATAGATGATCTTTGTGAAACTTGCCATTAGGTTAGGTAGGGCATAAACTTTCAAAACACATAAATAAAGTGGATTGCAACCCAACTAACAAGCAAGTTCTTAGGAATGATCCAAAAATGCTACAAACTTGGAACAAGTCAACAATGCATATTATTTATAATCCTTGCTATGGCACAATCCCTCGTTGCCGCACTTGGAAGTCCTTGGAAATTAAAGTGAAAAATAATAAAGCTTATTCTGATTGGTTGAATTATTCAAGTAACAAAGTGTGCCAATCTGGTTGAAAAATTATGCCCCATCTAGTGGTAAGTCTTTGGGCTCAAAATGTGTGGCAAATGTTGATAACTTCCCCAGAATCTTTAGATTTCTACATTATATTTGCCCAATAGAACAAATTACAAGGAATATTGCACTTCATCAGTAACTATTACTATTCTAGGGGCTATTTGATGGAAGTACTCCTATGATGATTGTTGTTTTGAATGTTGTGAGTACAACTTGTTGTACCTCCACTCGAGTTCAATGTGTTTTCCTAATTTCTTTAGTTTGCTTTACCCATGTTGCTCATTGAAGCTCAAATATATCCTATCCTTCATCTATCACTTGGCCTTCTACTATTGGTTACAGTTCATATTCTTCTTCATGGACAAGATCCATGGGTATTTGGACCATCTCTTTAGCTTCATGTATGTTAGGAAGGGATGCACGTCATTCTTGTGCTAGTTTCACAGTGATCTCATATTCTTGAATCTAATTTGACATGTGTGCTACATGCCTTCATAGGTCATCAATTTTACTGAGGACTTCAGACATGATATATATAGTCGTGCTCTTCAATGCGTGGAATATAGTTTTGCAAGGTCATACTGATGCTTTTAAGGTTGGGAGTTCTTCAATGAGTTTGTCATGGTGTTCATGCACGGTTGTAAAATATTCAAGAATAATTTTGATTGAGTCAAATGGTACAACATGGAACCTTGTTCTTGTGATTGGGTTTTAGTGGACACAGGTGGCAAAGGAGGAAGTGTTAATGGGACAGATGGGCTATGGGGTGTGTCCTTGGAGTACGGAATGACCCAAAAGATTTGGGGGCATTGGTACTTGGATTTTTATGCTTGCAGGGTTTTTTTTATTGAATATGTCATTATTCATATCTGCCAAGTGGCTTGTTCATCCAAAATTCAAGGGCATCAACTACACCCACTACTTTTGTTAGTAGGTGCATGATTTCAACAAAAGCTTCATTGAAGCCATTGTCGATTAGTCCCTATTGTAACAGTGCATGACTTCTCGCCATGTCTAACAAATTTTCTGCTTGTACTTCTTCCATTTAGGAATATGCATGAGCTACCAAGCATGAAGCAAAAACCACTAGTGGACACACAAGTGTCATAACATCCACCCCAATCAGGTTCAAAAAAGCATGTAAATCTAGAGGTAGTGATCCCCCCTTGTGGTAAAACAATCCAAGTAGTTGGGTACCACTTAAGTAGTGAAAGATGCACTTAACCACCTGCCAGCACTTGACACCTAGGCAATGCATAAACCTGCTCATCTAAGAGACAAAAAATTGAATATCAGGCAAAGTTATGCATAAGTAAATCAAGCATCCAACAACCTACTTAGAGAGAACAACATCAAATGCATCTCCAACATCATGAAGATAAACCCATTTCCATAAGAGTGGCAATAGATTTGCAATCTTCAAGGCCAAAATGCTACAATAATGAGTCAATATATTTTGTTTGACACTGAGCTATTCCACCGTCAACTTGCATAAAGTGAATGCCCAAATATAAATGCAAATGTCCCAAATGTGACATCTCAGAAGAGGCATACAAATCAGTCTCAAAATAAAAAATATGCTTCTCATTAGGACCAATGAGTAGCATGCCATCTACATAGACAAAAATCATCAAAAGCACATCATTTGCTCGCTTAACATATAAGGTCCTCTCTATTTGAGTGTTCTCAAAGCCATGTGCAATCAAGTAGGCATGTATCTTTTCATACCAAGTAGGTTGTTCTTGCTTCAAACCATATAATGCCTTTTTCAACCTACACACTTTGTTTTCATGAACTTTTTGCACAAAACCATAGAGCTAAAATACATACACTTCTTCATGTAAGTCACCATTCAGAAACGCAGTTTTAATATCCAATTGATATACATTCCAATCATAATGATCTCCAAGTGCACAAATGCTATGAACGGTGATCATTTGGCATGTGGGAGCAAATGTCTCATCAAAATCATTGCCTCTCTCTTGAGCATAACCTTTTGCAACAAACCTAACCTTATACCTATCAACTGTTCCATCAGGCTTACACTTTAACTTGTTTACCCATTAAGTGCCAATGGCCTTTTTGCCTGGAGGCAAATCACATATTGACCAAGTACCATTCTTCATAATAGCATCATATTCTGATTGCATAACAAACATCTAATTTTTTGAATTTGGTGCTTCATTAGAAGAAATAGGCTCATTCTCATCATGTTAAGTACTTTGGTGGGATACATGTTCAGTACATATGTTGTACACATAATATCCTCAAGCCAAAAACTATGTGGTAGAGCCTCACTTTTGACCATACACCTTGTCATCTCCATGAGAGACATGTTCTTCCTTTTAGCAACTCCATTTTGTTGAGGTGTATGTGGCACTTTACACTAATGTTTTATCCCACATTTAGCCAAAAATGCTTAAAATTAGAAGTCATGTATTCCCCCCTCGATTACAACAGAGGGTGCCCATTTTACATGCTAACATATTTTCATCCAAAACCAGAAACTAATTGAAACACATGAATGACTCAAAATTTGCTAGATACACCCATGCATAATTGGAAATATCATCAATAAAATTCACTAAGTAAAGAAGATGTCTGCATAGGACCATAGACATCATTGTGAACAAGCTACAATTTGTGAGTAGCTCTAATTGAACCATCTTTTGGGAAGGAGGAACACTACATTTCACCTAAAGAACAACCTTCACAAACATGTTTACAAGGTGCCTCAAGTTTGGGCAAAGCGCACACCATTTTAGATTTCAGCACATGTAGTAAACAAGAAAAATTCAGATGACCAAAACGTGCATGCCAAAGCTTTGCATCTAACATAGCATGAGAATCGGGTATTGCACATGTTGAATCATTCACAGATTTTGCATAGTCTATGAGCTATACAACCCACAACATAGAATTCCATAAGCAATAATAACATTGCCATTTGACAGATCATGAACTATACATCTGTCATCAACAAATTTGTCAACCAAGCCGATCTTGGCTAATACTGAAATTGACAATATATTTTTCTTGATCTGTGGCACAAACAAAGCATATGTCAACATGAAAGAACTACCATCAACAACGGTCATAATGATCTTATCAAATCCCATGACATGAGATGTTGGCACATGTGATGGTATTCCCTGTAGAGGCAGGCTCAAGTGAACTGAAGTAATTATGTTGTGAGGTAATTTGTTTGGTTGCCCCACTATCAAAGTACGAAGCATCTGAGTCCATTGCAAACATACATTGTTCATGAGATGATGGGTCATAATAGCAAACAATAGTAAATGCTCATTCTTCATTCTGCACAAGATTAGCAGACTTTGTTTTAGGTGTAGAAGCCTTTGCAACAACCATTCCAACCTCTTTTTTCTTTGCCTCTTTTGCAACCAGATTTGGACAACTCTTTATGACATTATCAATTTGTTTATAGTATTTATAGAAATGTTTCTACTTTTATGTTTTCTTCTCAACTTTGTCTTCCTTCTTTGATTGTGCCACATTATAAGAGTTTTGCTTACTAGTAGATGATCTCCATTTACCTTTGCCCTTCTGACTAGCTAAGAAAGCTTGATTTGCGACATGCATAATGGACATGTTCTGCCTGGACTGATCTTCTTGCAACAAAACAAGGACTAACTCCTTAAATTTTAAGGCATTTGGATTGCCTTTCATCATCAATCAAAGAGAAGAAGAAAAACCCTGATATGAATCTGGAAGACCATTAAGAACATTTTGCACAAGTGAACTATCTGGCAAGACTTCATCGACAAAAACCAACTTCTCTTTTAAATCTTTGATCTTTATAAGAAAACTATCCATAGAATCTCCTTCATTCATATGCTCACTCTCCAACTGTTTTCGGAGGTAAGCAACACAAGCCTCATTTCTTGCTTGGCATAAAGTGGTAAGTGTGTCCCAAGAATCCTTTGCTATTTTGCAAGAGTGAATGTGAGGGATAATGGCATGTTTGACAAACAAAGCTATCAATGCATGTGCCTGAGCATCTTTGTCATCCCAACAAAGCTGCTCTATAGTAGGTGTAGTAGGAATTGCAGCATGAACAAGAACCTACATATCATCATCTTCAATACCATCTGCATCACCTTCAATAATTGTATTCATAGGTGTAGTAAGTCATTTTTCAACACCTTGCATAATACTCCACAGTCCTTTTGTGATTAATACATGATGCATCATATATGCCCATAATGGGTAATTGGTACCATTCAACTTGTCCTCAAAAGCCAACATACGGAATACATCATTTCTTTCAACCATGGTCACTGATTAAAATACCTTGATTCAAAAAAATGATTGTATCTCAAAAAGTTGAACAGAATTACCTTGTTGAGCTCTACTAAACTTGTAATAGATTTCAAGGCACTTGTACTAGCGAATCGAAACTTGTATATCTATTTGGCACAGAAGGACAAAATTGATTGCACATGTGCTATGATAGTGCATTTTTTAGGCCAAAACTATTCGCCTTGAGTATGCTCATCAATTTTCATGTGATTATGAGACTGTGATCGGAGGTATGTTGATGATGCCCTAGATGAAGCGACGACCAAATTTGATATCAATTCTTGGATTTCGAGGTCTTCGGAAGCACATGAGAAGCACAAGGAAAAATAAGAAGCTTTGAGAGCAACACACAATACCGAATGTATTACCAAGTGAATGCACACAGACAAGTCACCCATTAGGGTTATAGGCGTATATACAAGCCACAGGAAAAAAAACCTCTTAGAGAGGAAAAAAAGTGCCCCAACGGTCCTAGATGTGTTCACACACATCTCTATCAAAATATACCAACAATTTTGAGACTATGACGAGAGGGGTGTTGATGATGCCCTAGATGAAGTGACAAACTCCTCTGAGACCATTTGTTGGAGTTTGATGTATGCGAAAGCACAAGAACAACACAAGAAAGAAGAAGATGTTGATATATTTTGGTAGTGATGTGTGCAAGCACACTTAAGACCATCGGTGGACTTTCTCCCCTCTTTAGGAGGTTTTTTTTTTCTTGGCTTGTATATAAGGCTATAACCCTAATGGGTTACTTATCTTTGTACATTTACTTGGTAATTCATTTAGTGTTGTGTTATGCTCCAAGATTCTTCTTCTTCCTTGTGCTTTTTGTGTGCTTTTGCTGACCTCAAACTCCAACAATTGGTATCAGAGCACGTCACCACTTCATCGAGGGCATCATCGACACCCCTCTAGTCACAGTCTCAAAATCGCACAAAAACTGGTGAGCATACGCAGGGTGATTAGAAGCTCTTCACTTTGTGGTGTCAAAATTTCAATATGATCTCGTTTTGGCCTCTAAACACACTATTGCAGTGCTTATGTAGGAAATTTCATTCTTTTGTGTCAAACATATTTACAAGTTTTGGTTTGCAAGTACAAGCACCTCAAACTTTGTTATAGCTTTAGCAGAGCTTGACAAGATGGTTCTATTCAACTTTTCGAGATACAATCATTTTTCTGCATCACGGTATTTTATTTAATGGACATGGCTAAAAGAAATGATGTATTTTGTATGCTTGTTGTTGAGGACAAGCTGGATGGTACTAATTACCCATTATGATCCTATATGGTGTATCATGTATTGGTAGCAAAAGGGATATGGAACAGTGTGCAGGGTATTGAAAAATGCCCTATTACACCTACGAATACAATTATCAAAGGTGATGTAGATGGCATTGAGGATGATGATCTTTAAGTTCCTATTCATGTTGTAGTCCCTACTGCACCAACTATAGAGAACATTTGATATGACATAGATTCTCAAGCACATGCATTGATAGATTTTTTTTTTTCAAAGGTTTCATTATCCACCACATTCACTCTTGCAAGACAAGAAAGGATGTTGAATGAAGGAGATTCCATGGAAAACTTTTTGACAAAGATCAAAGATTTGAAGGAGAAGTTGATTTTTGCTAATGAAGTTTTACTAGATAGTTCACTTTGTGCAATCTATTCTTAATGGTCTTCTAGATTCATATTGGAGTTTTGCTTCTACTCTTTGATTGATGATGAAGGTCAATCCAAATGCCTTAACATTTGAGGAGTTCGTCTTTGTTTTGTTGCAAGAAGATCAGTCTAGGCAAAATGTGTTGCAGATTAAGGTTTCTTAGCTAGTCAAAAGGGCAAAGGTAAATGAAGATAATCTACTAGTAAGCAAAAATATGTTAATGTTGCACAAGTGAAGAAGGAAGACAGAGATGAGAAGAAAACAGACAAGCAAAAACAATTTTGCAAATATTGTAAGGGAATGATCATGTCATAAAGATTTGTCCAAAATTGGGTGCAAAAGAGGCAAACAAGAAAGAGGCTAGAATGGTTGTTACAAAGGCCTCTACACCTAAAACAAAGTCTGCTAATCTTCTTAAGAATGAAGAATATGTGTTTACTACTATATGCAGCTATGACCCATCTTCTCATGGGCATTGTATGTCTATAGCAGACTCAAATGCTTGGTACTTTGATAGTGGGGCAACCAAACATACAACATTGCAACATTGTTTCTTCAGTTCACTTGAGCCTACCCCCATAGGGAATATCGTCCCATGTGCAAATAACTCTTCATATCTTGTTGTGGGAGTTGGTAAGATCATTAATTCATGCTTTACCACATAGTTTCTAGCTTAAGGTTGTTATGTGTGCGACATATGTACTTAACAGGTGTCCCACCAAAGCACTGCAATCGATCACTCCATTCGCATGGTCGCAAGCAATTTATTACTCATCTACATATCTTTGGTTGTTTAGCATATGCATTGGTGCCAGAACAACAACACAAGAAATTGGAAGATAAAGCAATGAAATGTAATTTTGTTGGGTATAGTTCTGAAAGCAAAGGCTATCATCTATATCATCCAAATACTAAATGCAATTTGGTTATACTTGATGTTGTTTTTTTGAAAGATGTGATTCAGCCATTACTTTACTAAGGAGGCAAACACTTTGCTTCCTCTTTTTATAGGTGGACATTCAAGTGTTGGTCCTCAAGCTTAAAATGTTTCACATGATGATGCAGATCATTCCATTTCTGATGCAGATTTACATGATGCACTTGTTGGTGAAAGGGTTGATATAAAGGAGGCAAAGACTACGCCACAATGGTTGGTGGAGACTTTGAGAAATAGCAAATTAGATGCATCACTATCATATCATACTCGTTTAGGCTCTCATAGTGCTTCTTTTGCATCAGATTGCTATGCAATGGCTGCATCTAGTCTTTATGATGAGAATGAGACTATTTCTTTTGATGAAACCCAAAATTCAAAAAAATGGATGGTTGCTATGCAATCAAAATATGATGTTATTATGAAGAATGATAGCTAGTCTTTATGTGATTTGCCTCCAGGGAAAAAGGTTGCTAGCATTAAATGGATATACAAGCTGAAGCATAAGGCTAATGGAATAGTCGATAGGTATAAAGCTAGGCTTGTTGTAAAATGTTATGCTCAAGAGAGAGGCATTGATTTTGATGAGATCTTTGCACCCACATGCCGAATGACTATGCATAGCATTTGTGCACTTGCAACTCATCATGGTTGGAATGTACATAAGTTGGACATTAAAACTACATTTTTGAATGGTGAATTTCATGAAGAAGTGTGTGTATTTCAGCCCCATGATTTTGTGCAAAAAGGGCACGAAAACAAAGTGTGCATGTTGTAAATGGCATTATATGGTTTGACGCAAGCACCACCTACTTTACATGCCCACTTTATTACACATGGTTTTTGGAACAATCCCACTAAGAGCACCATATATGTTAAGCGTGCAAATGATACGCTTCTAATCATTGTTGTGTATGTTGATGGCGTGCTTCTCACTGGTCTTGATGAGAAGCATATTGCTAAATTTAAAGCTGATTTGCTTGCCTCTTGTGAGATGTCCCTGAAGACTAAAAAAGAAGATGAGTGAGAGATAGAGAGAGAATATATGAGATTTTCAAAGTCTACAGTAAGCTAGATTGCTTGCCTACACTATCTATATTCCAATATCAAATTACAATGTGTGAATATGATACAAACTCACAATATCTTAATCTAGGTATAAATAAGAACTAGATACAAGAGATTGTGTGCCTAAGAGCTATGAGGAGTGTGTATGAGAATATGGAGAATATGAAGAGTGTAGAACTATTTTATAGCAAACCCAAATTCTGATTATCTGAAGCAAAAACTAGTGAATGAACAAGTGGGGAAAGATGTAGACTTGTTACTCACAATATGTTTTTGATACGAATTCCTCCAAGATCTCTCCATCTGTAGAGCATACCTCCTCCAAGAGTGTGAAACTCCTCCTCATGTAGAGGACCTCCTCCTTGATCACCTCCAAGATCTCCTCCTTGAGTGATTGCTCCTCTTGAGAAGATTGTGTCTTGAGTGATGTTTGAACAATGAGGTAGGTGTCTATTATATAACCTTGTGTGCTCTCATGAAACGCAACCATGATAAACCATAAAGCAAATCTTGCGCAAGAGAGGTTCGAAAAGCACCTTCGTAAAACTTTTGCATTAGATTTCTCTTATGTTAATCTTATAACGATTCACTACTAATTTTAGCTTTTCAAATCACGAAAAACAACAATCTCACTATGCTATCTATCCAAGATGGGACTTGAACCTACGACGCCCCTCTACAAGCCATTCTCCTTAGCCAAGTTGCTCCCATGCTATTGTTGAAGAGGGAATAGAAAGTATAAATTATATGTTGGGTCTGATAACTAATGTTGGACATGTTTTGGCATTGCTTCCAAGATCAACACCCAAATCAGCCAAAAGGCATCTAAGCCACACACACTCAACAGTCATTGTGAAAGTTGCACTATACTCAACCTCACAACTAGAACTGGCCACGATAGACTGCTTCTTGCTCAACCAAGATATGCATGAGCTAGCAAGCATGAAGCAAAAACCATTAGTGGATGTACGAGTGTCATAGCAACCAACCCAATCAAAGTCAGAAAAAGCATGTGAATCTAGCGATAATAATCCCCCTTCATATAAAACAATCCAAGTAGTAGGGTACCACTCAAATAGTGAAAGATGCGCTTAAACACATGCCAATGCTTGACACCTTGGCAATGCATAAACCTACTCATATGAGAGACAACAAACGGAATATCAAACCGATCTATGCATAAGTAAATCAAGCATCCAATAGTTTCCTAATAGAGGACAACATCAAATACATCTCTAGCATCATGAAGACTCAACTATAAACCTGTTTCGATAGGAATGGCAATAGTTTTGCAATCTTCAAGGCCAAAATGCTACAATAATGTGTTAATATTGACATAAGGTTATTCCCCCATCAACTTGCATAAACTAAATGCCCAATTATTTCTAAGCTTCATGTGTTGAAAGATCCTATAAACCTATGATTAATTGTTATTGAGGCCCACCCACTTCCAACATTTAGTATTGGAGCTTAGAATACCATCATTTGGTATCAGAGAATAGTGGACATGCACCCTTAACAAGATGAGTTACTATAGACTTGAGAATGAAGACAAGCTTGAAGGAATGTCTGACTATCCAATGTGGAGTTTTATGATGATGAATATGTTAGTATCAAAGGACTTATGGAATATTGTCAGTGTCACTTATCCAAGGCCAAGACAAGTCGAAGGAGATATTTCTTCATCTTCTAGAAGACTTGCTATTCCTATTTCTGCTCAACAGGAGGTTAGTGAAGAAGAAGAAACTCTTTCATCACCAGAAATCCATACTAATATCATATTACTTCCTATAGAAGAGCAATCCAAATGGGATTCAAGGGCTGCAGTAGCACTTTCATATATTGTTATGAGAGTCAAAAGGCATATTATACCCCAAATTAGGTCATGCAGAACCGATAGCTTGGTTGGGGTTAGAGAATCTCTATCAGAGCAGAAACCTTGCTAGGAAAGCTCATCTAAGAAGACAAGAAGAGTCAGCAATCCAAGAAGGAAATTAAGTCTTCTAATCCCAAGTCTTCAATTCCTAACACTAATGCTTCCTCTAAACCCAAAGAAAAGTCTTTGACTACATCTAATTCAAAGAAAGGAGTATGCCATTACTGTAAGAAACTAGGTCATTTTATATCAGAATGCAAAGCAAGGATTTTTAATGAGAAGAAGAAGGCATCACGTAATAGTGTTGAAGATGATCCAAAACTTAATTCTTCAAAGGTAGATTCATATGCATGTGTTACTATTGAAGAAGTAGCTTTTAATCAAGTAGCATTAAGTGCAATCTCACATAATCCTTGGATTTTTTATCTTGGAGGTACTAAGCATATGATAGGTTGCAAAAAGGTAGTTTCTTCCCTTTTTAACTCTTCAGGTAGAAGAGTGACCATTGTAGATGGTCATAATTTGGATGTTGTAGGTGTTGGAGAAGTGAAACTAAATTCAAGAGCAAGTGGAAATTTCACAATTTCTAATGTTCTTTATCTTCCATACATGAAGAAAAATTTGGTCTGTATCTCTACTTTCTTGTGAGATGGTTATAAAGTTATTTTAAGAAAGATTGATGCTAGATCCTCCCACCTGATGAGGAGCATTGTGTACTTCAAGGTGAAAATAGAAGTGGCATGTTTGTGTTATCCAAAATTAGTCATGTTAATGTTGCTAGGTCTACTACATCTAAGGAGAACATGAAGTTATGGCATGCTAGATTTGGTCATATCAATTAAATAGATCTCAAGCATATAAAAGATCAAGGTATGGTGGAGAGTTTGCCTACTTTTGCTTTCCAAGATGATGAAAAATCATGTGAAGGATGTCTTGAAGGAAAGCTTCATAAACTTCTTTTCAAGAGGCATGAATACATCACAGCCACAAGGAAGTTGTAGGTCATACATTTAGATGTGAATGGTCCAATGAGAAGAGATTCTATTCAAGGCTTCATGTACTTTGTTACTTTCATTGATGATTTCTCAAGGTATTCATGGTTTAAGATGAATACATCACAGCTACAAGGAAGTTGTAGGTCATACGTTCAGATGTGAATGGTCTAATGACAAGAGATTCTATTCAAGGCTTCATGTACATTCTTAAAGTGAATTCAAAGGTTTTTCCTATTTTTAAGAAGTTCTTAGCTATGGTTGAAAATTAAATTCAGTCAAAGATCTAGATTTTGAGAAGTGATAGAGGAGGAGAGTACATGTCTAAAGTCTTTAAGTCTTTTCTTGAAGACAAAGGTATCTCTCATCAACTCACTATTGCTTACACGCCATAATACAATGTTGATGTAGAGAGAAAGAATAGGATACTTGTTGAGATGATGCATAGTATGATGTCATTCAAAAAGCTTTCTCCCAAGTTTTGGTTTGATGCATTACATATAGCTAGTCACATTCTGAATAGTTCTTTCACAAAATCTTTGAAGGTCATTACACCTTATGAAGCTTATTATCGGAAGAAGCCCAATGTGAGTTATTTCAAAGTTTTTGGTTCCCCAACTTATGTTCACATTGAGAAGAAGGATCATGGTAAGCTTGATGTAAAAGCCATTAAAGCAATCTTTATTGGTTATCCACACATAGGTGATATCCCACTCTCATGCAATGCATATATTGTAGAAAGTCAAATTTATGATAAGAAGGAAGAGATTACAAAATGCATAAAAGCATATGACTATGCATTTTTCAGAAGGAATTTGGATTCTTACATTCAACCATACAAGGTGGGTGATGAACCTTCTCAAACCCTAAGAGATGCAAGTGAAGAGAGAATTTCATTACCTACATCAGTACCTAGTCCATCATCAGTACCTCCTGAAGTTCTGACTTATGAAGTTGGAGAAGGTTCCAGAGTTCCAAACCAAGGAGATACTGAATAACCAAAAAAGATTCCACCACTTTTTAAGGAGATGCCAAAGTGGTTATAGCAAGCCTCGAAGGACAATGGTAAAAAGGAATACACTGGAAGAACTATAAGTCAGACAAGGAGAGAACAAGGAGACCAGGTAAATCTTGCATAACATTTTGAGATTCATAATATTTTAGCTCTTACTTGAAGCTTTCTGCAAAGATTTGGGCTTACTTCCTCTTGTGGATTGATCTCTTTCCACATAGTTTGTCACTTCATTATACATGAGTTCCAACTCCTTGTTCATTGCATCACTCCCAAGGGGAATTTGTTGATATATTTTGGTATTGATGCATGTGAACACACTTAGGACCATTAAGTATTTTTCCCCTCTTTAGGAGGTTTTTTTCCCTTGGCTTGTATATAAGCCTATAACCCTAACAGATGACTTATCTTTGTACATTCATTTGGTAATTCATTCAATGTTGCGTTGTGCTCCAAGCTTCTTCTTCTTGCTTGTGTTGTTCGTGTGCTTCCATAGACCTCAAACTCCAACAAAAGAAGCTTGGAGCACAACACAACATTGAATGAATTACCAATTGAATGTACAAAGATTTAAGTAACTCGTTAGGGTTATAGGCATATATACAGATGGAGGGGAAAAACCTCCTCAAGAGGGAAAAAGATGCCTTGTAGGTCCTAAGTGTGTTCACACACATCACTACCTAAATGTATCAAGATGTTAAGTGTACTACTTTTGTAGTCTACAATTCTTTAGAAATAGCCAAATTTTTGTATCAAATTATAGTCACGGAGCATGGCTAATAGCAATGATGCTGAGGATAAGTTGGATTGCTACTACTTTTGTAGTCTACAACTCTTTAGAAATATCCAAAAGTAGACTACTCTTTTAGTCTACTTTTGTATCAAATTATAGGCATGTAGCATGGCTAATATCATGTGTTTGTTGTTGAGGATAAGTTGGATTGCTATAAATGAATTTTATGGGCATATAACATGTGACATTCATTGGTAGAAAAGCGCATATGGAACATCATATGTCGAAATACGTCTTATGGTAACTATACATACTACAAATCTAGCTAATTTAAGTATAGTTTTGGGGATGCTACAAGTTCTAATTTAACCTTTATTTTTTACCATGCCACATGTACCATGAACACTATAAACTTCTATAGATAAACTTTGATGGGATGATATAGATGCACAAGCATGTGCATTAATTTCTTTTTCTAACAAACATTTTATGACTCATATTGTTTTATGTAAAACAACTTAGATGTGTATGATATACTTACCACATAGCAAAAAGTAAGTATTGTGGTGCTTACCTTCAAAAACAATGTAGAGTGAGCAAATGAATGAAAATAATTTTATGGTGGTTTTCTAACAATGACCAGTGATTCAAAGATCAATTGGGTGTTATAGATGGAACTTTACCTAATTAGTCCAATTTTTTAGTTTAGTCTTAATGAGATACTCGATTAATCATGGTTTTGTTTAAAAAATGCAAAGAAATTAGAAAAGAAAATAGGTGCAAATATTGTATGGCTAGCGGCTCTTTCATTAAGATATTTTGTGAACTAATCACTAAAGAGCCAAAGAAGAAGAAGTTGGAATTTTTATCATGTATATCTTACTTTAAAGACTAAGTTTTTTTATTATCTACAAGATGAAAGGTGAAATGTTATTGCTTACTGTATTTTTAATACATCCTCTCATGATCATTATATGTTTCTAAATGGCTCAAATGCTTTGTACTTTGAGAGTGGTGCAACCAAAAACATTATTTCACAATGCATTCTTTTCACCTCAGTGAAGTATATCCCTACTGGGAATGCTACATGCATAAACATCTCCTTTATCTTGTTATAGGATTTGGAGAGATTGTCAATACTAAAGGAAGTACCTTCATATTGTTAGATGCTTTATGTGTGCATACGTCAAACATAAGCTTTAATAGAAATTTCATTCCTTTGAAACTAGCAAGCCCACATGTATTTTTCATTTCAAAAATCCAAAAATATTTCCATACATGATCAAGGGAAAAAAAAAATCAAAGCTGAAAGGTTTGGGAGTGCACAAAATAAGAATCGTTCTTGAGAATATCCAAGTTCTTTTCCATGTTTCTTTCAATAAGCAAGACATGCTAGTTAATTTTGTTCATGATAGATGCGAAGTTCATGATATCCTTGGGTGACTTAATTATTGCCTATGATATTCTAATGTTATGGATTATACAAGACAAAAAATATATAGAGAATTCGTGAATGATTCAGCATGTGGATTAAAAATTTGCAAACGATTCACATGAAAAACTTTGGCATGCACATTTTGATCATCTAAAATTCTTACAACAACTTGTTGCACATACAAAAATTTGATATGGTATCATCTTCTCCTTAACTCTAGGCATCTTTTATACATGTTTATGAGGGCCCTATTTTGGGTATGCCATTCTTTCTTTTCCAAAGATTGTACAATGAAAGATGAGTATAAACTACAACTTATTGAAAATGATGTTGTTAGCCCTATGGTGATACCATGTAATTATCTATACCTTGTAAACTTTGTAGGTGAATTTCTCAAAAATGCATGATTCTATCAATTAAAAGCAAAATACAAAGTCTTTATGTGGTTTAAACAAATCTTGATTATGGTTGTAAACATATAAGCATGTAAGCTAGGCACCCTCCATTTTAATTGAAGGGGAAGTACATGGTTTTTGAACTTACAATATTTTTGGTTTTCGATTGAGTGGGGGATATTACTATCACATATTTAAAAAAAAAATCTCATGAAAAAATGGATGGTTTCTTGTTAAGCAACTCGTTAGGGTTTGTCTCTAGAGAATGGATGCTTCAGCTCTAAGAGCCATTTCATATAAGGTGATGGTAGCTACATTGTAAAGGTATTAATCAATCTCTGCATGCCACATAGACTAGAGCATTCACCTAAGGGCGTAGTCCTTGGATTATCTACTTGCTAGCTCACGGAACTGTTTTGTGAAAAACGTTCGGACCGTTTTGCTTCGCCTTTGGGTGGAACTTCGATTCTTTTTGAACAGGTGAAGTCTTTTTATTTGTTCTGGCTGACAATTTATTGGATTGATCTTTTTTTTTGTGCATTCACATAAGGCACAAGCACAAAATATAATATGTAGATATTCCATCCTATATCTAAATAGTTCGGTGGAAGACCTATGTATGCTTTAGTAATTCTGGGTGGAATTGAGTCACTTTGTGTGTTTGTTCCTCCACCTTTAGGAGAAACTTCTCTAAGTAATGTTTCCATATGATCTATAAGATCCGTATATGTTTTTGAAAGTACAGAAAATTTGAAATGTCCATTGAGCAAGACTTGAACCAAACACTTACCTCATGATGTCCATTGAGCAAGACTTGAACCAAACACTTGCCTCATGATGTTCATGACTTGAACGAAACACTTGCCTCATGATGTTCAAGACTTATCTTACACCACATCCATTTAGAGATAACATGGTATATTGTATTATTAGAGTGCCACTCGAATTTCCTATTCTATAAAAAGAAAAAGAAAAATGCATGGTGCCTGGGGAAGGAGCGAAGTCCTTCAACGTTACCTGCCAAGTCCCCGACTGAAAATCGATTCGTGTCCCAAGTTGCTTGGTTGGGTGGTTGAGCCTTTCGCCTCTTGAGGTGAGGGCGAAGGTTCAACCCCCACCAGCAACATGTAAGGGACATGTTCTCACGGAAACCTTGTATCTTGTGGCTGATGTGCCACCGTTTGCCCTACTTCACGGTAGATATGACCGCAGTCTAACCCAGCTATGTAAACCCCTGTTCTTGTGAGATAAGGGGGGTCCCATGGGTACTATGCCCTTCCTTGTACAATTGCAATTAGGCCTCGGCTGAAGCTCTTCACTTTGTGGTGTCAAAATTTCAATATGATCTCGTTTTGGCCTCTAAACACGCTATTGCAGTGCTTATGTAGGAAATTTCATTCTTTTGTGTCAAACATATATACAAGTTTTGGTTTGCAAGTACAAGCACCTCAAAATTTGTTATAACTTTAGCAGAGCTTGACAAGATGGTTCTATTCAACTTTTCGAGATACAATCATTTTTCTGCATCACGGTATTTATTTAATGGACATGGCTAAAAGCAATGATGTATTTTGTATGCTCGTTGTTGATGACAAGTTGGATGGTACTAATTACCCATTATGAGGCTATATGATGTATCATGTATTGGTAGCAAAAGGGATATAGAACAGTGTGCAGGGTATTGAAAAATGCCCTATTACACCTACGAATACAATTATCAAAGGTGATGTAGATGGCATTGAAGATGATGATCTTTAAGTTCCTATTCATGTTGTAGTCCCTACTGCACCAACTATAGAGAACATTTGGGATGGCATAGATTCTCAAGCACATGCATTGATAGATTTTTTTTTTTAAGGTGTCATTATCCACCACATTCACTCTTGCAAGACAAGAAAGGATGTTGAATGAAGGAGATTCCATGGAAAACTTTTTGACAAAGATCAAAGATTTGAAGGAGAAGTTGATTTTTGCTAATGAAGTTTTACTAGATAGTTCACTTTGTGCAATCTATTCTTAATGGTCTTCTAGATTCATATCGGAGTTTTGCTTCTACTCTTTGATTGATGATGAAGGTCAATCCAAATGCCTTAACATTTGAGGAGTTCGTCTTTGTTTTGTTGCAAGAAGATTAGTCTAGGCAAAATGTGTTGCAGATTAAGGTTTCTTAGCTAGTCAAAAGGGCAAAGGTAAATGAAGATAATCTACTAGTAAGCAAAAATATGCTAATGTTGCACAAGTGAAGAAGGAAGACAGAGATGAGAAGAAAATAGACAAGCAAAAATAATTTTGCAAATATTGTAAGGGAATGATCATGTCATAAAGATTTGTCCAAAATTGGGTGCAAAAGAGGCAAACAAGAAAGAGGCTAGAATGGTTGTTACAAAGGCCTCTACACCTAAAACAAAGTCTGCTAATCTTCTTAAGAATGAAGAATATGTGTTTACTACTATATGCAGCTATGACCCATCTTCTCATGGGCATTGTATGTCTATAGCAGACTCAAATGCTTGGTACTTTGATAGTGGGGCAACCAAACATACAACATTGCAACATTGTTTCTTCGGTTCACTTGAGCCTACCCCCACAGGGAATATCGTCCCATGTGCAAATAACTCTTCATATCTTGTTGTGGGAGTTGGTAAGATCATTAATTCATGCTTTACCACATAGTTTCTAGCTTAAGGTTGTTATGTGTGCGACATATGTACTTAACAGGTGTCCCACCAGAGCACTGCAATCGATCACTCCATATGAGGCTTCGCATGGTCGCAAGCAAATTATTACTCATCTACATATCTTTGGGTGTTTAGCATATGCATTGGTGCCAGAGCAACAACACAAGAAATTGGAAGATAAAGCAATGAAATGTAATTTTGTTGGGTATAGTTCGGAAAGCAAAGGCTATCATCTATATCATCCAAATACTAAATGCAATTTGGTTATACTTGATGTTGTTTTTTTGAAAGATGTGATTCAGCCATTACTTTCATTTACTAAGGAGGCAAACACTTTGCTTCCTCTTTTTATAGGTGGACATTCAAGTGTTGGTCCTCAAGCTTAAAATGTTTCACATGATGATGCAGATCATTCCATTTCTGATGCAGATTTACATGATGCACTTGTTGGTGAAAGGCTTGATATAAAGGAGGCAAAAACTACGCTATAATGGTTGGTGGAGACTTTGAGAAATAGCAAATTAGATGCATCACTATCATATCATACTCGTTTAGGCTCTCATAGAGCTTCTTTTGCATCAGATTGCTATGCAATGGCTGCATCTAGTCTTTATGATGAGAATGAGACTATTTCTTTTGATGAAGCACAAAATTCAAAAAATTGGATGGTTGCTATGCAATCAAAATATGATGTTATTATGAAGAATGATAGCTAGTCTTTATGTGATTTGCCTCCAGGGAAAAAGGTTGCTAGCATTAAATGGATATACAAGCTGAAGCATAAGGCTAATGGAATAGTCGATAGGTATAAAGCTAGGCTTGTTGTAAAATGTTATGCTCAAGAGAGAGGCATTGATTTTGATGAGATCTTTGCACCCACATGCCGAATGACTATGCATAGCATTTGTGCACTTGCAACTCATCATGGTTGGAATGTACATAAGTTGGACATTAAAACTACATTTTTGAATGGTGAATTTCATGAAGAAGTGTGTGTATTTCAGCCCCATGATTTTGTGCAAAAAGGGCATGAAAACAAAGTGTGCATGTTGTAAATGGCATTATATGGTTTGACGCAAGCACCACCTGCTTTACATGCCCACTTTATTACACATGGTTTTTGCAACAATCCCACTAAGAGCACCATATATGTTAAGCGTGCAAATGATATGCTTCTAATCATTGTTGTGTATGTTGATGGCGTGCTTCTCACTGGTCTTGATGAGATGCATATTGCTAAATTTAAGGCTGATTTGCTTGCCTCTTGTGAGATGTCCCTGAAGACTAAAAAAGAAGATGAGTGAGAGATAGAGAGAGAATAGATGAGATTTTCAAAGTGTACAGTAAGCTAGATTGCTCGCCTACACTATCTATATTCCAATGTCAAATTACAATGTGTGAATATGATACAAACTCACAATATCTTAATCTAGGTATAAATAAGAACTAGATACAAGAGATTGTGTGCCTAAGAGCTATGAGGAGTGTGTATGAGAATATGGAGAATATGAAGAGTGTAGAACTGTTTTATAGCAAACCCGAATTCTGATTATCTCAAGCAAAAACTAGTGAATGAACAAGTGGGGAAAGATGTAGACTTGTTACTCACAATATGTTTCTGATACGAATTCCTCCAAGATCTCTCCATATGTAGAGCATACCTCCTCCAAGAGTGTGAAACTCCTCCTCATGTAGAGGACCTCATCCTTGATCACCTCCAAGATCTCCTCCTTGAGTGATTGCTCCTCTTGAGAAGATTGTGTCTTGAGTGATGTTTGAACAATGAGGTAGGTGTCTATTATATCCTTGTGTGCTCTCATGAAACGCAACCATGATAAACCATAAAGCAAATCTTGCGCAAGAGAGGTTCGAAAAGCACCTTCGTAAAACTTTTGCATTAGATTTCTCTTCTGTTAATCTTATAACGAATCACTACTAATTTTAGCTTTTCAAATCATGAAAAACAACAATCTCACTATGCTATCTATCCAAGATGGGACTTGAACCTACGACGCCCCTCTACAAGCCATTCTCCTTAGCCAAGTTGCTCCCATGCTATTGTTGAAGAGGGAACAGAAAGTATAAATTATATGTTGGGTTTGATAACTAATGTTGGACATGTTTTGGCATTGCTTCCAAGATCAACACCCAAATCAGTCAAAAGGCATCTAAGCCACACACACTCAACAGTCATTGTGAAAGTTGCACTATACTCAACCTCACAACTAGAACTGGCCACGATAGACTGCTTCTTGCTCAACCAAGATATGCATGAGCTAGCAAGCATGAAGCAAAAACCATTAGTGGATGTACGAGTGTCATAGCAACCAACCCAATCAAAGTCAGAAAAAGCATGTGAATCTAGCGATAATAATCCCCCTTCATATAAAACAATCCAAGTAGTAGGGTACCACTCAAATAGTGAAAGATGCGCTTAAACACATGCCAATGCTTGACACCTTGGCAATGCATAAACCTACTCATATAAGAGACAACAAACGGAATATCAAACTGATCTATGCATAAGTAAATCAAGCATCCAATAGTTTGCTAATAGAGGACAACATCAAATGCATCTCTAGCATCATGAAGACTCAACTATAAACCTATTTCGATAGGAATGGCAATAGTTTTGCAATCTTCAAGGCCAAAATGATACAATAATGTGTTAATATTGACATAAGGTTATTCCCCCATCAACTTGCATAAACTAAACGCCCAATTATTTCTAAGGTTCATGTGTTGAAAGATCCTATAAACCTATGATTAATTGTTATTGAGGCCCACCCACTTCCAACATTTAGTATTGGAGCTTAGAATACCATCATTTGGTATCAGAGAATAGTGGACATGCACGCTTAACAAGATGAGTTACTATAGACTTGAGAATGAAGACAAGCTTGAAGGAATGTCTGACTATCCAATGTGGAGTTTTATGATGATGAATATGTTAGTATCAAAGGACTTATGGAATATTGTCAGTGTCACTTATCCAAGGCCAAGACAAGTCGAAGGAGATATTTCTTCATCTTCTAGAAGACTTGCTATTCCTATTTCTGCTCAACAGGAGGTTAGTGAAGAAGAAGAAACTCTTTCATCACCAGAAATCCATACTAATATCAGATTACTTCCTATAGAAGAGCAATCCAAATGGGATTCAAGGGCTGCAGTAGCACTTTCATATATTGTTATGAGAGTCAAAAGGCATATTATACCCCAAATTAGGTCATGCAGAACCTCTCGATAGCTTGGTTGGAGTTAGAGAATCTCTATCAGAGCAGAAACCCTGCTAGGAAAGCTCATCTAAGAAGACAAGAAGAGTCAGCAATCCAAGAAGGAAATTAAGTCTTCTAATCCCAAGTCTTCAAGTCCTAACACTAATGCTTCCTCTAAACCCAAAGAAAAGTCTTTGACTACATCTAATTCAAAGAACGGAGTATGCCATTACTGTAAGAAACTAGGTCATTTTATAGCAGAATACAAAGCAAGGATTTTCAATGAGAAGAAGAAGGCATCACGTAATAGTGTTGAAGATGATCCAAAACTTAATTCTTCAAAGGTAGATTCATATGCATGTGTTACTATTGAAGAAGTAGCTTTTTATCAAGTAGCATTAAGTGCAATCTCACATAATCCTTGGATTTTTTATCCTGGAGGTACTAAGCATATGATAGGTTGCAAAAAGGTATTTTCTTCCCTTTTTAACTCTTCAGGTAGAAGAGTGACCATTGTAGATGGTCATAATTTGGATGTTGTAGGTGTTGGAGAAGTGAAACTAAATTCAAGAGCAGGTGGAAATTTCACAATTTCTAATGTTCTTTATCTTCCATACATGAAGAAAAATTTGGTCTGTATCTCTACTTTCTTGTGAGATGGTTATAAAGTTATTTTTAAGAAAGATTGATGCTAGATCCTCCCACCTAATGAGGAGCATTGTGTACTTCAAGGTGAAAATAGAAGTGGCATGTTTGTGTTATCCAAAATTAGTCATGTTAATGTTGCTAGGTCTACTACATCTAAGGAGAACATGAAGGTATGGCATGCTAGGTCATATCAATTAAATAGATCTCAAGCATATAAAAGATCAAGGTATGGTGGAGAGTTTGCCTACTTTTGCTTTACAAGATGATGAAAAATCATGTGAAGGACGTCTTGAAGGAAAGCTTCATAAACTTCTTTTCAAGAGGCATGAATACATCACAGCCACAAGGAAGTTGTAGGTCATACATTCAGATGTGAATGGTCCAATGAGAAGATATTCTATTCAAGGCTTCATGTACTTTGTTACTTTCATTGATGATTTCTCAAGGTATTCATGGATTAAGATGAATACATCACAACTACAAGGAAGTTGTAGGTCATACATTGAGATGTGAATGGTCTAATGACAAGAGATTCTATTCAAGGCTTCATGTACATTCTTAAAGTGAAGTCAAAGGTTTTTCCTATTTTTAAGAAGTTCTTAGCTATGGTTGAAAATTAAATTCAGTCAAAGATCTAGATTTTGAGAAGTGATAGAGGAGGAGAGTACATGTCTAAAGTCTTTAAGTCTTTTCTTGAAGACAAAGGTATCTCTCATCAACTCACTATCGCTTACACGCCATAATACAATGTTAATATAGAGAGAAAGAATAGGATACTTGTTGAGATGATGCATAGTATGATGTCATTCAAAAAGCTTTCTCCCAAGTTTTGGTTTGATGCATTACATATAGCTAGTCACATTCTGAATAGTTCTTTCACAAAATCTTTGAAGGTCATTACACCTTATGAAGCTTATTATCGGAAGAAGCCCAATGTGAGTTATTTCAAAGTTTTTGGTTCCCCAACTTATGTTCACATTGAGAAGAAGGATCATGGTAAGCTTGATGTAAAAGCCACTAAAGCAATCTTTATTGGTTATCCACATACAGGTGATATCCCACTCTCATGCAATGCATATATTGCAGAAAGTCAAATTTATGATAAAAAGGAAGAGATTCCAAAATGCATAAAAGCAGATGACTATGCATTTTTCAGAAGGAATTTGGATTCTTACATTCAACCATACAAGGTGGGTGATGAACCTTCTCAAACCCTAAGAGATGCATGTGAAGAGAGAATTTCAGTACCTACATCAGTACCTAGTCCATCATCAATACCTCTTGAAGTTCTGACTTATGAAGTTGGAGAAGGTTCCAGAGTTCCAAACCAAGGAGATACTGAATAACCAAAAAAGATTCCACCACTTTTTAAGGAGATGCCAAAGTGGCTATAGCAAACCTAGAAGGACAATGGTAAAAAGGAATACACTGGAAGAACTATAAGTCAGACAAGGAGAGAACAAGGAGACCAGGTAAATCTTGCATAAGATTTTGAGATTCATAATATTTTAGCTCTTACTTGAAGCTTTCTGCAAAGATTTGGGCTTACTTCCTCTTGTGGATTGATCTCTTTCCACATAGTTTGTCACTTCATTATACATGAGTTCCAACTCCTTGTTCATTGCATCACTCCCAAGGGGAATTTGTTGATATATTTTGGTATTGATGCATGTGAACACACTTAGGACCATTAATTATTTTTTCCCTCTTTAGGAGGTTTTTTCCCCTTGGCTTGTATATAAGCCTATAACCCTAACGGATGACTTATCTTTGTACATTCATTTGGTAATTCATTCGATGTTGCGTTGTGCTCCAAGCTTCTTCTTCTCGCTCGTGTTGTTCGTGTGCTTCATAGACCTCAAACTCCAACAAAAGAAGCTTGGAGCACAACACAACATTGAATGAATTACCAATTGAATGTACAAAGATTTAAGTAACTCGTTAGGGTTATAGGCATATATACAGATGGAGGGGAAAAACCTCCTCAAGAGGGAAAAAGATGCCTTGTAGGTCCTAAGTGTGTTCACACACATCACTACCTAAATGTATCAACATGTTAAGTGTACTACTTTTGTAGTCTACAATTCTTTAGAAATAGCCAAATTTTTGTATCAAATTATAGTCACGGAGCATGGCTAATAGCAATGATGCTGAGGATAAGTTGGATTGCTACTACGTTTGTAGTCTACAACTCTTTAGAAATAGCCAAAAGTAGACTACTCTTTTTGTCTACTTTTGTATCAAATTATAGTCATGTAGCATGGCTAATAGCATGTGTTTGTTGTTGAGGATAAGTTGGATTGCTATAAATGAATTTTATGGGCATATAACATGTGACATTCATTGGTAGAAAAGGGCATATGGAACATCATATGTCGAAATACGTCTTATGGTAACTATACAGACTACAAATCTAGCTAATTTAAGTATAGTTTTGGGGATGCTACAAGTTCTAAATTAACCTTTATTTTTTACCATGCCACATGTACCATGAACACTATAAACTTCTATAAATAAACTTTGATGGGATGATATAGATGCACAAGCATGTGCATTAATTTCTTTTTCTAGCAAACATTTTATGACTCATATTGTTTTATGTAAAACAACTTAGATGTGTATGATATACTTACCACATAGCAAAAAATAAGTATTGTGTTGCTTACCTTTAAATACAATGTAGAGTGAGCAAATGTATGAAAATAATTTTATGGTGATTTTCTAACAATGACCAATGATTCAAAGATCAATTGGTTGTTATAGATGGAAATTTACCTAATTAGTCCAATTTTTTAGTTTAGTCTTAATGAGATACTCGATTAATCATGGTTTTGTTTAAAAAATGCAAAGAAAATAGAAAAGAAAATAGGTGCAAATATTGTATGGCTAGCGGCTCTTTCATTAAGATATTTTGTGAACTAATCACTAAAGAGCCAAAGAAGAAGAAGTTGGAATGTTTATCATGTATATCTTACTTTAAAGATTGAGTTTTTTTATAATCTACAAAATGAAAGGTGAAATGTTATTGCTTACTGTATTTTTAATACATCCTCTCATGATCATTATATGTTTCTAAATGGCTCAAATGCTTTGTATTTTGGGATTGGTGCAACCAAAAACATTATTTCCAAATGCATTCTTTTCACCTCAGTGAAGTATATCCGTACTGGGAATGCTACATGCATAAACATCTCCTTTATCTTGTTATAGGATTTGGAGAGATTGTCAATACTAAAGGAAGTACCTTCATATTGTTAGATGCTTTATGTGTGCATACATCAAACATAAGCTTTAATAGAAATTTCATTCCTTTGAAACTAGCAAACCCACATGTATTTTTCATTTCAAAAATCCAAAAATATTTCCATACATGATCAAGGGAAAAAAAAAATCAAAGCTGAAAGGTTTGGGAGTGCACAAAATAAAAATCATTCTTCAGAATATCCAAGTTTTTTTCCATGTTTCTTTCAATAAGCAAGACATGCTAGTTAATTTTGTTCATGATAGATGCAAAGTTCATGATATCCTTGGGTCACATAATTATTGCCTATGATATTCTAATGTTTTGGATTATACAAGACAAAAAATATATAGAGAATTTGTGAATGATTCAGCATGTGGATTAAAAATTTTCAAACGATTCACATGAAAAACTTTGGCATGCACATTTTGATCATCTAAAATTCTTACAACAACTTGTTGCACATACAAAAATTGATATGGTATCATCTTCTCCTTAACTCTAGGCATCTTTTATACATGTTTATGAGGGCCCTAATTTGGGTATGCCATTCTTTATTTTCCAAAGATTGTACAATGAAAGATGAGTATAAGCTACAACTTATTGAAAATGATGTTGTTAGCCCTATGGTGATACCATGTAATTATCTTTACCTTGTAAACTTTGTAGGTGAATTTCTCAAAAATGCATGATTCTATCAATTAAAAGCAAAATACAAAGTCTTTATGTGGTTTAAACAAATCTTGATTATGGTTGTAAACATATAAGCATGTAAGCTAGGCACCCTCCATTTTAATTGAAGAGGAAGTACATGGTTTTTGAACTTACAATATTTTTGGTTTTCGATTGAGTGGGGGATATTACTATCACATATTTTAAAAAAAAAATTCTCATGAAAAAATGGATGGTTTTTTGTTAAGCAACTCGTTAGGGTTTGTCTCTTGAGAATGGATGCTTCAGCTCTAAGAGCCATTTCATATAAGGTGATGGTAGCTACATTGTGGATGTATTAATCAATCTCTGCATGCCACATGGACTAGAGCATTCACCTAAGGGCGTAGTCCTTGGATTATCTACTTGCTAGCTCACGGAACTGTTTTGTGAAAAACGTTCGGACCGTTTTGCTTCGCCTTTGGGTGGAACTTCGATTCTTTTTGAATAGGTGAAGTCTTTTTATTTGTTCTGGCTGACAATTTATTGGATTGATCTTTTTTTTTGTGCATTCACATAAGGCACAAACACAAAATATAATATGTAGATATTCCATCCTATATCTAAATAGTTCGGTGGAAGACCTATGTATGCTTTAGTAATTCTGGGTGGAATTGAGTCACTTTGTGTGTTTGTTCCTCCACCTTTAGGTGAAACTTCTCTAAGTAATGTTTCCATATGATCTATAAGATCCGTATATTTTTTTGAAAGTACAGAAAATTTGAAATGTCCATTGAGCAAGACTTGAACCAAACACTTACCTCATGATGTCCATTGAGCAAGACTTGAACCAAACACTTGCCTCATGATGTTCATGACTTGAACGAAACACTTGCCTCATGATGTTCAAGACTTATCTTACACCACATCCATTTAGAGATAACATGGTATATTGTGTTATTAGAGTGCCACTCGAATTTCCTGTTCTATAAATAGAAAAAGAAAAATGCATGGTTCCTGGGGAAGGAGCGAAGTCCTTCAACGTTACCTGCCAAGTCCCTGACTGTAAATCGATTCGTGTCCCAAGCTGCTTGGTTGGGTGGTTGAGCCTTTCGCCTCTTGAGGTGAGGGCGAAGGTTCAACCCCCACCAGCAACATGTAAGGGACATGTTATCATGGAAACCTTGTATCTTGTGGCTGATGTGAACCGTTTGCCCTACTTCGCAGTAGATATGACCGCAGTCTAACCCAGCTATGTAAACCCCTGTTCTTGTGAGATAAGGGGGGTCCCATTGGTACTATGCCCTTCCTTGTACAGTTGCAATTACGCCTCAGCTAAAGCTCTTCACTTTGTGGTGTCAAAATTTCAATATGATCTCGTTTTGGCCTCTAAACACACTATTGCAGTGCTTATGAAGGAAATTTCATTCTTTTGTGTCAAACATATATACAAGTTTTGGTTTGCAAGTACAAGCACCTCAAACTTTGTTATAACTTTAGCAGAGCTTGACAAGATGGTTCTATTAAACTTTTCGAGATACAATCATTTTTCTGCATCACGGTATTTTATGTAATGGACATGGCTAAAAGCAATGATGTATTTTGTATGCTCGTTGTTGAGGACAAGCTCGATGGTACTAATTACCCATTATGAGCCTATATGATGTATCATGTATTGGTGCAGGGTATTCAGAAATGCCCTATTACACCTACGAATACAATTATCAAAGGTGATGTAGATGGCATTGAAGATGATGATCTTTAAGTTCCTATTCATGTTGTAGTCCCTGCTGCACCAAATATAGAGAACATTTGGGATGGCATAGATTCTCAAGCACATGCATTGATAGATTTTTTTTTTCAAAGCTGTCATTATCCACCACATTCACTATTGCAAGACAAGAAAGGATGTTGAATGAAGGAGATTCCATGGAAAACCTTTTGGCAAAGATCAAAGATTTGAAGGAGAAGTTGATTTTTGCTAATGAAGTTTTACTAGATAGTTCACTTTGTGCAATCTATTCTTAATGGTCTTCTAGATTCATATCGGAGTTTTGCTTCTACTCTTTGATTGATGATGAAGGTCAATCCAAATGACTTAACATTTGAGGAGTTCGTCTTTGTTTTGTTGCAAGAAGATCAGTCTAGGCAAAATGTGTTGCAAATTAAGATTTCTTAGCTAGTCAAAAGGGTAAAGGTAAATGAAGATAATCTACTAGTAAGCAAAAATATGCTAATGTTGCACAAGTGAAGAAGGAAGACAGAGATGAGAAGAAAACAGACAAGCAAAAACAATTTTGCAAATATTGTAAGGGAATGATCATGTCATAAAGATTTATCCAAAATTGGGTGCAAAAGAGGCAAACAAGAAAGAGGCTAGAATGGTTGTTACAAAGGCCTCTACACCTAAAACAAAGTCTGCTAATCTTCTTAAGAATGAAGAATATGTGTTTACTACTATATGCAGCTATGACCCATCTTCTCATGGGCATTGTATGTCTATAGCAGACTCAAATGCTTGGTACTTTGATAGTGGGGCAACCAAACATACAACATTGCAACATTGTTTCTTCAGTTCACTTGAGCCTACCCCCACAGGGAATATCGTCCCATGTGCAAATAACTCTTCATATCTTGTTGTGGGAGTTGGTAAGATCATTAATTCATGCTTTACCACATAGTTTCTAGCTTAAGGTTGTTATGTGTGCGACATATGTACTTAACAGGTGTCCCACCAAAGCACTGCAATCGATCACTCCATTCGGATGGTCGCAAGCAATTTATTACTCATCTACATATCTTTGGTTGTTTAGCCAATGCATTGGTGCCAGAACAACAACACAAGAAATCGGAAGATAAAGCAATGAAATGTAATTTTGTTGGGTATAATTCTGAAAGCAAAGGCTATCATCTATATCATCCAAATACTAAATGCAATTTGGTTATACTTGATGTTGTTTTTTTGAAAGATGTAATTCAGCCATTACTTTACTAAGGAGGCAAACACTTTGCTTCCTCTTTTTATAGGTGGACATTCAAGTGTTGGTCCTCAAGCATAAAATGTTTAACATGATGATGCAGATCATTCCATTTCTGATGCAGATTTACATGATGCACTTGTTGGTGAAAGGGTTGATATAAAGGAGGCAAAGACTACGCCACAATGGTTGGTGGAGACTTTGAGAAATAGCAAATTAGATGCATCACTATCATATCATACTCGTTTAGGCTCTCATAGTGCTTCTTTTGCATCAGATTGCTATGCAATGGCTGCATCTAGTCTTTATGATGAGAATGAGACTATTTCTTTTGATGAAACCCAAAATTCAAAAAATTGGATGGTTGCTATGCAATCAAAATATGATGTTATTATGAAGAATGATAGCTAGTCTTTATGTGATTTGCCTCCAGGGAAAAAGGTTGCTAGCATTAAATGGATATACAAGTTGAAGCATAAGGCTAATGGAATAGTCGATAGGTATAAAGCTAGGCTTGTTGTAAAATGTTATGCTCAAGAGAGAGGCATTGATTTTGATGAGATCTTTGCACCCACATGCCGAATGACTATGCATAGCATTTGTGCACTTGCAACTCATCATGGTTGGAATGTACATAAGTTGGACATTAAAACTACATTTTTGAATGGTGAATTTCATGAAGAAGTGTGTGTATTTCAGCCCCATGATTTTTTGCAAAAAGGGCATGAAAACAAAGTGTGCATGTTGTAAATGGCATTATATGGTTTGACGCAAGCACCACCTGCTTTACATGCCCACTTTATTACACATGGTTTTTGGAACAATCCCACTAAGAGGACCATATATGTTAAGCGTGCAAATGATATGCTTCTAATCATTGTTGTGTATGTTGATGCCGTGCTTCTCACTGGTCTTGATGAGAAGTATATTGCTAAATTTAAGGCTGATTTGCTTGCCTCTTGTGAGATGTCCCTGAAGACTAAAAAAGAAGATGAGTGAGAGATAGAGAGAGAATAGATGAGATTTTCAAAGTCTACAGTAAGCTAGATTGCTCGCCTACACTATCTATATTCCAATGTCAAATTACAATGTGTGAATATGATACAAACTCACAATATCTTAATCTAGGTATAAATAAGAACTAGATACAAGAGATTGTGTGCCTAAGAGCTATGAGGAGTGTGTATGAGAATATGGAGAATATGAAGAGTGTAGAACTGTTTTATAGCAAACCCGAATTCTGATTATCTGAAGCAAAAACTAGTGAATGAACAAGTGGGGAAAGATGTAGACTTGTTACTCACAATATGTTTCTGATACGAATTCCTCCAAGATCTCTCCATATGTAGAGCATACCTCCTCCAAGAGTGTGAAACTCCTCCTCATGTAGAGGACCTCCTCCTTGATCACCTCCAAGATCTCCTCCTTGAGTGATTGCTCCTCTTGAGAAGATTGTGTCTTGAGTGATGTTTGAACAATGAGGTAGGTGTTTATTATATAACCTTGTGTGCTCTCATGAAACGCAACCATGATAAACCATAAAGCAAATCTTGCGCAAGAAAGGTTCGAAAAGCACCTTCGTAAAACTTTTGCATTAGATTTCTCTTATGTTAATCTTATAACGATTCACTACTAATTTTAGCTTTTCAAATCACGAAAAACAACAATCTCACTATGCTATCTATCCAAGATGGGACTTGAACCTACGACGCCCCTCTACAAGCCATTCTCCTTAGCCAAGTTGCTCCCATGCTATTGTTGAAGAGGGAATAGAAAGTATAAATTATATGTTGGGTCTGATAACTAATGTTGGACATGTTTTGGCATTGCTTCCAAGATCAACACCCAAATCAGCCAAAAGGCATCTAAGCCACACACACTCAACAGTCATTGTGAAAGTTGCACTATACTCAACCTCACAACTAGAACTGGCCACGATAGACTGCTTCTTGCTCAACCAAGATATGCATGAGCTAGCAAGCATGAAGCAAAAACCATTAGTGGATGTACGAGTGTCATAGCAACCAACCCAATCAAAGTCAGAAAAAGCATGTGAATCTAGCGATAATAATCCCCCTTCATATAAAACAATCCAAGTAGTAGGGTACCACTCAAATAGTGAAAGATGCGCTTAAACACATGCCAATGCTTGACACCTTGGCAATGCATAAACCTACTCATATGAGAGACAACAAACGGAATATCAAACCGATCTATGCATAAGTAAATCAAGCATCCAATAGTTTCCTAATAGAGGACAACATCAAATGCATCTCTAGCATCATGAAGACTCAACTATAAACCTATTTCGATAGGAATGGCAATAGTTTTGCAATCTTCAAGGCCAAAATGCTACAATAATGTGTTAATATTGACATAAGGTTATTCCCCCATCAACTTGCATAAACTAAATGCCCAATTATTTCTAAGGTTCATGTGTTGAAAGATCCTATAAACCTATGATTAATTGTTATTGAGGCCCACCCACTTCCAACATTTAGTATTGGAGCTTAGAATACCATCATTTGGTATCAGAGAATAGTGGACATGCACCCTTAACAAGATGAGTTACTATAGACTTGAGAATGAAGACAAGCTTGAAGGAATGTCTGACTATCCAATGTCGAGTTTAATGATGATGAATATGTTAGTATCAAAGGACTTATGGAATATTGTCAGTGTCACTTATCCAAGGCCAAGACAAGTCGAAGGAGATATTTCTTCATCTTCTAGAAGACTTGCTATTCCTATTTCTGCTCAATAGGAGGTTAGTGAAGAAGAAGAAACTCTTTCATCACCAGAAATCCATACTAATATCAGATTACTTCCTATAGAAGAGCAATCCAAATGGGATTCAAGGGCTGTAGTAGCACTTTCATATATTGCTATGAGAGTCAAAAGGCATATTATACCCCAATATAGGTCATGCAGAACCTCTCGATAGCTTGGTTGGAGTTAGAGAATCTCTATCAGAGCAGAAACCCTGCTAGGAAAGCTCATCTAAGAAGACAAGAAGAGTCAGCAATCCAAGAAGGAAATTAAGTCTTCTAATCCCAAGTCTTCAAGTCCTAACACTAATGCTTCCTCTAAACCCAAAGAAAAGACTTTGACTACATCTAATTCAAAGAAAGGAGTATGCCATTACTGTAAGAAACTAGGTCATTTTATATCAGAATGCAAAGCAAGGATTTTTAATGAGAAGAAGAAGGCATCACGTAATAGTGTTGAAGATGATCCAAAACTTAATTCTTCAAAGGTAGATTCATATGCATGTGTTACTATTAAAGAAGTAGCTTTTAATCAAGTAGCATTAAGTGCAATCTCACATAATCCTTGGATTTTTTATCCTGGAGGTACTAAGCATATGATAGGTTGCAAAAAGGTATTTTCTTCCCTTTTTAACTCTTCATGTAGAAGAGTGACCATTGTAGATGGTCATAATTTGGATGTTGTAGGTGTTGGAGAAGTGAAACTAACTTCAAGAGCAGGTGGAAATTTCACAATTTCTAATGTTCTTTATCTTCCATACATGAAGAAAAATTTGGTATGTATCTCTACTTTCTTGTAAGATGGTTATAAAGTTATTTTAAGAAAGATTGATGCTAGATCCTCCCACCTAATGAGGAGCATTGTGTACTTCAAGGTGAAAATAGAAGTGGCATGTTTGTGTTATCCAAAATTAGTCATGTTAATGTTGCTAGGTCTACTACATCTAAGGAGAACATGAAGTTATGGCATGCTAGATTTGTTCATATCAATTAAATAGATCTCAAGCATATAAAAGATCAAGGTATGGTGGAGAGTTTGCCTACTTTTGCTTTCCAAGATGATGAAAAATCATGTGAAGGATGTCTTGAAGGAAAGCTTCATAAACGTCTTTTCAAGAGGCATGAATACATCACAGCCACAAGGAAGTTGTAGGTCATACATTCAGATGTGAATGGTCCAATGAGAAGAGATTCTATTCAAGGCTTCATGTACTTTGTTACTTTCATTGATGATTTCTCAAGGTATTCATGGTTTAAGATGAATACATCACAGCTACAAGGAAGTTGTAGGTCATACATTCAGATGTGAATGGTCTAATGACAAGAGATTCTATTCAAGGCTTCATGTACATTCTTAAAGTGAAGTCAAAGGTTTTTCCTATTTTTAAGAAGTTCTTAGCTATGGTTGAAAATTAAATTCAGTCAAAGATCTAGATTTTGAGAAGTGATAGAGGAGGAGAGTACATGTCTAAAGTCTTTAAGTCTTTTCTTGAAGACAAAGGTATCTCTCATCAACTCACTATTGCTTACACGCCATAATACAATGTTGATGTAGAGAGAAAGAATAGGATACTTGTTGAGATGATGCATAGTATGATGTCATTCAAAAAGCTTTCTCCCAAGTTTTGGTTTGATGCATTACATATAGCTAGTCACATTTTGAATATTTCTTTCACAAAATCTTTGAAGGTCATTACACCTTATGAAGCTTATTATCGGAAGAAGCCCAATGTGAGTTATTTCAAAGTTTTTGGTTCCCCAACTTATGTTCACATTGAGAAGAAGGATCATGGTAAGCTTGATGTCAAAGCCATTAAAGCAATCTTTATTGGTTATCCACATACAGGTGATATCCCACTCTCATGCAACGCATATATTGCAGAAAGTCAAATTTATGATAAGAAGGAAGAGATTACAAAATGCATAAAAGCATATGACTATGCATTTTTCAGAAGGAATTTGGATTCTTACATTCAACCATACAAGGTGGGTGATGAACCTTCTCAAACCCTAAGAGATGCAGGTGAAGAGAGAATTTCATTACCTACATCAGTACCTAGTCCATCATCAGTACCTCCTGAATTTCTGACTTATGAAGTTGGAGAAGGTTCCAGAGTTCCAAACCAAGGAGATACTGAATAACCAAAAAAGATTCCACCACTTTTTAAGGAGATGCCAAAGTGGTTATAGCAAGCCTAGAAGGACAATGGTAAAAAGGAATACACTCGAAGAACTAGAAGTCAGACAAGGAGAGAACAAGGAGACCAGGTAAATCTTGCATAACATTTTGAGATTCATAATATTTTAGCTCTTACTTGAAGCTTTCTGCAAAGATTTGGGCTTACTTCCTCTTGTGGATTGATCTCTTTCCACATAGTTTGTCACTTCATTATACATGAGTTCCAACTCCTTGTTCATTGCATTACTCCCAAGGGGAATTTGTTGATATATTTTGGTATTGATGCATGTGAACACACTTAGGACCATTAAGTATTTTTTCCCTCTTTAGGAGGTTTTTTCCCCTTGGCTTGTATATAAGCCTATAACCCTAACGGATGACTTATCTTTGTACATTCATTTGGTAATTCATTCAATGTTGCGTTGTGCTCCAAGCTTCTTCTTCTTGCTTGTGTTGTTCGTGTGCTTCCATAGACCTCAAACTCCAACAAAAGAAGCTTGGAGCACAACACAACATTGAATGAATTACCAATTGAATGTACAAAGATTTAAGTAACTCGTTAGGGTTATAGGCATATATACAGATGGAGGGGAAAAACCTCCTCAAGAGGGAAAAAGATGCCTTGTAGGTCCTAAGTGTGTTCACACACATCACTACCTAAATGTATCAAGATGTTAAGTGTACTACTTTTGTAGTCTACAATTCTTTAGAAATAGCCAAATTTTTGTATCAAATTATAGTCACGGAGCATGGCTAATAGCAATGATGCTGAGGATAAGTTGGATTGCTACTACTTTTGTAGTCTACAACTCTTTAGAAATATCCAAAAGTAGACTACTCTTTTAGCTTACTTTTGTATCAGATTATAGTCATGTAGCATGGCTAATAGCATGTGTTTGTTGTTGAGGATAAGTTGGATTGCTATAAATGAATTTTATGGACAGATAACATGTGACATTCATTGGTAGAAAAGGGCATATGGAACATCATATGTCGAAATACGTCTTATGGTAACTATACATACTACAAATCTAGCTAATTTAAGTATAGTTTTGGGGATGCTACAAGTTCTAATTTAACCTTTATTTTTTACCATGCCACATGTACCATGAACACCATAAACTTCTATAGATAAACTTTGATGGGATGATATAGATGCACAAGCATGTGCATTAATTTCTTTTTCTAACAAACATTTTATGACTCATATTGTTTTATGTAAAACAACTTAGATGTGTATGATATACTTACCACATAGCAAAAAGTAAGTATTGTGTTGCTTACCTTTAAAAACAATGTAGAGTGAGCAAATGAATGAAAATAATTTTATGGTGGCTTTCTAACAATGAGCAGTGATTCAAAGATCAATTGGGTGTTATAGATGGAACTTTACCTAATTAGTCCAATTTTTTAGTTTATTCTTAATGAGATACTCGATTAATCATGGTTTTGTTTAAAAAATGCAAAGAAATTAGAAAAGAAAATAGGTGCAAATATTGTATGGCTAGTGGCTCTTTCATTAAGATATTTTGTGAACTAATCACTAAAGAGCCAAAGAAGAAGAAGTTGGAATTTTTATCATGTATATCTTACTTTAAAGACTAAGTTTTTTTATTATCTACAAGATGAAAGGTGAAATGTTATTGCTTACTGTATTTTTAATACATCCTCTCATGATCATTATATGTTTCTAAATGGCTCAAATGCTTTGTACTTTGGGAGTGGTGCAACCAAAAACATTATTTCACAATGCATTCTTTTCACCTCAGTGAAGTATATCCCTACTGGGAATGCTACATGCATAAACATCTCCTTTATCTTGTTATAGGATTTGGAGAGATTGTCAATACTAAAGGAAGTACCTTCATATTGTTAGATGCTTTATGTGTGCATACATCAAACATAAGCTTTAATAGAAATTTCATTCCTTTGAAACTAGCAAGCCCACATGTATTTTTCATTTCAAAAATCCAAAAATATTTCCATACATGATCAAGGGGAAAAAAAAATCAAAGCTGAAAGGTTTGGGAGTGCACAAAATAAGAATCGTTCTTGAGAATATCCAAGTTTTTTTCCATGTTTCTTTCAATAAGCAAGACATGCTAGTTAATTTTGTTCATGATAGATGCGAAGTTCATGATATCCTTGGGTGACTTAATTATTGCCTATGATATTCTAATGTTATGGATTATACAAGACAAAAAATATATAGAGAATTTGTGAATGATTCAGCATGTGGATTAAAAATTTGCAAACGATTCACATGAAAAACTTTGGCATGCACATTTTGATCATCTAAAATTCTTACAACAACTTGTTGCACATACAAAAATTTGATATGGTATCATCTTCTCCTTAACTCTAGGCATCTTTTATACATGTTTATGAGGGCCCTATTTTGGGTATGCCATTCTTTCTTTTCCAAAGCTTGTACAATGAAAGATGAGTATAAACTACAACTTATTGAAAATGATGTTGTTAGCCCTATGGTGATACCATGTAATTATCTTTACCTTGTAAACTTTATAGGTGAATTTCTCAAAAATGCATGATTCTATCAATTAAAAGCAAAATACAAAGTCTTTATGTGGTTTAAACAAATCTTGATTATGGTTGTAAACATATAAGCATGTAAGCTAGGCACCCTCCATTTTAATTGAAGGGGAAGTACATGGTTTTTGAACTTACAATATTTTTGGTTTTCGATTGAGTGGGGGATATTACTATCACATATTTTAAAAAAAAAAATCTCATGAAAAAATGGATGGTTTTTTGTTAAGCAACTCGTTAGGGTTTGTCTCTAGAGAATGGATGCTTCAGCTCTAAGAGCCATTTCATATAAGGTGATGGTAGCTACATTGTGGAGGTATTAATCAATCTCTGCATGCCACATGGACTAGAGCATTCACCTAAGGGCGTAGTCCTTGGATTATCTACTTGCTAGCTCACGGAACTGTTTTGTGAAAAACGTTCGGACCGTTTTGCTTCGCCTTTGGGTGGAACTTTGATTCTTTTTGAACAGGTGAAGTCTTTTTATTTGTTCTGGCTGACAATTTATTGGATTGATCTTTTTTTTTGTGCATTCACATAAGGCACAAGCACAAAATATAATATGTAGATATTCCATCCTATATCTAAATAGTTCGGTGGAAGACCTATGTATGCTTTAGTAATTCTGGGTGGAATTGAGTCACTTTGTGTGTTTGTTCCTCCACCTTTAGGTGAAACTTCTCTAAGTAATGTTTCCATATGATCCATAAGATCCGTATATTTTTTTGAAAGTACAGAAAATTTGAAATGTCCATTGAGCAAGACTTGAACCAAACACTTACCTCATGATGTCCATTGAGCAAGACTTGAACCAAACACTTGCCTCATGATGTTCATGACTTGAACGGAACACTTGCCTCATGATGTTCAAGACTTATCTTACACCACATCCATTTAGAGATAACATGGTATATTGTATTATTAGAGTGCCACTCGAATTTCTTGTTCTATAAAAAGAAAAAGAAAAATGCATGGTGCCTGGGGAAGGAGCGAAGTCCTTCAACGTTACCTGCCAAGTCCCCGACTGAAAATCGATTCGTGTCCCAAGTTGCTTAGTTGGGTGGTTGAGCCTTTCGCCTCTTGAGGTGAGGGCAAAGGTTCAACCCCCACCAGCAACATGTAAGGGACATGTTCTCACGGAAACCTTGTATCTTGTGGCTGATGTGCCACTGTTTGCCCTACTTCATGGTAGATATGACCGCAGTCTAACCCAGCTATGTAAACCCATGTTCTTGTGAGATAAGGGGGGTCCCATGGGTACTATGCCCTTCCTTGTACAATTGCAATTAGGCCTCGGCTGAAGCTCTTCACTTTGTGGTGTCAAAATTTCAATATGATCTCGTTTTGGCCTCTAAACAGACTATTGCAGTGCTTATGTAGGAAATTTCATTCTTTTGTGTCAAACATATATACAAGTTTTGGTTTGCAAGTACAAGCACCTCAAAATTTGTTATAACTTTAGCAGAGCTTGACAAGATGGTTCTATTCAACTGCAATCGATCACTCCATATGAGGCTTCGCATGGTCGCAAGCAATTTATTACTTATCTACATATCTTTGGGTGTTTAGCATATGCATTGGTGCCAGAACAACAACACAAGAAATTGGAAGATAAAGGAATGAAATGTAATTTTGTTGGGTATAGTTCGGAAAGCAAAGGCTATCATCTATATCATCCAAATACTAAATGCAATTTGGTTATACTTGATGTTGTTTTTTTGAAAGATGTGATTCAGCCATTACTTTCCTAAGGAGGCAAACACTTTGCTTCCTCTTTTTATAGGTGGACATTCAAGTGTTGGTCCTCAAGCTTAAAATGTTTCACATGATGATGCAGATCATTCCATTTCTGATGCAGATTTACATGATGCACTTGTTGGTGAAAGGGTTGATATAAAGGAGGCAAAGACTACGCCACAATGGTTGGTGGAGACTTTGAGAAATAGCAAATTAGATGCATCACTATCATATCATACTCGTTTAGGCTCTCATAGTGCTTCTTTTGCATCAGATTGCTATGCAATGGCTGCATCTAGTCTTTATGATGAGAATGAGACTATTTCTTTTGATGAAACCCAAAATTCAAAAAATTGGATGGTTGCTATGCAATCAAAATATGATGTTATTATGAAGAATGATAGCTAGTCTTTATGTGATTTGCCTCCAGGGAAAAAGGTTGCTAGCATTAAATGGATATACAAGATGAAGCATAAGGCTAATGGAATAGTCGATAGGTATAAAGCTAGGCTTGTTGTAAAATGTTATGCTCAAGAGAGAGGCATTGATTTTGATGAGATCTTTGCACCCACATGCCGAATGACTACCATTCATAGCATTTGTGCACTTGCAACTCATCATGGTTGGAATGTACATAAGTTGGACATTAAAACTACATTTTTGAATGGTGAATTTCATGAAGAAGTGTGTGTATTTCAGCCCCATGATTTTGTGCAAAAAGGGCACGAAAACAAAGTGTGCATGTTGTAAATGGCATTATATGGTTTGACGCAAGCACCACGTGCTTTACATGCCCACTTTATTACACATGGTTTTTGGAACAATCCCACCAAGAGCACCATATATGTTAAGTGTGCAAATGATATGCTTCTAATCATTGTTGTGTATGTTGATGGCGTGCTTCTCACTAGTCTTGATGAGAAGCATATTGCTAAATTTAAGGCTGATTTGCTTGCCTCTTGGGAGATGTCCCTGAAGACTGAAAAAGAAGATGAGTGAGAGATAGAGAGAGAATAGATGAGATTTTCAAAGTCTACAGCAAGCTAGATTGCTTGCCTACACTATCTATATTCCAATGTCAAATTACAATGTGTGAATATGATACAAACTCACAATATCTTAATCTAGGTATAAATAAGAACTAGATACAAGAGATTGTGTGCCTAAGAGCTATGAGGAGTGTGTATGAGAATATGGAGAATATGAAGAGTGTAGAACTGTTTTATAGCAAACCCGAATTCTGATTATCTGAAGCAAAAACTAGTGAATGAACAAGTGGGGAAAGATGTAGACTTGTTACTCACAATATGTTTCTGATACGAATTCCTCCAAGATCTCTCCATATGTAGAGCATACCTCCTCCAAGAGTGTGAAACTCCTCCTCATGTAGAGGACCTCCTCCTTGATCACCTCCAAGATCTCCTCCTTGAGTGATTGCTCATCTTGAGAAGATTGTGTCTTGAGTGATGTTTGAACAATGAGCAAGGTGTCTATTATATAACCTTGTGTGCTCTCATGAAACGCAACCATGATAAACCATAAAGCAAATCTTGCGCAAGAGAGGTTCGAGAAGCACCTTTGTAAAACTTTTGCATTAGATTTCTCTTATGTTAATCTTATAACGATTCACTACTAATTATAGCTTTTCAAATCACGAAAAACAACAATCTCACTATGTTATCTATCCAAGATGGGACTTGAACCTACGACGCCCCTCTACAAGCCATTCTCCTTAGCCAAGTTGCTCCCATGCTATTGTTGAAGAGGGAATAGAAAGTATAAATTATATGTTGGGTCTGATAACTAATGTTGGACATGTTTTGGCATTGCTTCCAAGATCAACACCCAAATCAGCCAAAAGGCATCTAAGCCACACACACTCAACAGTCACTGTGAAAGTTGCATTATACTCAACCTCACAACTAGAACTGGCCACTATATACTGCTTCTTGCTCAACCAAGATATGCATGAGCTAGCAAGCATGAAGCAAAAACCATTAGTGGATGTACGAGTGTCATAGCAACCAACCCAATCAAAGTTAGAAAAAGCATGTGAATCTAGCGATAATAATCCCCCTTCATATAAAACAATCCAAGTAGTAGGGTACCACTCAAATAGTGAAAGATGCGCTTAAACACATGCTAATGCTTGACACCTTGGCAATGCATAAACCTACTCATATGAGAGACAACAAACGGAATATCAAACTGATCTATGCATAAGTAAATCAAGCATCCAATAGTTTGCTAATAGAGGACAACATCAAATGCATCTCTAGCATCATGAAGACTCAACTATAAACCTATTTCGATAGGAATGGCAATAGTTTTGCAATCTTCAAGGCCAAAATGCTACAATAATGTGTCAATATTGACATAAGGTTATTCCCCCATCAACTTGCATAAACTAAACGCCCAATTATTTCTAAGGTTCATGTGTTGAAAGATCCTATAAACCTATGATTAATTGTTATTGAGGCCCACCCACTTCCAACATTTAGTATTGGAGCTTAGAATACCATCATTTGGTATCAGAGAATAGTGGACATGCACCCTTAACAAGATGAGTTACTATAGACTTGAGAATGAAGACAAGCTTGAAGGAATGTCTGACTATCCAATGTGGAGTTTTATGATGATGAATATGTTAGTATCAAAGGACTTATGGAATATTGTCAGTGTCACTTATCCAAGGCCAAGACAAGTCGAAGGAGATATTTCTTCATCTTCTAGAAGACTTGCTATTCCTATTTCTGCTCAATAGGAGGTTAGTGAAGAAGAAGAAACTCTTTCATCACCAGAAATCCATACTAATATCAGATTACTTCCTATAGAAGAGCAATCGAAATGGGATTCAAGGGCTGCAGTAGCACTTTCATATATTGTTATGAGAGTCAAAAGGCATATTATACCCCAAATTAGGTCATGCAAAACCTCTCGATAGCTTGGTTGGAGTTAGAGAATCTCTATCAGAGCAGAAACCCTGCTAGGAAAGCTCATCTAAGAAGACAAGAAGAGTCAGCAATCCAAGAAGGAAATTAAGTCTTCTAATCCCAAGTCTTCAAGTCCTAACACTAATGCTTCCTCTAAACCCAAAGAAAAGTCTTTGACTACATCTAATTCAAAGAACGGAGTATGCCATTACTGTAAGAAACCAGGTCATTTTATAGCAGAATGCAAAGCAAGGATTTTCAATGAGAAGAAGAAGGCATCACGTAATAGTGTTGAAGATGATCCAAAACTTAATTCTTCAGAGGTAGATTCATATGCATGTGTTACTATTGAAGAAGTAGCTTTTAATCAAGTAGCATTAAGTGCAATCTCACATAATCCTTGGATTTTTTATCCTGGAGGTACTAAGCATATGATAGGTTGCAAAAAGGTATTTTCTTCCCTTTTTAACTCTTCAGGTAGAAGAGTGACCATTGTAGATGGTCATAATTTGGATGTTGTAGGTGTTGGAGAAGTGAAACTAAATTCAAGAGCAGGTGGAAATTTCACAATTTCTAATGTTCTTTATCTTCCATACATGAAGAAAAATTTGGTCTGTATCTCTACTTTCTTGTGAGATGGTTATAAAGTTATTTTTAAGAAAGATTGATGCTAGATCCTCCCACCTAATGAGGAGCATTGTGTACTTCAAGGTGAAAATAGAAGTGGCATGTTTGTGTTATCCAAAATTAGTCATGTTAATGTTGCTAGGTCTACTACATCTAAGGAGAACATGAAGTTATGGCATGCTAGATTTGGTCATATCAATTAAATAGATCTCAAGCATATAAAAGATCAAGGTATGGTGGAGAGTTTGCCTACTTTTTCTTTACAAGATGATGAAAAATCATGTGAAGGATGTCTTGAAGGAAAGCTTCATAAACTTCTTTTCAAGAGGCATGAATACATCACAGCCACAAGGAAGTCGTAGGTCATACATTCAGATGTGAATGGTCCAATGAGAAGAGATTCTATTCAAGGCTTCATGTACTTTGTTACTTTCAATTATGATTTCTCAAGGTATTCATGGTTTAAGATGAATACATCACAACTACAAGGAAGTTGTAGGTCATACATTCAGATGTGAATGGTCCAATGACAAGAGATTCTATTCAAGGCTTCATGTACATTCTTAAAGTGAAGTCAAAGGTTTTTTCTATTTTTAAGAAGTTCTTAGCTATGGTTGAAAATTAAATTCAGTCAAAGATCTAGATTTTGAGAAGTGATAGAGGAGGAGAGTACATGTCTAAAGTCTTTAAGTCTTTTCTTGAAGACAAAGGTATCTCTCATCAACTCACTATCGATTACACGCCATAATACAATGTTGATGTAGAGAGAAAGAATAGGATACTTGTTGAGATGATGCATAGTATGATGTCATTCAAAAAGCTTTCTCCCAAGTTTTGGTTTGATGCATTACATATAGCTAGTCACATTCTGAATAGTTCTTTCACAAAATCTTTGAAGGTCATTACACCTTATGAAGCTTATTATCGGAAGAAGCCCAATGTGAGTTATTTCAAAGTTTTTGGTTCCCCAACTTATGTTCACATTGAGAAGAAGGATCATGGTAAGCTTGATGTAAAAGCCATTAAAGCAATCTTTATTGGTTATCCACATACAGGTGATATCCCACTCTCATGCAATGCATATATTGCAGAAAGTCAAATTTATGATAAAAAGGAAGAGATTCCAAAATGCATAAAAGCAGATGACTATGCATTTTTCAGAAGGAATTTGGATTCTTACATTCAACCATACAAGGTGGGTGATGAACCTTCTCAAACCCTAAGAGATGCAGGTGAAGAGAGAATTTCATTACCTACATCAGTACCTAGTCCATCATCAGTACCTCCTGAAGTTCTAACTTATGAAGTTGGAGAAGGATCCAGAGTTCCAAACCAAGGAGATACTGAATAACCAAAAAAGATTCCACCACTTTTTAAGGAGATGCCAAAGTGGCTATAGCAAACCTAGAAGGACAATGGTAAAAAGGAATGCACTGGAAGAACTAGAAGTCAGACAAGGAGAGAACAAGGAGACCAGGTAAATCTTGCATAACATTTTGAGATTCATAATATTTTAGCTCTTACTTGAAGCTTTCTGCAAAGATTTGGGCTTACTTCCTCTTGTGGATTGATCTCTTTCCACATAGTTTGTCACTTCATTATACATGAGTTCCAACTCCTTGTTCATTGCATCACTCCCAAGGGGAATTTGTTGATATATTTTGGTATTGATGCATGTGAACACACTTAGGACCATTAAGTATTTTTTCCCTCTTTAGGAGGTTTTTTCCCCTTGGCTTGTATATAAGCCTATAACCCTAACGGATGACTTATCTTTGTACATTCATTTGGTAATTCGTTCAATGTTGCGTTGTGCTCCAAGCTTCTTCTTCTTGCTCGTGTTGTTTGTGTGCTTCCATAGACCTCAAACTCCAACAAAAGAAGCTTGGAGCACAACACAACATTGAATGAATTACCAATTAAATGTACAAAGATTTAAGTAACTCGTTAGGGTTATAGGCATATATACAGATGGAGGGGAAAAACCTCCTCAAGAGGGAAAAAGATCCCTTGTAGATCCTAAGTGTGTTCACACACATCACTACCTAAATGTATCAACATGTTAAGTGTACTACTTTTGTAGTCTACAATTCTTTAGAAATAGCCAAATTTTTGTATCAAATTATAGTCACGGAGCATGGCTAATAGCAATGATGCTGAGGATAAGTTGGAATGCTACTACGTTTGTAGTCTACAACTCTTTAGAAATAGCCAAAAGTAGACTACTGTTTTTGTCTACTTTTGTATCAAATTATAGTCATGTAGCATGGCTAATAGCATGTGTTTGTTGTTGAGGATAAGTTGGATTGCTATAAATGAATTTTATGCGCATATAACATGTGACATTCATTGGTAGAAAAGGGCATATGGAACATCATATGTCGAAATACGTCTTATGGTAACTATACATACTACAAATCTAGCTAATTTAAGTATAGTTTTGGGGATGCTACAAGTTCTAATTTAACCTTTATTTTTTACCATGCCACATGTACCATGAACACTATAAACTTCTATAAATAAACTTTGATGGGATGATATAGATGCACAAGCATGTGCATTAATTTCTTTTTCTAACAAACATTTTATGAGTCATATTGTTTTATGTAAAACAACTTAGATGTGTATGATATACTTACCACATAGCAAAAAATAAGTATTGTGTTGCTTACCTTTAAATACAATGTAGAGTGAGCAAATGAATGAAAATAATTTTATGGTGATTTTCTAACAATGACCAATGATTCAAAGATCAATTGGTTGTTATAGATGGAAATTTACCTAATTAGTCCAATTGTTTAGTTTAGTCTTAATGAGATACTCGATTAATCATGGTTTTGTTTAAAAAATGCAAAGAAAATAGAAAAGAAAATAGGTGCAAATATTGTATGGCTAGCGGCTCTTTCATTAAGATATTTTGTGAACTAATCACTAAAGAGCCAAAGAAGAAGAAGTTGGAATGTTTATCATGTATATCTTACTTTAAAGATTGAGTTTTTTTATAATCTACAAAATGAAAGGTGAAATGTTATTGCTTACTGTATTTTTAATACATCCTCTCATGATCATTATATGTTTCTAAATGGCTCAAATGCTTTGTATTTTGGGAGTGGTGCAACCAAAAACATTATTTCACAATGCATTCTTTTCACCTCAGTGAAGTATATCCCTACTGGGAATGCTACATGCATAAACATCTCCTTTATCTTGTTATAGGATTTGGAGAGATTGTCAATACTAAAGGAAGTACCTTCATATTGTTAGATGCTTTATGTGTGCATACATCAAACATAAGCTTTAATAGAAATTTCATTCCTTTGAAACTAGCAAACCCACATGTATTTTTCATTTCAAAAATCCAAAAATATTTCCATACATGATCAAGGGAAAAAAAAAATCAAAGCTGAAAGGTTTGGGAGTGCACAAAATAAAAATCGTTCTTGAGAATATCCAAGTTTTTTTCCATGTTTCTTTCAATAAGCAAGACATGCTAGTTAATTTTGTTCATGATAGATGCGAAGTTCATGATATCCTTGGGTCACATAATTATTGCCTATGATATTCTAATGTTATGGATTATACAAGACAAAAAATATATAGAGAATTTGTGAATGATTCAGCATGTGGATTAAAAATTTGCAAACGATTCACATGAAAAACTTTGGCATGCACATTTTGATCATCTAAAATTCTTACAACAACTTGTTGCACATACAAAAATTGATATGGTATCATCTTCTCCTTAACTCTAGGCATCTTTTATACATGTTTATGAGGGCCCTATTTTGGGTATGCCATTCTTTCTTTTACAAAGATTGTACAATGAAAGATGAGTATAATCTACAACTTATTGAAAATGATGTTGTTAGCCCTATGGTGATACCATGTAATTATCTTTACCTTGTAAACTTTGTAGGTGAATTTCTCAAAAATGCATGATTCTATCAATTAAAAGCAAAATACAAAGTCTTTATGTGGTTTAAACAAATCTTGATTATGGTTGTAGACATATAAGCATGTAAGCTAGGCACCCTCCATTTTAATTGAAGAGGAAGTACATGGTTTTTGAACTTACAATATTTTTGGTTTTCGGTTGAGTGGGGGATATTACTATCACATATTTTAAAAAAAAAGTTCTCATGAAAAAATGGATGGTTTTTTGTTAAGCAACTCGTTAGGGTTTGTCTCTAGAGAATGGATGCTTCAGCTCTAAGAGCCATTTCATATAAGGTGATGGTAGCTACATTGTGGAGGTATTAATCAATCTCTGCATGCCACATGGACTAGAGCATTCACCTAAGGGCGTAGTCCTTGGATTATCTACTTGCTAGCTCACGGAACTGTTTTGTGAAAAACGTTCAGACCGTTTTGCTTCGCCTTTGGGTGGAACTTCGATTCTTTTGGAATAGGTGAAGTCTTTTTATTTGTTCTGGCTGACAATTTATTGGATTGATCTTTTTTTTTGTGCATTCACATAAGGCACAAACACAAAATATAATATGTAGATATTCCATCCTATATCTAAATAGTTCGGTGGAAGACCTATGTATGCTTTAGTAATTCTGGGTGGAATTGAGTCACTTTGTGTGTTTGTTCCTCCACCTTTAGGTGAAACTTCTCTAAGTAATGTTTCCATTTGATCTATAAGATCCGTATATTTTTTTGAAAGTACAGAAAATTTGAAATGTCCATTGAGCAAGACTTGAACCAAACACTTACCTCATGATGTCCATTGAGCAAGACTTGAACCAAACACTTGCCTCATGATGTTCATGACTTGAACGAAACACTTGCCTCATGATGTTCAAGACTTATCTTACACCACATCCATTTAGAGATAACATGGTATATTGTATTATTAGAGTGCCACTCGAATTTCCTGTTCTATAAAAAGAAAAAGAAAAATGCATGGTGCCTTGGGAAGGAGCGAAGTCCTTCAACGTTACCTGCCAAGTCCCCGACTGAAAATCGATTCGTGTCCCAAGCTCCTTGGTTGGGTGGTTGAGCCTTTCGCCTCTTGAGGTGAGGGCGAAGGTTCAACCCCCACCAGCAACATGTAAGGGACATGTTATCATGGAAACCTTGTATCTTGTGGCTGATGTGCCACCATTTGCCCTACTTCGCAGTAGATATGACCGAAGTCTAACCCAGCTATGTAAACCCTTGTTCTTGTGAGATAAGGGGGGTCCCATGGTTACTATGCCCTTCCTTGTACAGTTGCAATCACACCTCAGCTGAAGCTCTTCACTTTGTGGTGTCAAAATTTCAATATGATCTCGTTTTGGCCTCTAAACACATTATTGCAGTGCTTATGTAGGAAATTTCATTCTTTTGTGTCAAACATATATACAAGTTTTGGTTTGCAAGTACAAGCACCTCAAACTTTGTTATAACTTTAGCAGAGCTTGACAAGATGGTTCTATTAAACTTTTCGAGATACAATCATTTTTCTGCATCACGGTATTTTATTTAATGGACATGGCTAAAAGCAATGATGTATTTTGTATGCTCGTTGTTGAGGACAAGCTGGATGGTACTAATTACCCATTATGAGCCTATATGATGTATCATGTATTGGTAGCAAAAGGGATATGGAACAGTGTGCAGGGTATTCAAAAATGCCCTATGACACCTACGAATACAATTATCAAAGGTGATGTAGATGGCATTGAAGATGATGATCTTTAAGTTCCTATTCATGTTGTAGTCCCTACTGCACCAACTATAGAGAACATTTGGGATGGCATAGATTCTCAAGCACATGCATTGATAGATTTTTTTTTTCAAAGGTGTCATTATCCACCACATTCACTATTGCAAGACAAGAAAGGATGTTGAATGAAGGAGATTCCATGGAAAACCTTTTGGCAAAGATCAAAGATTTGAAGGAGAAGTTGATTTTTGCTAATGAAGTTTTACTAGATAGTTCACTTTGTGCAATCTATTCTGAATGGTCTTCTAGATTTATATCGGAGTTTTGCTTCTACTCTTTGATTGATGATGAAGGTCAATCCAAATGCCTTAACATTTGAGGAGTTCGTCTTTGTTTTGTTGCAAGAAGATCAGTCTAGGCAAAATGTGTTGCAGATTAAGGTTTCTTAGCTAGTCAAAAGGGTAAAGGTAAATGAAGATAATCTACTAGTAAGCAAAAATATGCTAATGTTGCACAAGTGAAGAAGGAAGACAGAGATGAGAAGAAAACAGACAAGCAAAAACAATTTTGCAAATATTGTAAGGGAATGATCATGTCATAAAGATTTATCCAAAATTGGGTGCAAAAGAGGCAAACAAGAAAGAGGCTAGAATGGTTGTTACAAAGGCCTCTACACCTAAAACAAAGTCTGCTAATCTTCTTAAGAATGAAGAATATGTGTTTACTACTATATGCAGCTATGACCCATCTTCTCATGGGCATTGTATGTCTATAGCAGACTCAAATGCTTGGTACTTTGATAGTGGGGCAACCAAACATACAACATTGCAACATTGTTTCTTCAGTTCACTTGAGCCTACCCCCACAGGGAATATCGTCCCATGTGCAAATAATTCTTCATATCTTGTTGTGGGAGTTGGTAAGATCATTAATTCATGCTTTACCACATAGTTTCTAGCTTAAGGTTGTTATGTGTGCGACATATGTACTTAACAGGTGTCCCACCAGAGCACTGCAATCGATCACTCCATATGAGGCTTCGCATGGTCGCAAGCAATTTATTACTCATCTACATATCTTTGGTTGTTTAGCAAAAGCATTGGTGCCATAACAACAACACAAGAAATTGGAAGATAAAGCAGTGAAATGTAATTTTGTTGGGTATAGTTCTGAAAGCAAAGGCTATCATCTATATCATCAAAATACTAAATGCAATTTGGTTATACTTGATGTTGTTTTTTTGAAAGATGTGATTCAGCCATTACTTTCCTAAGGAGGCAAACACTTTGCTTCCTCTTTTTATAGGTGGACATTCAAGTGTTGGTCCTCAAGCTTAAAATGTTTCACATGATGATGCAGATCATTCCATTTCTTATGCAGATTTACATGATGCACTTGTTGGTGAAAGGGTTGATATAAAGGAGGCAAAGACTACGCCACAATGGTTGGTGGAGACTTTGAAAAATAGCAAATTAGATGCATCACTATCATATCATACTCGTTTAGGCTCTCATAGTGCTTCTTTTGCATCAGATTGCTATGCAATGGCTACATCTAGTCTTTATGATGAGAATGAGACTATTTCTTTTGATGAAACCCAAAATTCAAAAAATTGTATGGTTGCTATGCAATCAAAATATGATGTTATTATGAAGAATGATAGCTAGTCTTTATGTGATTTGCCTCCAGGGAAAAAGGTTGCTAGCATTAAATGGATATACAAGCTGAAGCATAAGGCTAATGGAATAGTCGATAGGTATAAAGCTAGGCTTGTTGTAAAATGTTATGCTCAAGAGAGAGGCATTGATTTTGATGAGATCTTTGCACCCACATGCCGAAGGACTACCATTCGTAGCATTTGTGCACTTGCAACTCATCATGGTTGGAATGTACATAAGTTGGACATTAAAACTACATTTTTGAATAGTGAATTTCATGAAGAAGTGTGTGTATTTCAGCCCCATGATTTTGTGCAAAAAGGGCACGAAAACAAAGTGTGCATGTTGTAAATGGCATTATATGGTTTGACGCAAGCACCACGTGCTTTACATGCCCACTTTATTACACATGGTTTTTGGAACAATTCCACTAAGAGCACCATATATGTTAAGCGTGCAAATGATATGCTTCTAATCATTGTTGTGTATGTTGATGGCGTGCTTCTCACTGGTCTTGATGAGAAGCATATTGCTAAATTTAAGGCTGATTTGCTTGCCTCTTGTGAGATGTCCCTGAAGACTGAAAAAGAAGATGAGTGAGAGATAGAGAGAGAATAGATGAGATTTTCAAAGTCTACAGTAAGCTAGATTGCTCGCCTACACTATCTATATTCCAATGTCAAATTACAATGTGTGAATATGATACAAACTCACAATATCTTAATCTAGGTATAAATAAGAACTAGATACAAGAGATTGTGTGCTTAAGAGCTATGAGGAGTGTGTATGAGAATATGGAGAATATGAAGAGTGTAGAACTGTTTTATAGCAAACCCGAATTCTGATTATCTGAAGCAAAAACTAGTGAATGAACAAGTGGGGAAAGATGTAGACTTGTTACTCACAATATGTTTCTGATACGAATTCCTCCAAGATCTCTCCATATGTAGAGCATACCTCCTCCAAGAGTGTGAAACTCCTCCTCATGTAGAGGACCTCCTCCTTGATCACCTCCAAGATCTCCTCCTTGAGTGATTGCTCCTCTTGAGAAGATTGTGTCTTGAGTGATGTTTGAACAATGAGCAAGGTGTCTATTATATAACCTTGTGTGCTCTCATGAAACGCAACCATGATAAACCATAAAGCAAATCTTGCGCAAGAGAGGTTCGAAAAGCACCTTCGTAAAACTTTTGCATTAGATTTCTCTTATGTTAATCTTATAACGATTCACTACTAATTATAGCTTTTCAAATCACGAAAAACAACAATCTCACTATGCTATCTATCCAAGATGGGACTTGAACCTACGACGCCCCTCTACAAGCCATTCTCCTTAGCCAAGTTGCTCCCATGCTATTGTTGAAGAGGGAATAGAAAGTATAAATTATATGTTGGGTCTAATAACTAATGTTGGACATGTTTTGGCATTGCTTCCAAGATCAACACCCAAATCAGCCAAAAGGCATCTAAGCCACACACACTCAACAGTCATTGTGAAAGTTGCACTATACTCAACCTCACAACTAGAACTGGCCACGATAGACTGCTTCTTGCTCAACCAAGATATGCATGAGCTAGCAAGCATGAAGCAAAAACCATTAGTGGATGTACGAGTGTCATAGCAACCAACCCAATCAAAGTCAGAAAAAGCATGTGAATCTAGCAATAATAATCCCCCTTCAGATAAAACAAGCCAAGTAGTAGGGTACCACTCAAATAGTGAAAGATGCGCTTAAAAACATGCCAATGCTTGACACCTTGGCAATGCATAAACCTACTCATATGAGAGACAACAAACGGAATATCAAACCGATCTATGCATAAGTAAATCAAGCATCCAATAGTTTGCTAATAGAGGACAACATCAAATGCATCTCTAGCATCATGAAGACTCAACTATAAACCTATTTCGATTGGAATGGCAATAGTTTTGCAATCTTCAAGGCCAAAATGCTACAATAATGTGTTAATATTGACATAAGGTTATTCCCCCATCAACTTGCATAAACTAAATTCCCAATTATTTCTAAGGTTCATGTGTTGAAAGATCCTATAAACCTATGATTAATTGTTATTGAGGCCCACCCACTTCCAACATTTAGTATTGGAGCTTAGAATACCATCATTTGGTATCAGAGAATAGTGTACATGCACCCTTAACAAGATGAGTTACTATAGACTTGAGAATGAAGACAAGCTTGAAGGAATGTCTGACTATCCAATGTGGAGTTTTATGATGATGAATATGTTAGTATCAAAGGACTTATGGAATATTGTCAGTGTCACTTATCCAAGGCCAAGACAAGTCGAAGGAGATATTTCTTCATCTTCTAGAAGACTTGCTATTCCTATTTCTGCTCAACAGGAGGTTAGTGAAGAAGAAGAAACTCTTTCATCACCAGAAATCCATACTAATATCAGATTACTTCCTATAGAAGAGCAATCCAAATGGGATTCAAGGGCTGCAGTAGCACTTTCATATATTGCTATGAGAGTCAAAAGGCATATTATACCCCAAATTAGGTAATGCAGAACCTCTCGATAGCTTGGTTGGAGTTAGAGAATCTCTATCAGAGCAGAAACCCTGCTAGGAAAGCTCATCTAAGAAGACAAGAAGAGTCAGCAATCCAAGAAGGAAATTAAGACTTCTAATCCCAAGTGTTCAAGTCCTAACACTAATGCTTCCTCTAAACCCAAAGAAAAGTCTTTGACTACATCTAATTCAAAGAATGGAGTATGCCATTACTGTAAGAAACCAGGTCATTTTATAGCAGAATGCAAAGCAATTATTTTCAATGAGAACAAGAAGGCATCACGTAATAGTGTTGAAGTTGATCCAAAACTTCAAAGGTAGATTCATATGCATGTGTTACTATTGAAGAAGTAGCTTTTAATCAAGTAGCATTAAGTGCAATCTCACATAATCCTTGGATTTTTTATCCTGGAGGTACTAAGCATATGATAGGTTGCAAAAAGGTATTTTCTTCCCTTTTTAACTCTTCAGGTAGAAGAGTGACCATTGTAGATGGTCATAATTTGGATGTTGTAGGTGTTGGAGAAGTGAAACTAAATTCAAGAGCAGGTGGAAATTTCACAATTTCTAATGTTCTTTATCTTCCATACATGAAGAAAAATTTGGTCTGTACCTCTACTTTCTTGTGAGATGGTTATAAAGTTATTTTTAAGAAAGATTGATGCTAGATCCTCCCACCTAATGAGGAGCATTGTGTACTTCAAGGTGAAAATAGAAGTGGCATGTTTGTGTTATCCAAAATTAGTCATGTTAATGTTGCTAGGTCTACTACATCTAAGGAGAACATGAAGTTATGGCATTCTAGATTTGGTCATATCAATTAAATAGATCTCAAGCATATAAAAGATCAAGGTATGGTGGAGAGTTTGCCTACTTTTGCTTTACAAGATGATGAAAAATCATGTCAAGGATGTCTTGAAGGAAAGCTTCATAAACTTCTTTTCAAGAGGCATGAATACATCACAGCCACAAGGAAGTTGTAGGTCATACATTCAGATGTGAATGGTCCAATGAGAAGAGATTCTATTCAAGGCTTCATGTACTTTGTTACTTTCATTGATGATTTCTCAAGGTATTCATGGTTTAATATGAATACATCACAGCTACAAGGAAGTTGTAGGTCATACATTCAGATGTGAATGGTCTAATGACAAGAGATTCTATTCAAGGCTTCATGTACATTAAAGTGAAGTCAAAGGTTTTTCCTATTTTTAAGAAGTTCTTAGCTATGGTTGAAAATTAAATTAAGTCAAAGATCTAGATTTTGAGAAGTGATAGAGGAGGAGAGTACATGTCTAAAGTCTTTAAGTCTTTTCTTGAAGACAAAGGTATCTCTCATCAACTCACTATTGCTTACACGCCATAATACAATGTTGATGTAGAGAGAAAGAATAGGATACTTGTTGAGATGATGCATAGTATGATGTCATTCAAAAAGCTTTCTCCCAAGTTTTGGTTTGATGCATTACATATAGCTAGTCACATTTTGAATAGTTCTTTCACAAAATCTTTGAAGGTCATTACACCTTATGAAGCTTATTATCGGAAGAAGCCCAGTGTGAGTTATTTCAAAGTTTTTGGTTCCCCAACTTATGTTCACATTGAGAAGAAGGATCATGGTAATCTTGATGTAAAAGCCATTAAAGCAATGTTTATTGGTTATCCACATACATGTGATATCCCACTCTCATGCAATGCATATATTGCAGAAAGTCAAAATTATGATAAGAAGGAAGAGATTCCAAAATTCATAAAAGCAGATGACTATGCATTTTTCAAAAGGAATTTGGATTCTTACATTCAACCATACAAGGTGGGTGATGAACCTTCTCAAACCCTAAGAGATGCAGGTGAAGAGAGAATTTCATTACCTACATCAGTACCTAGTCCATCATCAGTACCTCCTGAAGTTCTGACTTATGAAGTTGGAGAAGGTTCTAGAGTTCCAAACCAAGGAGATACTGAATAACCAAAAAAGATTCCACCACTTTTTAAGGAGATGCCAAAGTGGTTATAGCAAACCTTGAAGGACAATGGTAAAAAGGAATACACTGGAAGAACTAGAAGTCAGACAAGGAGAGAACAAGGAGACCAGGTAAATCTTGCATAACATTTTGAGATGCATAATATTTTAGCTCTTACTTGAAGCTTTCTGCAAAGATTTGGGCTTACTTCCTCTTGTGGATTGATCTCTTTCCACATAGTTTGTCACTTTATTATACATGAGTTCCAACTCCTTGTTCATTGCATCACTCCCAAGGGGAATTTGTTGATATATTTTGGTATTGATGCATGTGAACACACTTAGGACCATTAAGTATTTTTTCCCTCTTTAGGAGGTTTTTTCCCCTTGGCTTGTATATAAGCCTATAGCCCTAACGGATGACTTATCTTTGTACATTCATTTGGTAATTCATTCAATGTTGTGTTGTGCTCCAAGCTTCTTCTTCTTGCTTGTGTTGTTCGTGTGCTGCCATAGACCTCAAACTCCAACAAAAGAAGCTTGGAGCACAACACAACATTGAATGAATTACCAATTGAATGTACAAATATTTAAGTAGCTCGTTAGGGTTATAGGCATATATACAGATGGAGGGGAAAAACCTCCTCAAGAGGGAAAAAGATGCCTTGTAGGTCCTAAGTGTGTTCACACACATCACTACCTAAATGTATCAACATGTTAAGTGTACTACTTTTGTAGTCTACAATTCTTTAGAAATAGACAAATTTTTGTATCAAATTATAGTCACGAAGCATGGCTAATAGCAATGATGCTGAGGATAAGTTGGATCGCTACTACTTTTGTAGTCTACAATTCTTTAGAAATAGCCAAAAGTAGACTACTCTTTTAGTCTACTTTTGTATCAAATTATAGTCATATAGCATGGCTAATAGCATGTGTTTGTTGTTGAGGATAAGTTGGATTGCTATAAATGAATTTTATGGGCATATAACATGTGACATTCATTGGTAGAAAAGGGCATATGGAACATCATATGTCGAAATACGTCTTATGGTAACTATACATACTACAAATCTAGCTAATTTAAGTATAGTTTTGGGGATGCTACATGTTAGCCCACAAAATGGTTGGTTTTGGATGCACTAATGTGGTTCTATTTAGCAGGAAATACGTTTGATTTCAGGTACTTGGAGAGTCAAGCAATTGGTTGATAGGAGGTACTTGGGGACTACATAGCACTTTCTTGGTTCAAGAGGAATGCCGTCAACATTTGGATTTCAGCCAAAAAAAAATAAGCTTCAGGATGATCTTGGAGTGGGAAATCCATGATGACATAGTGGGAGTCTGATCGGTCTCAGGGTTTGGTATTATGTTTTGGGCTGAGCAAAGCATGTGAATCATGCGGTTTTTCTTGAGTTTTGTTGCAGATGACCTAGTGAGGATTGGACTTAAAATGGAGTCTCGATTTTGATTTTGGCCATGCTTGCTTCTGGAGGTGGTCGAATGTATGTGACTATGGACAGCTATGAGAACGATTGGAATGTGGTGAAAAGAGGAGGGGATGCTCAGATGATTCTGGTAAAGTTATTGGTCCAATTTTGGATGGAGACGCCGTGGTGACCTTCAACTTTCGGGCAGATCGAATGATCATGTTGGTAAAAGCACTTGAATATGAAGATCGAGGGGTAGTTGTAACAGCTCTGACGAGCGAAACAGAAAGAAGGGGGATTTTTGTTTCTGCCTTCCCATTGCTCTGACAAGAAGAAACGGAAAAAGGGGGGGTCGACAATTTTTTTGCTGGGCATCCGAGCCTGCCGGTTGTTGTGGATCCTGAGTGGGGGAAGAACAGATATACGTGGAGGAGGGGATTGGCTTCCAGAAATATATGTTGGGGAGCTTTCTCTGGCTCTCTTAGTGCAGGTGCCGCTGAATAGAGAGGGTGCTAAGCAGAGGTAGGGGTTTTGACCCGAGAGGAGAAAAGGTCGTGGCCTGTTTTTGGTGGTTCTCAAGCTTCGTGGCTACACGGAATGCAAAGGGGGAAAGCTGCTGAGTTTCGGTACGGGAAGTCTGGCAGACAGTGGCAAATTGAAAGAGCTGCTCTGTTACACCTGGAGGAGAAATGGGATTGATATGCAATATCGAGTCTATGAAGTTGGGAGCCTCAACATCGAAAGCTTGTTCTGACGGCTTTCCATGAGCTATCGTCACACGTAGGCTTTGTTTGAGGTAATATCCATGGCTGTTTGCTTGTACTTATTCATATTGGTCAGGGGAAGTTAATTGACAGGGTCATTCAACTGTTGGAATATGTATGAACTCAATGATTCTGGAGTGAGACCTCACAACTGTCGCGTTCGTTTTGCTTTGACTATATCATTAATGCACTTTGCTGGGCAACATCGGAAATTAGGATTTATGTCCAAATGATTTGTTGGTGGTCGATTCTCCAGTTTGTTTGTGGGTGCATAGTGTCCCATGCAGTTTGCTCAATTTGCTCTTTGTTTTCAAGTAGTATTGTAGTCTACTTTTCCTCATTCGAAACATCTCATGCCTATGTGCTTGACATTCGACATCTGGCTTTCTTGTCTGCAATTATTGTGGGAGGACGAACATTGTGTGACAATTGAACGGGAATGAAAGGTGATCGGTTAAAGTATTATGCTCATGGTTATCTACACTCATGAAATGTCGTATGCACATAGGTCAACCTGATTGAAACTGGTTACTTGTGAAGCTATTGAACTGCCTTCGCTGTTTGAAGTTCTCTAGACGCTAGATCTGTGTCTCTTGCTATGATCTGTACAACGGCTGCCGACCTAGGGCAAGTCTTGCACTATATCATCAAACCATTGTAGTTCATCTGCCTAAGTATTAAGAAGGGGATTATGCATCTTATAATTATAATGAGAGTACATATGCCAGAGTGTGAAAATGGTAATGAGGGACGAACTTTACGTAAATGTACATGATTACGGGTTTGAAATGTGGAAGCATGATGCTAACTCAAAACTTATGAGGAATTGATGAGGTCCATTTCCGGAGATCTCAGATATTATGGCAGAATTCCTTACCTTCAGGTGCTCCGTGATAACCTATTTTAGATGAATGCTTGGGAAGGGGGAGGGGAAGTCATTGACCCATCTAGAGGAGAACTTGCAGGTATCGATTTGCAGACCCTTTAGTGAGATCTACTCTTGTTGATGAACCGGAATTTCCTAAAGGCATAAGGCACGTGGTATGTCTATGCTGCTACGAAGGAGGGAGACCATAGGGAGACGAGCTACGCAATACTCCAATATCTCCAGAATCGTGTGAGAAGAGAGGTAATAATAAAAATTTCACAGTTACGGTGGAAGGCTTGTAGGACGAGTGTGCTGAACCTTACAAGTATCCATTTGAAATTGGATAGGGTGAGAGGAACACAAATGAACGTAACCCTTAACGAAGCAAGTCCTATATTTCCAGCAAAGAAAAAGGGGAAAGTGTGTTGAGCCGTGGGTGGAATATGGGTCTAGGGTGAGTGTTCCTTAGGATTAGTGCAATAGAAAGGGTTGCTTCTTTTTATGGTACCCACATTGATTATGACTTTTATGTAATCTCACTGAAAAATTCCTCTTATATAGTCCGAGTCCTCCATCGTATCGTGACATGAGAACGAGATGGAGATACGATGCTCAATGGGAGCAATCATATTCTGGCAAGAGTAAACATAGAAGCATATGAGAAAAAAAGAGGGAAGGGCATGAGTAGGGGGAAGAATGAAGAAATAAGTGGGATCCAAGAGGGTGAACGATGAGAGGATGAGGACGCGATGGAGCAACCATTGGAAATAGATATCTACTTTTTGCGTGTATTTTTCCTCGCCTCCCCCACATACACATTGGAGTGAAATTTGGGCTCAGATCGATAGAAATTGACCTGGTATCAGAAAAATTAGGCAAAATATCACTGTGCGTAGGCATTTTCCCTTGGACTAAACGGCTATTCATTTTGGTGCGTTTGCCGGGAAGCATTGTGAGATAATTGCTGGCTCTAGGTAATCCAAGTGGATCAATTGCGAGGGGTTAAGCAAAATAAAGGCTTCCACAATCATTTGCCCCGTGGGCGTTAGGGCCATACATTTTGGTGCGTTTGCCGGGAATATATGAGCTAGTGCATAGCCATAAGAAACCAAATAAAGCCTCGTGTAATCATCTTTTCCTGCGGCTTAAGAGCATATCATTTGGTGCGTCTGCCGGGAAGCATATGAGCTAGTGCATAGACATAAGAAAAATCCATTGGGAAACAATTGTGGGCTCCAGGTAATCCAATTGGACCGATTCCGAGGGGTTTGAACAAAATAAAGTCTAGTGTAATCATCTTTTCCTTGGGCTTAGGACCCTTATTCACTACAAGTTCTAATTTAACCTTTATTTTTTACCATGCCACATGTACCATGAACACTATAAACTTCTATAGATAAACTTTGATGGGATGATATAGATGCACAAGCATGTGCATTAATTTCTTTTTCTAACAAACATTTTATGACTCATATTGTTTTATGTAAAACAACTTAGATGTGTATGATATACTTACCACATAGCAAAAAATAAGTATTGTGTTGCTTACCTTTAAAAACAATGTAGAGTGAGGAAATGAATGAAAATAATTTTATGGTGATTTTCTAACAATGACCAGTGATTCAAAGATCAATTGGTTGTTATAGATGGAAATTTACCTAATTAGTCCAATTTTTTTAGTTTATTCTTAATGAGATACTCGATTAATCATAGTTTTGTTTAAAAAATGCAAAGAAATTAGAAAAGAAAATAGGTGCAAATATTGTATGGCTAGCGGCTCTTTCATTAAGATATTTTGTGAGCTAATCACTAAAGAGCCAAAGAAGAAGAAGTTGGAATGTTTATCATGTATATCTTACTTTAAAGACTGAGTTTTTTTATTATCTACAAAATGAAAGGTGAAATGTTATTGCTTACTGTATTTTTAATACATCCTCTCATGATCATTATATGTTTCTAAGTGGCTCAAATGCTTTGTACTTTGGGAGTGGTAAGGGGTTAAGCAAAATAAAGGCTTCCACAATCATTTGCCCCGTGGGCGTTAGGGCCATACATTTTGGTGCGTTTGCCGGGAATATATGAGCTAGTGCATAGCCATAAGAAGAATCCAATTCGAGATACTTGTGGGCTCTAGGTAATCCAAGTAGGCCGATTCCGAGGGATTTAAACCAAATAAAGCCTCGTGTAATCATCTTTTCCTGCGGCTTAAGAGCATATCATTTGGTGCGTCTGCCGGGAAGCATATGAGCTAGTGCATAGACATAAGAAAAATCCATTGGGAAACAATTGTGGGCTCCAGGTAATCCAATTGGACCGATTCCGAGGGGTTTGAACAAAATAAAGTCTAGTGTAATCATCTTTTCCTTGGGCTTAGGACCCTTATTCATTTGGTGCATTTGCGGGGAATAGCTTGGTACGTCTCTATAAGAGAGTGCCATAGGTTCGCCTAGCGCCACAGGTTGGCCGAGCTTGCGGACCCCAGATCTAGTACATGAGCGAGGGGAGCTCATCGCCAGGAGCAACACAAACTCAAAGAGAGGAACGCGCTCAGAGAAGAGCCCTTGAAAGAGAAAGGAGAAGGTGGGAGCCGCCAGGTGAGTGGACCTCAATTGGCTCGAAGAAATCAGTCAAAAACGTGTACTCCCGTAGGAGAGTCGCGAATCAAGTGCGGAAGTTTGAAGGAGGGATCCTGAAGCCACGTGTGCTAAATTTTTGGGATCGAAGTGATATCGACATCACACCTCTGTTCGAAATGGCTCAGCGGATTTAAGTTCACTTGGGGGACTTCACCAAGTTTTCGGGTACTTGGGACGAAGATCCGGATAGTTTTATCCAGTTGTTTGAGGTTACTTGTGAGGCCAATGACGTAGTTGACCAGGATCAAAGGTTGCGAATTTTTCCGGCTATTCTCCGTGATGAGGCACCAATTGGTATGGGAATCTTACACCACAAGAGCGTGGAACTTATCAGATGCTCAAGGAAGCCTTCTTGGCGAAGTTTCGGCGACAAGGCTTCCAAGACAGATTGGCCCAACAAATGGATTACTTGCGACAAGGAGTAAACGAGAGCATCGATAACTACATTCAGAGAATGGAAACATTAGTAAGAAAGATGGGCGTAAATGCCCCGAATGATGAGACATTGAAACGTAGATTCATTTCAGGATTGCGAGATCCTACGGCACAAAAGCATATCAGCCTGACAAGACCTGCGACATTAATGGATGCTAAGGAACAAGCAAGGCTCTGGGAGGAAGTACAATTATGCCAACAGAGGAAGATGGAGCTCTTATACGAGCCTATGGGAGGCCCAGGAAACATACCGATGAAAGATCCTGGCCAAGGAAGTCCCGCATTGACGACCCCAGCTTTTGTAGCTGCAACTAGCACGCCAGGCGAGGCAAAGCCTGCGCTAACCGAAGAACGAATATTAGAATTGGTCACGCAAGCTATAAAAGCTGCCACAATAACTCAGGAGACATACACAGTAAAACCAGAGGTAACCACGAACCCGAATCAAGTGTTTCGATCAAATACATGGTGTGGAAAGTGCCATGGTTACGGCCATTTGGCTTCAGAATGCCCTACAGTCTCGAGAGTATTCACAGATAGGTCGCCACCTAGGATGCGTTGTACTTTTTGTGGAAGAACAAATCACACAGAGGACCGATGTTACAACAAGAGAGCCTATGAAGAAAGGACCATAAAATCAGGAGATACAAGAGAAAGACCTTACACGGGATTGCCCGCTCAAAGTGTACCACCTACATCTCGTTGGGAAAACAGACCGACTTATGGATATGGTGCTCAGGGTCAAGGAGGAGACTATCCAAGAGGAGCTCCGCGTGATCAAAGAAGAGATGGTCCAATCCAGTGCTGGAGATGTCATGGCTTTGGCCATACTCAATCTAGATGTCCAAACGAAAAGAAGCCAATTGATTATACCCCGCTATGTAGGTACTGTAGTGGGGAGGGCCACTTTGATGAAGATTGTCCAAAACGAAGAGCTGCCGCCGGCAAGGAAAAAGGACCAGTAGGATCCTCGAATTATGTTGATACTCAGATGCATTCCACATCAAGAGCTCAAGAGCACGTTCCTACGATCGGAGTAGTGTTCAAGACACCAAACCCTCAAGAAGGCTCTAGCTCATCGATGCACTTTGTGGATGCTTACGAGGCCAAGAAACCACACAAAGATCCAACTGTGGCAGTAGTCACAAGGACTCAAGAGTACTCGAAGAAGAATCCAGGAGGCGAAGGTGAAGAAGGGAGTCAAGAGAGGATAGCGGAACACAAAGAGGTAGAAAACCAAGTTAGAGGATTTGTTGAGCGGCAAGAGTTTGAGGATGGGGAAGAGATTGAGATCCTTCCACCAGTGACCAAGGAGTTTGTGTCGGGCATAGCACCATTCCCTGAAAGATTGAAAGCTCCTAAGATTAGAAAGGAAAGACAAAGTTCGGAAGAAGTAGATATTGTGAAGTTACTCGCTGACACTGATGTCACGTTGGACATTGGCACATTGCTAAAATGTTCACCTGCTTATAGGAAACAATTCTACAACGAATATATTAAGAAGCCGAGAAAAGCTCGAGATAAAAATAGACAAGATAAGGATGTCCAAGGAATCATTCAAAGTATTACGACGCAAATTGATTCGAATGCTCCAGCTGTGACGGTCGAAATTAAGGGATATGCAGTCCCTAGTGCTCAGTTAGATAGTGGAGCCGCAGTCAACCTGATGACTGAATTCATGATGAAAGCTTTGGGCCTTAACCACATGGAAGAAACGCCGATGTCTTTGAGAATGGCGGATCAAACACAAGTGAAGCCTGCGGGTCTTTTGAAGAATGTAAGCACAGTTGTGGGTGGTCTAGAGTTTAAAGTCGATTATCTGATAGTAAGGACCTCGGAGGCTACCTTCTCGATCCTACTTGGACGGCCATGGTTGGTGCAAGCCGAATGTGTGCATGACTGGCGCACAGGTTTTATTTCAATAGGGCCAAAATCTGATCGGATTCAGTTGCAAGTATCCCCACCCTCGAGCAACAAGAAGAAGACAATAATAGTCGATGAGATGGAAAAGAAAGAAAAGGAGAAAACAAGGCACGAGAGTGCACGAGCTAGGTTTTCTTTGAGCACAGACAACTACAAGAATGTGCTTCAAGACGGGTTCAACTTGCAACTCTTTAAGAATCAAGACACGAAGATGGGAGAGTATCAAAATCCATTGCTCTATAACGACGATTCGGACCAAGAGTTGCTGGGATGGTTGACACATACAAGTAAATTTGATTGCTACATGTTGAGTATAGACACAAGTAAAAACAAAGCTACTCAATCCCTGGAGAAGAGAACTTCAAAAGAAGAATTGAAACTAGAGTTAGTTGCGGCAATGGAAGTGCAACAGTTGAGGGAAAGAGTTAGAATGCTAGAAGCAGAGATTCTAAAAAGAAGTCGAGAATCGGAAAAAGAAGCGAAGAGTAAGACTAAAGTGTCGGAAGCCATCGCAAAAGCTGAATTGAAGAAACTAGGTTCAATCGAAAGAGAACAAAACAATGAATTACTGGCCAACCATGCACGCGTGATCGGAGAGCACATTCCAATCACAGTGTCATCAAGAAATAAGGACTATTCGCGAGAAGCTCAGTTGGAAAAGTGGGAAGTTCTTCCAGAAAAGTTCTTGAGTGTAGGGTCAGAGCTACCAGATGGAGTACGAGATTGTATTAAAACGACACTCAAAAATTTTAGCGAGGCCTTTTCATGGTCATATAGTGATCTGAGAGGAATTGATCCCCGAATCTGCCAACATTATATAGACTTGGAAGAAGGCACACGACCAATATGTCAACGACTCAGGCGAACGAATCCAGTCTACTCGGAATTGATCAAGCTGGAATTGACCAAATTATTGGAAGCAGGATTCATATACCCCATCGCATCCAGCGAGTGGGTATCACCAATTGTAGTTGTTCCGAAGAAAAACAAGAAAATCCGTATTCGCATAGATTATCGAAAGTTGAACGAGCGCACGAAGAAAGATCACTTCCCCTTGCCATTTACTGATCAAATCTTGGATAGAGTGGCTGGCCATAGATTGTACTCATTTTTGGATGGTTTCAGTGGGTACAACCAGATCCAAATCCATGAAGAGGATCAATCCAAAACTACTTTCACGACAGAATGGGGTACGTATGCATATCGGGTGATGCCATTATGCAATGCACCGGCCACATTCCAGAGAGCAATGATAGCTGCATATCAAGACTACTTGCAGGATTGGATGGAGATATTTCTCGATGACTTTGCAATCAGAGGCGACGATGAAAATATGATGGAGAGGATCAAAGCAATTTTAAGAAGAAGCATTGAAAAAGGCATCGCATTGAATCTTGAAAAGTGTACATTTGGAGTACGAAGAGCATTACTTTTGGGTCATGTCATTTCCGAAAAAGGGATTGCGGTCGACGAGGATAAAGTGGAAAAAATTGGACAACTTCCACCACCGCAAAATTTGCGACAACTCAGAGGATTCTTGGGCCATGCGAATTACTATCGACGTTTTATATTAAATTTTGCATCTATAGCGGCACCACTGACGAATCTCTTGAGGAAAGACCAACAATACCAATGGACTTGAGAGTGTCAGGTTGCATTCGACTCGATCAAGGAGAGGTTGATAAATGCACCGATTTTGGTAGCACCTGACTGGACGAAGGAATTTCATGTACATACCGACGCTTCTCATACTGCGGTTGGAGCAGTACTATGCCAAGCCGACGAAAAGAAGTTGGACCATCCTATTTACTATGCAAGTCGCAATTTAAATAGCACTGAGAGGAACTACACGACTACGGAGAAGGAGTGTCTCTCGATGATCTTTGCGGTGAACAAGTATCGGCACTACCTGATGGGAAAGCATTTCACTTTTTATGTGGATCACAAAGCCCTTAAGTATATCATTAATAAACCAGAACTGTCAGGGCGACTGATGAGGTGGATGCTACTTCTCCAAGAATTTCAGTTCACAATGGTAACCAGACCAGGCAAAGCACATATATTGGCTGACCATCTATCTCGAATTGTTAATGAGGAGCCAATCTCTGGTGTGCCCGACGATGCTCCAGATGGACATCTATTCCAGGTTGATGCTAAAGTACCTTGGTACGCCGACTTGGTGAATTTCTTGTGCACTACTAAATATCCGCCAGGAGCAAGCAAGAGAGAGAAGCAAAAACTGTTAGCATTGGTGAAGCACCATACCATCATTGGGGGGCAACTCTATCGATATTTTGTTCATGAGAGCATTTATCGGAGGTGTCCCGAGGAAGAAAAAGCAAATCTAGTGTTGAGGGCTTTGCATGACGAACCTTGCGGTGGACATTTGCTGGTGAATTGACGGCAAGAAAGATTTTATTAGCAGGGTATTGGTGGCCAACATTGTTCAAGGACTCACATACATATTGTAAGAAATGTGACAAATGCCAACGAATGGGCAAACCCACATTATCACATGCTGCTCCTCTTACGCCGGTGTTGGCTCTTAAGCCGTTTGAGAAATGGGGAATTGATTTTGTGGGGCCTATTGATCCTCCCTCACGACGAAGATCCAATAGGTATATTTTGGTCTGTACTGATTATGTTACCAAGTGGGTGGAAGCCAAAGCTCTGAAGACTGACCGAGCTGTGGATGTAGCTAAATTTTTGTATGAGCAAATTATCACTCGATTCGGATGCCCGTTGGAAATAGTAAGTGATAGAGGAACCTATTTTGTCAACGAATTGATCGAAGAATTAATGGAATTATATAAGATCAAACATAGAAAGAGCACTCCATATTACCCGAGAGCAAATGGACAAGTGGAGGTCACCAACAAAATCCTTGAACAGATTCTAACAAAAACAGTAGTTGTGCATAGGCGAGACTGGGATGAGAGACTTTTGGAAGCCTTGTGGGCATATCGAACATCCTACCGAGTGACGACAAAGAGCACTCCGTTCTCTCTAGTATATGGCGAGGAAGCCATCTTTCCCATTGAAAAAGAAGTTCCGACATTAAGAGTGGCCATTGAAGCCAGGTTGGGCGAGGAAGAGTCATTAAAGGAGAGGTACATACAATTGGTCAAGCTGGAAGAAAAGAGACTCATCGCACAACAAAGTTTGGAAGCTATTCAGAAGAGACGTAAGGAAAGGCATGACAAGAATCTCAAAACCTATGTGATTCAAGAAGGGGATTTGGTGCTAGTTTACGATAGTAAATATTATAAATTCCCGGGGAAGTTACAGACAAGATGGGCAGGACCGTTTAAGGTGGTGGAACTCAATTCCAATGGTTCCATGCAAATTCAAGATTTAGGAGAAGAATATGCTCCCGTGAAGGTTAACGCGCTTCGAGTTAAACCATATTTCAAGTGATATTAAGACGGGAGAAGCTAGACGAGATCCAAACGAAATGACGAAGTAGACTCTTTGTACATACATGTATAGTATTATATATATACGCATAAGTAATCTATGATTTGTGTGTCATAAATATCATTCCTTGCTAGCTCAAGCATTTTGGACTTTTAATATTTTTTTGTGTTATGCAGAGACTGTTAGAGCCTAAATAACAAAATGGCAGACCAAATTACGCAACTCTACTTGTACGAGCTAAGGATATATTTCTCGGACCAAACGTTTGCTCGCATGGACATAGATGTCGACGACTTTGAGACGGAATACGATGTTGAGGAAGCACATTGGCTGGTATGCTTTATAAACCAGGATTTGGGTGTTGCATTTTATATTGAGTGTTTTGAGGAGTACCTAGTTCGACATGTAGGATGGGCGGGAGATCGATACTACTATTTTGATCCTTCTAGGGAAATGCCTAACGAGGAAAACGATATCACATGGGCTTGGGCAGATGTGCTAACGCTAGGAAGTGATGACGGAGCTCCCGAAGTTGAGCCTGACTCGCCTTAGAGAAGTTGTCGGGATTCGAGTACGATGTGAGACCACATGAGACATCCCAGAGACTCACATTCTAGGACACCTAGGGATAGGTATACGAGGGACTAAGGCATAGCTGGCTGTAGTTACCTAGTGAAAAGTCAACTCGATGAATACATATGTAGTGTCTGTAATTGAGAGAATGGAGTGAAGAGGTGGTTGATCTGTCAAAGGCTAGAGTGTATATGTTTGCATGTATGTGTGGGAACGGTGGGAAAAGTCCCTTTCTTCCTCTCCCTAATTATCAGGACTTGGGTGAACTAATTGATTATGAAAAAAAAAAAACGAAGAAAAAAGAGAAAAGAAAAAGAAAGTGTGTTGTGTGATCGTACCAATGCGCTATGGTGGGCTAGTAGGTGGGTGGATTTATCCTCGCCGGGTGGTTAGGACCACGAGCCGCAGCTAGTTTCGCCATAGGCTTGGGATGTATATGTCTGTGTCTTAGCTACGCGCCATAACGGGTTGGTAGGTGGGTGGAGCCATCGTGGCTGAGTAGTCACGACCATGAGCCGCATCCAGCTTCGTTATGGGCTAGCTGATATCTGTTATGTGATCATTATGTGTTTGTGTGTTGTGCGCTGCATTGCGTTGGTAGATGGGTGGAATCAACCTGATCGGGCGGTCAGGTCCACAAATCGCATCCAGTGTCAATGTAGGCCAATGTGTGAAAATAAATAAAATTTTCATATGAAGTTACTCCCCACTCCTGAGGGGGAGAGAAAGAGAGGAGAGGGCGATGATCGTCTGGAAGGGAACGGTATTTGCTTGTGTGGTTGGTATGTGTTAGCTTGCGACAGATAAGCTCACTTTGAATCAACATTCTGGATAGCACAGATATTCTATATGTACTTATAGATGAGGCTTTAGCGAGGTAATGCGACGGTCTTGCTTTACAACTTGTGTGCTCTATCTGAGGGTTTTTCTAGTGTGCGGGACACTCCAAGGTGTTTTATACCGGTCTCGACTTGTACTCGAGTTTCGATGATTTTTGTGGGACGACGATGGGGATTCTTCGGGAGTGTCTAGTCATGGAATAATTGTATATAGCGAATAGTAGGACAATAATCGGTTATGCATTTTGGGTATGTAGCATCTCCTGTTGAATTCATTTCACTTATTGTTGTTTATTTCGGTATTTCCGTTTCTGTTTTTTTCGCAATCATAGTTGCATGTGTAAAACATGGAAAGGTATGTATGTGTTATTTTGGTTGAGACTATGTTCATAATGGGATGCATGAGCAATTTGATACATGTTGGAATTGGAGTTGCATATATGTGTATGTCGTTGGATCATTTGGAAGTGACTGATTTGTATGTATTCATGAGTGATTTTTTTTTTAGCACTAACAGCTTCAATGAGCGCAGGTCGACTTGGAATGATGGCTCGATAAAAAGTTATGCGAACCCATTGTAAATTGACATGTTCATGGTTGTTTGGATTTTATTGCAGCAAGAATGGCTTGTCGAGGACGACTTCGCAATTAAGAAGAGGGGAGTATGTTAGCCCACAAAATGGTTGGTTTTGGATGCACTAATGTGGTTCTATTTAGCAGGAAATACGTTTGATTTCAGGTACTTGGAGAGTCAAGCAATTGGTTGATAGGAGGTACTTGGGGACTACATAGCACTTTCTTGGTTCAAGAGGAATGCCGTCAACATTTGGATTTCAGCCAAAAAAAAAAAAGCTTCAGGATGATCTTGGAGTGGGAAATCCATGATGACATAGTGGGAGTCTGATCGGTCTCAGGGTTTGGTATTATGTTTTGGGTTGAGCAAAGCATGTGAATCATGCGGTTTTTGTTGAGTTTTGTTGCAGGTGACCTAGTGAGGATTGGACTTAAAATGGAGTTATGGACAGCTATGAGAACGATTGGAATGTGGTGAAAAGAGGAGGGGATGCTTAGATGATTCTGGTAAAGTTATTGGTCCAATTTTGGATGGAGACGCCGTGGTGACCTTCAACTTTCGGGCAGATCGAATGATCATGTTGGTAAAAGCACTTGAATATGAAGATCGAGGGGTAGTTGTAACAGCTCTGACGAGCGAAACAGAAAGAAGGGGGATTTTTGTTTCTGCCTTCCCATTGCTCTGACAAGAAGAAACGGAAAAAGGGGGGGTCGACAATTTTTTTGCTGGCATCCGAGCCTGCCGGTTGTTGTGGATCCTGAGTGGGGGAAGAACAGATATACGTGGAGGAGGGGATTGGCTTCCAGAAATATATGTTGGGGAGCTTTCTCTGGCTCTCTTAGTGCAGGTGCCGCTGAATAGAGAGGGTGCTAAGTAGAGGTAGGGGTTTTGACCCGAGAGGAGAAAAGGTCGTGGCCTGTTTTTGGTGGTTCTCAAGCTTCGTGGCTACACGGAATGCAAAGGAGGAAAGCTGCTGAGTTTCGGTACGGGAAGTCTGGCAGACAGTGGCAAATTGAAAGAGCTGCTGCGTTACACCTGGAGGAGAAATGGGATTGATATGCAATATCGAGTCTATGAAGTTGGGAGCCTCAACATCGAAAGCTTGTTCTGACGGCTTTCCATGAGCTATCGTCACACGTAGGCTTTGTTTGAGGTAATATCCATGGCTGTTTGCTTGTACTTATTCATATTGGTCAGGGGAAGTTAATTGACAGGGTCATTCAACTGTTGGAATATGTATGAACTCAATGATTCTGGAGTGAGACCTCACAACTGTCGCGTTCGTTTTGCTTTGACTATATCATTAATGCACTTTGCTGGGCAACATCGGAAATTAGGATTTATGTCCAAATGATTTGTTGGTGGTCGATTCTCCAGTTTGTTTGTGGGTGCATAGTGTCCCATGCAGTTTGCTCAATTTGCTCTTTGTTTTCAAGTAGTATTGTAGTCTACTTTTCCTCATTCGAAACATCTCATGCCTATGTGCTTGACATTCGACATCTGGCTTTCTTGTCTGCAATTATTGTGGGAGGACGAACATTGTGTGACAATTGAACGGGAATGAAAGGTGATCGGTTAAAGTATTATGCTCATGGTTATCTACACTCATGAAATGTCGTATGCACATAGGTCAACCTGATTGAAACTGGTTACTTGTGAAGCTATTGAACTGCCTTCGCTGTTTGAAGTTCTCTAGACGCTAGATCTGTGTCTCTTGCTATGATCTGTACAACGGCTGCCGACCTAGGGCAAGTCTTGCACTATATCATCAAACCATTGTAGTTCATCTGCCTAAGTATTAAGAAGGGGATTATGCATCTTATAATTATAATGAGAGTACATATGCCAGAGTGTGAAAATGGTAATGAGGGACGAACTTTACGTAAATGTACATGATTACGGGTTTGAAATGTGGAAGCATGATGCTAACTCAAAACTTATGAGGAATTGATGAGGTCCATTTCCGGAGATCTCAGATATTATGGCAGAATTCCTTACCTTCAGGTGCTCCGTGATAACCTATTTTAGATGAATGCTTGGGAAGGGGGAGGGGAAGTCATTGACCCATCTAGAGGAGAACTTGCAGGTATCGATTTGCAGACCCTTTAGTGAGATCTACTCTTGTTGATGAACCGGAATTTCCTAAAGGCATAAGGCACGTGGTATGTCTATGCTGCTACGAAGGAGGGAGACCATAGGGAGACGAGCTACGCAATACTCCAATATCTCCAGAATCGTGTGAGAAGAGAGGTAATAATAAAAATTTCACAGTTACGGTGGAAGGCTTGTAGGACGAGTGTGCTGAACCTTACAAGTATCCATTTGAAATTGGATAGGGTGAGAGGAACACAAATGAACGTAACCCTTAACGAAGCAAGTCCTATATTTCCAGCAAAGAAAAAGGGGAAAGTGTGTTGAGCCGTGGGTGGAATATGGGTCTAGGGTGAGTGTTCCTTAGGATTAGTGCAATAGAAAGGGTTGCTTCTTTTTATGGTACCCACATTGATTATGACTTTTATGTAATCTCACTGAAAAATTCCTCTTATATAGTCCGAGTCCTCCATCGTATCGTGACATGAGAACGAGATGGAGATACGATGCTCAATGGGAGCAATCATATTCTGGCAAGAGTAAACATAGAAGCATATGAGAAAAAAAGAGGGAAGGGCATGAGTAGGGGGAAGAATGAAGAAATAAGTGGGATCCAAGAGGGTGAACGATGAGAGGATGAGGACGCGATGGAGCAACCATTGGAAATAGATATCTACTTTTTGCGTGTATTTTTCCTCGCCTCCCCCACATACACATTGGAGTGAAATTTGGGCTCAGATCGATAGAAATTGACCTGGTATCAGAAAAATTAGGCAAAATATCACTGTGCGTAGGCATTTTCCCTTGGACTAAACGGCTATTCATTTTGGTGCGTTTGCCGGGAAGCATTGTGAGATAATTGCTGGCTCTAGGTAATCCAAGTGGATCAATTGCGAGGGGTTAAGCAAAATAAAGGCTTCCACAATCATTTGCCCCGTGGGCGTTAGGGCCATACATTTTGGTGCGTTTGCCGGGAATATATGAGCTAGTGCATAGCCATAAGAAACCAAATAAAGCCTCGTGTAATCATCTTTTCCTGCGGCTTAAGAGCATATCATTTGGTGCGTCTGCCGGGAAGCATATGAGCTAGTGCATAGACATAAGAAAAATCCATTGGGAAACAATTGTGGGCTCCAGGTAATCCAATTGGACCGATTCCGAGGGGTTTGAACAAAATAAAGTCTAGTGTAATCATCTTTTCCTTGGGCTTAGGACCCTTATTCACTACAAGTTCTAATTTAACCTTTATTTTTTACCATGCCACATGTACCATGAACACTATAAACTTCTATAGATAAACTTTGATGGGATGATATAGATGCACAAGCATGTGCATTAATTTCTTTTTCTAACAAACATTTTATGACTCATATTGTTTTATGTAAAACAACTTAGATGTGTATGATATACTTACCACATAGCAAAAAATAAGTATTGTGTTGCTTACCTTTAAAAACAATGTAGAGTGAGGAAATGAATGAAAATAATTTTATGGTGATTTTCTAACAATGACCAGTGATTCAAAGATCAATTGGTTGTTATAGATGGAAATTTACCTAATTAGTCCAATTTTTTTAGTTTATTCTTAATGAGATACTCGATTAATCATAGTTTTGTTTAAAAAATGCAAAGAAATTAGAAAAGAAAATAGGTGCAAATATTGTATGGCTAGCGGCTCTTTCATTAAGATATTTTGTGAGCTAATCACTAAAGAGCCAAAGAAGAAGAAGTTGGAATGTTTATCATGTATATCTTACTTTAAAGACTGAGTTTTTTTATTATCTACAAAATGAAAGGTGAAATGTTATTGCTTACTGTATTTTTAATACATCCTCTCATGATCATTATATGTTTCTAAGTGGCTCAAATGCTTTGTACTTTGGGAGTGGTGCAACCAAAAACATTATTTCACAATGCATTCTTTTCACCTCAGTGAAGTATATCCCTACTGGGAATGCTACATGCATAAACATATCCTTTATCTTGTTATAGGATTTGGAGAGATTGTCAATACTAAAGGAAGTACCTTCATATTGTTAGATGCTTTATGTGTGCATACATCAAACATAAGCTTTAATAGAAATTTCATTCCTTTGAAACTAGCAAACCCACATGTATTTTTCATTTCAAAAATCCAAAAATATTTCCATACATGATCAAGGGAAAAAAAAAATCAAAGCTGAAAGGTTTGGGAGTGCACAAAATAAAAATCGTTCTTGAGAATATCCAAGTTTTTTTCCATGTTTCTTTCAATAAGCAAGACATGCTAGTTAATTTTGTTCATGATAGATGCGAAGTTCATGATATCCTTGGGTCACTTAATTATTGCCTATGATATTCTAATGTTATGGATTATACAAGACAAAAAATATATAGAGAATTTGTGAATGATTCAGCATGTGGATTAAAAATTTGCAAACGATTCACATGAAAAACTTTGGCATGCACATTTTGATCATCTAAAATTCTTACAACAACTTGTTGCACAGACAAAAATTTGATATGGTATCATCTTCTCCTTAACTCTAGGCATCTTTTATACATGTTTATGAGGGCCCTATTTTGGGTATGCCATTCTTTCTTTTCCAAAGATTGTACAATGAAAGATGAGTATAAACTACAACTTATTGAAAATGATGTTGTTAGCCCTATGGTGATACCATGTAATTATCTTTACCTTGTAAAGTTTGTAGGTGAATCTCTCAAAAATGCATGATTCTATCAATTAAGAGCAAAATACAAAGTCTTTATGTGGTTTAAACAAATCTTGATTATGGTTGTAAACATATAAGCATGTAAGCTAGGCACCCTCCATTTTAATTGAAGAGGAAGTACATGGTTTTTGAACTTACAATATTTTTGGTTTTCGATTGAGTGGGGGATATTACTATCACATATCTAAAAAAAAAAAAATTCTCATGAAAAAATGGATGGTTTTTTGTTAAGCAACTCGTTAGGGTTTGTCTCTAGAGAATGGATGCTTCAGCTCTAAGAGCCATTTCATATAAGGTGATGGTAGCTACATTGTGGAGGTATTAATCAATCTCTGCATGCCACATGGACTAGAGCATTCACCTAAGGGCGTAGTCCTTGGATTATCTACTTGCTAGCTCACGGAACTGTTTTGTGAAAAACGTTCGGACCGTTTTGCTTCGCCTTTGGGTGGAACTTCGATTCTTTTTGAATAGGTGAAGTCTTTTTATTTGTTCTGGCTGACAGTTTATTGGATTGATCTTTTTTTTTTGTGCATTCACATAAGGCACAAACACAAAATATAATATGTAGATATTCCATCCTATATCTAAATAGTTCGGTGGAAGACCTATGTATGCTTTAGTAATTCTGGGTGGAATTGAGTCACTTTGTGTGTTTGTTCCTCCACCTTTAGGTGAAACTTCTCTAAGTAATGTTTCCATATGATCTATAAGATCCGTATATTTTTTTGAAAGTACAGAAAATTTGAAATGTCCATTGAGCAAGACTTGAACCAAACACTTACCTCATGATGTCCATTGAGCAAGACTTGAACCAAACACTTGCCTCATGATGTTCATGACTTGAACGAAACACTTGCCTCATGATGTTCAAGACTTATCTTACACCACATCCATTTAGAGATAACATGGTATATTGTATTATTAGAGTGCCACTCGAATTTCCTGTTCTATAAAAAGAAAAAGAAAAATGCATGGTGCTTGGGGAAGGAGCGAAGTCCTTCAACGTCACCTGCCAAGTCCCCGACTGAAAATCGATTCGTGTCCCAAGCTGCTTGGTTGGGTGGTTGAACCTTTCGCCTCTTGAGGTGAGGGCGAAGGTTCAACCCCCACCAGCAACATGTAAGGGACATGTTATCATGGAAACCTTGTATCTTGTGGCTGATGTGCCACCGTTTGCCCTACTTCACGGTAGATATGACCGCAGTCTAACCCAGCTATGTAAACCCTTGTTCTTGTGAGATAAAGGGGGTCCCATGGGTACTATGCCCTTCTTTGTACAGTTGCAATTAGGCCTCGGCTGAACCTCCATTTAAAAAAAAAAAAAGAAAATCGATTCGAATCAATCAGGCCTTCAAATTGGAGGCCGCCAAATTCAGGAAACCTTTACGAGAGTTGCCCTCAAGTAACTCCGACACTTCTGTTGTCTGCGCATAATCACGCAGTTCAAGTGAAGTGCAGACGTGCTGTCGTGCGCTAACGCCTTTACGTCCTTCGACTGTAGATGCACATTCCGACTGTCGTGATCCGCCCTGAGCTGCGCCTTTTCAACCTCTGGATGAACTTCACACGTTGAAGTTGCTTCCAGTTCAGGTCCCGTGTTGTCGTGCACTACCCCTTTACGTCCTTCGACTGTAGATGCCATTGCGCTGGCCACTGAAGTATTGAACAACCTCGATGCACTCTGCAGCCCCCCGCGCTAGCTGACAGCTGCCGGGCTTAATAGATGTCTCATTAGGTCGCTGTATTCTATCATTCCTTATGAGCCTGTTCAGGTTTTAGCCCTGAACGCCGCCGTGGGTTGATGCATAAAGCAGTGCCCAAGCTGAAAATTTCAGGCACCTGCACCCTCGAACGCATCCAAATTGCACTGTTGAATTTTATAGTCCACACTTGGATTGTTCCTCGCCGCAAAGCTCTCGCAGTCTTTGGGATTTTGCGAAGTGTAATTGAGTAAATCACATTGACTGGAGGAGCACAAAGTGTAACTGAGTAAATCACATTAACTGGAGGAGCAAGTGCAGGAGGAAGAATGGTAAAGGCATATTTAAGGTACGAGCAATCGGCTGTCTTTGGCCTGGTGACCTCTGCCGAGGCCAATGTCTCTTTCGACTATTCAGGCAAGCTGGTACTCACGGGTGCACTCGAGAACTTCATGGTTTGGAATGTTAAGCAGGGCCGGTTGTTACATGCCCTTACTCCGTCTTTGTCAAATGCTAAACCTGCAGTTACCTCGATAGCTTGCATGCCATCTTCGATGTCCTTGGTATGCATCCCTCTGTCTGTCTCTCTCGCTTGTGGTACCATTTCTTTCTTGGTTTGCTTACTCGAAGATACATATGGCGATCACACACATTTATACAGTTGAAATTATATATATGTGCAACCGCACCGGCTAAGGGTAGATTGGCACATATACTCAGGTTGTCCTGAGCCATCCAATAATTTTAAATAAGCTGATTGCATTTCAAGTTGTTTGGACATTGAGTGTTTAGGGGAAGTTCTGATGACACATATGAGGACACGAGGGTGTAGGGAACTCCTATCCACCTGGGACGAACTTTGAATATCAAGCTGTTCAAGTTCTATACATCTGAAAGTGAGCATTTTTTAAGTAGGATAATTTTAATTGCCTAGTTTGTCCTTGGGTGATCAACCATTTATTCTCATTTTCTTCTTTCCCCTTTGGATTGTCTTTCCTATCTTGTACGTTTGTTTGCATACTCTATGTCAAAAAGAACTTCAACAATCTCTAATAAGTGGTAGAATGTCTCTCATTTAGGACATAAAAGTTTCAGCAAATGGGAAAACCTCATGCAAGTGTAGGCCTAGAGTGTCCTTGTGTGTGTGTTTGAATGCATTGCTCACCTCGGCGACAATGCATTTGACATCAAGCATAGTTGATTATTGAATGTACTTTCATGACTCTCCACATTGAAATTGCTTAAAGAATTTTGATTATCACCTAGTTAGCCAAATCCATGCCTAGTCATCTTACTTAAGAATGAGCATATTGTTTAAGATTCATTGACATTGAATGAAGTTTGATTGGAGTTGTGTGAACATTATCATTTCAATGAGAAGAGATTATTGATGAGAACATCCTTTTAAATATCTCATCATTTAGGATATAGGATTGATGTGTCTCCTTTTTGTTGGTGTATAAATTTACTATTCTTGGAAATAAGAGTTTTTAATGCTTGGGCACTCTCTTATGCATGGTGCTGAACTCTAATAGATTTTGGAATTTAGATTCTTAGAGAAAGAAATTCATATACGATAAGTTTTGTTTGTTTGCCATATGCAATAGTGCTTGAACATTGATGTAGAAAACAAGATGATAGTTTTGGAATCAAAGGTTAATGGTTGTATTATCCATATTAGAGGTGGATTCTTGTTAGCTGAGATGTAGTTTCTGGAAGGATGCAATTCAATCTCTACATTTATGTAGTAGGGAGACATAAATAGTAATTATCAAGAACTCGATTTTCCACGTTTAGAATTGAGATGCGCTATCGTTTTGTCTAAGAGAGACTTTCTATTGAGATCAACTTGGCTTATGAGCCTACCACAGTAGAAGTTTGAAGCTTTTCACAAACTTTTAGGCTACTCCTATTTGTGGATTATTCATAGGCCACATGACCATGAACTTCCTTATACATGCTTGCTAGCCCTTAGTCCATCACATCACTCATTGGGAAGATTTGTTAGTACATTATGGTTGTAATGAGTGTGAATAGACTTAACTTTTTTGGGTGTCATTTTTTCTATTCAAGACGTATCCATTCCTTGACTTGTACATGTCTTAATAAACCCAAGTCGACGTATGATCTTATTGTATTCCACACTTTGCAATATCACTATGTTTTCCACTCCTAAGTGCCTTCTTCCATGTGTATTCCCATAATCCATTCCTTGAGCTCCCTTAAAAAAGCATTTCATTGATATTGAGTGATTACTTTGATCTTCTTCAAGATTTCATATGGTTAGGATGTAGGAGTGATGTGTTCTTTTTTGAGGGACGTTAAAATGAGGTCTTTTAATCTTTGGACGACACTCTTATGCATGACTTTACACTCATGTACAATGAATTTCTAAAAAAATATTGTAGGAATGACCTCGTATTTTTATATTGTGTAGTTCTTTATATGAGATACATCTAAACTCTTTTGGTGTTAGTTTGTGATAGCTAATTGTAATTACGAAAAAAATTTCTAGACTCAACAATAAATTTAATTGGATGCTTTGACTACATCTACCTTCAAATTATTACTTGTAGATTGCATGGATGTATTGTTCATGGGGAAGTAGACATGCAAATAATTATGGAAGGAGCTTGATGTCATATATGAGATTAGTCATACATAGAAAAATGTTTTGCTCATCCAAGTAAAATATATATATTTTTTCCTTGCCTAATCATATACAACATTAGCCCCCATATGTGCTCTATGAACAACCTTCTCCTTTTTAGTACCAAGTTATAGCCCATCTTCAATCTCCTCCTCAACCGTCATCTCCTTGCTTCCAAGTAGTGTGGCTTATTCTCTCCCACAATCCAATAAAACTAAAACGTTATTCTAGTAAATTAGTCTTTTTCAATGAGAAATGATTGGAAAATTTGTTCTGTATCGACTACTCAGGCAAGCTAGTATTCATGGGTGCACTTGAGAACCTCATGGTTTGGAACGCTAAGTAGGCAGGTTGTTACTCTTGGGAGTGAGATAAGCCCAATACATAGTTCATAGGATCTTTCCAAACACTTAGAATTTTGCGCACATACATAGCTTGCACCAAATAAGATAGATGAGAGCTCTAATTTTTCCCATCTTTTTGTTTGTATTTTGTGCTAGGCTTCGTTATGGCTGAGTTTGACCATCACTTACAGAAGTGATAGAAACTTAGTTCACAAAACTTCTTGTGAGTTCATGCTCGTGGTGTGTGCGCGTTGTGGGGTGTGTGTGTGTGAGCATGCATTCATTCTTATACTCACTGTTGGTCACTAATGACATTAGTGGGGATGTCATGATATTGAGTCGATACTTATTACTATGCATAATGGAGCTGATTTGCTATATAGTCTTGTGGTTGACTACCATGAGCTTATAGTTGCACTTTCAGTTGAGGGTGAATTTGGGGTTTGCCTCGATACATTCTGGTATATATAGAGTAGAGGCAAGATTTGGAACGATTAGCTAAAAGGCTACTTTAAAGTAAATTACTTGATGAAATAATAACTATACAATGTGTGTGTATATACAAAATTGCATAAAAGGCTGAATATAGAAAGGGTTTAGGTGCAAAATTTAAGAGAAGTGTGCCTAAGAGGTATAGAAATATTTCACTCATATGTGGTGGTACTTTGTACTTAGGGATATTATTCAGCTCGTACTTCAGTTCAGTTCATCGTCAATAGAGAGAGCTATTCCAGTTCAGTTTAGTCATCTGTCTTCTCCATCTTCTTCGTGTGTCTCGCTGCGTTTGTGCTCATTGTGTGTGCTTTTAGTGTGTCTTTCTCACTTCTACACACACCCAACAATGGTATCAAAGCATGTTTAGCTCCTTCTCAAGTTTCGTTTTTTTCGCGTCGCGGCACGTGCACACTTTTAACCGTGCAAATCGACTTCAGAACATAGAATATTGAAATTTCAGCCGCCAAGAAACATTTTTGGAAGTTGCATTGGGGTTTATCCCCATTTCGAAGCCATTCGTGCAGTCAGAATTGCCATCAGAGTGACGGTTTGTGAGCTGAAATTTCAGCATTCATTTTAGCTTTCGTCGAAGTAAAGACTTTGTCACATTCTTGTTCTTTAGTGAAATGGTGGGAAACAATGACTTGTTTGGCATGCTTCAAGCTGAAAATAAGCTTGATGGGACCAACTATCCAATGTGATCTTAATGAAGCATGTTCTTGTTACAAAACAACTTTGGAACATAGTTCAGATGTAGATCAAAGATCTGGGTCCTGCAGGTTCTTCTACTTCCTTGTCTACCATCATAGATGGAGCCTCTTCTTCAAAAACAGTGGTTTCTCCATCTCCACCCACACAGGAGCAACTTAGATGGGATGGAAAAGATGCTAAGCTCATGCATTGATTGCGCTTTCTGTGAAGCGTCATATAATTCCACACATTCGATCATGTTTGACATCAAGATAGGCATGGGACACTCTTGCTTCTTTGTATGCCGTGCGTAATGAAGCACATGTTGCATACTTGAGGATGTATGTATGGCTGAAAATGAGTATGTGGATGTGTATGTGACACACGTCAAGGACTTGAAAGAGCAATTGGCAAACATAGATGAGATTATCCCGGATGCATCACTCATCTCTACATTGTTGAAAGGATTGTCAGAATCTTTTCAAAGCTTTGCTACTACACTCCGCTTGGTTGCAAAAGGGAATCCTAATATGTAGGCATTTGATGAGGTTGTGTCTCTTCTTTTGCAAGAAGAGCAATCTAGAGTGAATAGGAGTGGTTTGATTGAGGGAACGCAAGCACTTGCTATCTTACAAAAGGGGAAAAGCAAGTATGGTTCAGCTTTGGGTTCATTGAAACCAAAGCCTAAACCTTCCTCTTCCAATCATTCCTCTAATGATGTTGATTTGCAAAAGAAAAAGAGATGCAAATATTGATGAAAGGCTTGCCATATTATTGATGAGTGTAGAAAGCTTTCTAAGCGCAATGAAAAGAAGAAGGAATCCAGCATGTCTATTGCTGAAAATTCAGCAAATGCAAAGAATGATGAAGCTAACATGGCTCAAGATTTTTGGGCATGTGTCGTTACATGTCATTATGATGCATTTTTGCATTCTAAATGTATGGTTGTGAGTGAGGCTGATTCGGATTGGTTCTTTGATAGTGGTGCTTTAATGCACATAACTTCATGCAAAAGGTTTTTTGCATCTTTGAAAGATGCATCCAAAGGAGGACATGTGTTATGTCCAAACAATGCCTCTTTAGTCTTATCTTATCATTGGAGTAGGAGAAATTGAGCTTACGGCTGCAAATGGAGGTGGCATTCTCTTGAAAAATGCATTGTATGTGCTTGAGATCAAGAAGAACTCAATTTCAGTTCCGTTGATTGCCAAAGCTCGACTTCATGTACACTTTGTTGATGATAAGTGTATGGTTCATGATTTCACTTGAACTTCAATAGTTTGCTCGTTTTGGTCACTTGAACTTCAATAGTTTGCTTTACTTGCAAAAGAAAACATGGTTATTGGTTTGCCAACACTTGAGTCCATTGAAAAGCATGCATGTGAAGGTTGCATTCTTAGAAAAATGCATCGTGCTTCTTTTCCAAAAGATAATTATACACACACCGCAAGAAAATTGAAGCTTATTCATAGTGATGTATGTGGTCCCATCAAGACTCCATCTTTTGGGAAGCATGTATGTTTTGTTACTTTCATTGATGATGCCACTCGCCATACATGGGTGTATCCTATGAAAGCAAAGAATGAGGTATTTTCTTGCTTCAAAGCACTTTTAGCTATGGCTGAAAATTTTTCTTCAAACAAGCTTTTGAGTCTATGCACGGATTGTAGTGGTGAATACATGTCACATGAGTTTAATGCTTTTCTTTGTGAAAGAAGAATTTCACACCAATGTACGGTGCCATATACAAAGTAGAACTTTCCTTGAAATGGCACGATGTATGGTTAAAGGAAAGCACTTTCTTGGTAAGTTTTGGATAGAAGCGATCATGTGTGCAAACTATGTGTCGAATCGTTGCCCCACAAAAGCGTTGAAAGTCATCACTCTTTATGAGGCTTGGAATGGACATAAGCCTATGGTTAGTCATATATGAGTGTTTGGTTGTTTGGCATATGCTCTTGTGCCATCACAACAATGTCACAAACTTGATGACAAGGCAGAGAAATGTATATTTGTTTGTTATAGTGTTGAAAGTAAGGGATATCATTTGTACCATCATTGACGAACACAATTATTGTGAGTCGAGATGTGGTATTTGCTTAAAATTCAGTTTTCCCTCTACTTGAACACAAAAAACAGTTAATAGTTAGCTCACAAGATGTGTTCGATACACTCATGCCTTTGTTCCAAAATGGTGTGCTTGACTATGGCCATGTAGACAACCAACTGAGGCTCAAAGGGCTGAAAAATTCCAACAAAATAGAGCTGAAAATGTAGAGAATTTCCAGCCAAACAAGGTTGAATTTTTTGAGCCAAAAATTACTGGAATTGCTGGAAATTTCCAACCACATATGGTTGAACATTTGCATCAAAAGAGGGTTGAAAATGAGCATGAAATTCAGCCCATGCATGATATACATGTTAACGATATATTACATAATGAACGCATGTCTATCAAGAGTGCACAAACTATGCCAAAGTGGCTGAGACAAACTTTGCAGGACAGCAAATTGAGTGCACCTTTACTTGGTAAAACAAGATCAAGCTATCACCATGCATCAAGTAATTTTGCAGATTATTCTCTTATTGCAACAACATGTAATGAAGAGCCACTTACTTTTGAAGATGAGTGCTATGTAATCAGAAATGGATTCCATACATAGGAATGGTACTTTGGAGTTACGTGAATTGCCAAAAAGGAAAAAATGCCATTGGTACAAAGTGGGTTTACTTTCACAAGATTAAGAGAAAATCTGATGGTAGCATTGATCGCTATAAAGCTAGATTGGTTGCCAAAGGATATGCGCAACAATATGGCATTGCCTATGAGGGAACTTTTGCACCTACTTCACACATGATTATCGTTCGTACCGTGGTTGCATTGGTTTTTCATCAAGGTTGGAAAGTACATCTGTCGGACATAAAAACAACTTTCTTGAATGGTGACTTGCAAGAAGAGGTCTATGTGAAACAATCTCTTGGATTTGCCATGAAAGGAAAAGAGCATATGGTTTGTCGCTTGCAGAAAGCTTTGTATGGTCTGAAGCAAGATCCACGTGCATGGTATGACAAAATCCATAAGCACTTGATTGCTCTTGGCTTCACATGTAGTCCAAGTGAAAGCACACTCTATGTACGCAAAAATGGGGCTCACCTTACAGTGCTTGTTCTTTATGTCGATGACATATTCTTGATTGGGCAATGTGATGCAGAACTTGACATTCTTATGGCTGATTTGAAGCATACTTTTGATGTCACTTATCTTGGTCTTTTGAGCTACTATCTTGGCATCTAGTTTGTATTCGTTGAGGGGGGAATTGTTATGCATCAAGCAAAGTATGTTGAAAAACTACTTCAACGTTTTTACTTTGAGGATTGCAAGCCAGTTTCCACACAAGTTGAGATAGGATTTAAGTTCTCAGTTGAGGATTCCAATGATGCATTTTACACTTCTCTTTATCAGCAAGCTGAAGGATGTCTTATATATGCATGCAACACAAGGCCGGATATGCAATATGCAGTTTTTTAGTTGAGTTGATTCATGCATAGCCTTGACATTAAGCATTGGAAAGGGGTGAAACATGTGTTTAGATATCTCAAAGGCACTTTGAGCTTAGGTCTCTTTTACACCAGTTGAGATAGGATTTAAGTTCTCAGTTGAGGATTCCAGTGATCATAGTGAATTTAAATCGCGATTTTTCGCCAAAAAAAAACTATTTAGTCCGTTCACGATTTAAATCGCTCAGCACGATTTTTATCTAGTTTGAACAATTTTTATTTGTTGAAAAGGCGGTTTTTTCGAACTTTGTGCAGTCGAACGATTCATTCGATCATTTGACTGTTGAGAACTTCGAGTCGTCGTAGACTGCCACTGCGCCCAAGTTGATTGAGAGAGAGAGAGAGAGAGAGAGAGAGAGAGAGAGAGAGAGAGAGAGAGAGAGAGAGAGAGAGAGAGAGAGAGAGAGAGAGAGAGAGAGAGAGAGAGAGAGAGAGAGAGAGAGAGAGAGAGAGAGAGAGAGAGAGAGAGAGAGAGAGAGAGAGAGAGAGAGAGAGAGAGAGAGAGAGAGAGAGAGCCCACTCCCTGCTGAGTGCAGCTCTAGCCTCTCATCGACATTAATATATGTGCAGCTGAAGCCATAATCCATTATTTGTTTACACAATACAACGAGAGAGAGAGAGAGAGAGAGAGAGAGAGAGAGAGAGAGAGAGAGAGAGAGAGAGAGAGAGAGAGAGAGAGAGAGAGAGAGAGAGAGAGAGAGAGAGAGAGAGAGAGAGAGAGAGAGAGAGAGAGAGAGAGAGAGAGAGAGTCTAGCCTTCTACTAAGAGAGCCTTCAACTTTGAGTAGTCTTTGACCCTTGAAGCTTCAAGCATAGTACTATCATCTATGGGTCGTACTCGTGCTGATGTTCGATCCCATGTCAAGTCCACTGGACCTAATACTTGGGAATGCAAGTATTGCAAGGGTATCTTTACAGGTAGTGCATCGCGCATCAAGACACACCTTGGTTTGAGATTTGGTGGCATTGGAAAATGTCACTCTGTGCCTCAACAAATCATGGAGGACTTGACTGCGAAATTGCAATTGAGTCAAGGTGTTGGGAGTATGGAAGTGGATGAAGATTCCCTTGAATCTCATGAGATGCTTCCTAATGTTGGAGAGTCCTCTACCGCACCTTCCAAAAGGGCTCCCACTGATAGTGTGAGTTCTAGTGGTGCATCGGTAGATGTTGTGGCTACTCCGTCTTCACGAGCACGACCACCCTCTAACAATGGTCCCATACCTAGGAACTTGCCAGAGAGCAATGTCTTCATGAGGAGTAGCATGAAGGCATCAATGCAGAAACAAGCAATGGAGCAAGCCAAGAAAGAGATCAGCAAATTACTTATTTTATGTGGCATCCCCTTCAATGTAGCCAATACTACTGCATGGAAGAGGGCAATGAGAGTTGTCAGTCGCATAGGCACTCTTCGATCGAGGAGAGTTCTACGTACTAGTGAGCTTACTAAACAAAAGCTTGCAGTAGAGATTGAGATGTTATCATTGCGTGCTACATGGGAGAAATATGGGTGTTCCATTTTATGTGATGGATGGTCTGATATGCGCAAGAGGAACGTGTATAACATTATGGTTTCCTCTTGCAAGGGAACTATGTTTCTACGTGCCATTCTAGCACATGCACCTTGGACTATTGTCACATGTGAATTCATATTCTCCCATGTAAAAAAAGCCATAGAGGATGTTGGGTCACGTAATGTCATTCAAGTGGTTACAGACAATGGATCCAATTGCGTGGCTATGGGTCGTATGCTAGAGGAAGAATACCCCAAAATCACATGGACCCCTTGTGTGAGTCATAATTTAGACCTCTTGATGGAAGATATAGGGAGCTTGCCATGGGTTGAGAACATTCTTAGTAAAGCCAAATTTATAGTGAAGTTCGTTACTAACAAACCCAAAGTCCAAAATATATTCCGTTCACATAGTGATTTGGAGCTTCCAAAGCCAGCTTTCACACGATTTTGTTATATATTCATTGTATTGGATAGAGTATTGAGAGTGAGGAAAGGTCTCCTTTGTACAGTTGTAGCATAGGAGTGGTATCAGATACCTGAGGCTAGAGATGGAGACCCTTTACTTATGCGATTTTCATCACTTGTCATGGGAGAGGATGCCTTCTGGTCGAAGGGCAGATGTTCTCATTGCTGCTCTTCAGCCAGTATATTCCGTGCTTCGTATCACAGACATGGAGGGAAGCACACTCGGACTTGTATACGAGTATGTCAGTCGTATACAAGGATGCATTGCGGATGTATCAGGTCTTTCAGATACAGAGTAAGTGGTCTATTTCATATTATATATATTATAAATATATCTAATATATTATAATTTATAATTTATATATCATGATTCAAATTTCATATACATGCAACATAACATTATACATTGTTAAAACTTTTGCAGGCGTCATGATTTGTGTGAAGCGGTGCGTAGGAGATGGGATTGGTTTCACAAACCAATCCACGCAGTTGCTCACATACTCCACCCTTTATGGAGATTTGAGGCCCAGGATACAGATGTCACTTTAGAGGACAGTTGGATAGAGTATTTGGGACGATGGACCGAAGGAGATATGGAGTTGTATTCACAGTTGCATAAAGAGCATCCGCAATTTCGCTCCATGGAGAGGTATTTTGGACAGCCCATTGCGAGATTGAGAGAGAACCAGGTTTCTCCTATCACTTGGTGGGAAATATATGGTGTTGGTACTCCTCTATTGGTATGTTTCAACTATCTCAAAGATATGGTTTCTTTTTTATTATAATTATCATATTATGATGGAATCATTATACTTATTTATAATAATATAAATTGTCATGAATGATCATTGATGACTCTTATTCCTCTTCACAGAGGAAATTGGCATTACAGATTTTATCTCAAGATTGTAGTACCGGTCTAGCAGAAAGGAACTGGAGCACGTGGGCATTGTTTCACACAAAAAAGAGAAACAGATTGAGCCCACAACAACTTGAGAAACTAGTGTACACACACTGTAATCTCAAGTTGTTGGAGAGCAAAGGAACCCACATTGCACCACTACATGTATTTGTGATTTGTTGCACTTTGTTAGCTTTAATTCTTGACCATTGACTCTGAACTTGTAATCTTAAAGGATTAAATACATATTTTATTGGATTTTTAGGTGAATGTGGATTCTATTGATATTTCCAAAGTGAAAGATATCCCTCGAATCCCCCCAGAAGAGTATGATATCTTTTCTATGCTATTTAGAGAGTCTCAATTGTTTGTGAGACAAACACGAAGAGGAACAAGA
>CM035414.1:32024323-32204323 GCA_020310875.1 Ceratopteris richardii | reverse complement strand
TCTTTATACTGTTATGTTTACGTGTTGCTGCTTATTTGTGGGCTTCCAGGTTACGGATGTGGTCTTTTTGGAGAGAAACAAAAGACTGGTAAGCTGCTCAAAGGACACACTTTTGAAGGTGTGGGATTTAGACTCCAAATACTGCATTCAGACTGTAGTTGGCCATAGGACAGAGGTTTGGACTTTAGATGTGAATCCTGCAGAAACGATTCTTGTGGCTGGATCATCGGATAAAGAACTAAGAGTGTATTCAGTTGACAATGGATTCAAGACAGAAGTTCAGGATAAGGCAGCAGATTTAGATAACTTGAGACTTGTAGGTGATTTGAAGCGCCAGAGTTTGGATCGAGTAGTGACTGTTCGATTTAATAGTTCTGGATCTTTGATGGGCTGTCAAGTGGCAGGAAAGACACTGGAGATATTTAAACTTAGGGAGGAATCAGATACTTTGAAGCAGGCAAAGAAAAGGAAGAAGAGACGGCAAGAGAGAAAAAAATTGAAACATGACAAAGAGAATTCACTCAAAGAAAGTGAAAATCATATGAAGGATGAGATTGTGGCTTCTGACATGTTCCATCTTCTGCAAATTGTGCGTGTTAAGCAGAAAATAAGGTCTTTCTCCTTTTCCCCAGCTATTTCAAGGAAGGGTCAGCTCCTTGCAACTGTTGTTCTGTCTTTGCACAACAATTCAGTTGAAGTATATGATGTTACGGAGGGTTCATGCACTCCAATGCACCTGATAGATTTACCAGGTCACCGTTCTGATGTAAGAAGTTTAACCCTTAGTAATGACAACACATTGCTTATGTCCACAAGTCATAACGCTGTCAAAATTTGGAACCCCATAAGTGGTAGTTGTCTTCGTACAATTGAGGCAGGTTATGGTTTAAGTGGACTGTTTGTACCTGGCAATCGATATGCTATTGTAGGTACTAAGGAAGGGAAACTTGAGATATTTGACATTGGAGCTAGTGAACGTGTAAATGAAGTGGAGGCACATCAAGGCACTATTTGGTCAGTTACACTTTACCCAAACGGGCAGGGGTTTGTTAGTGGAAGCGCGGATCATGATGTGAAGTTTTGGGAGTTCAAGCTAGCAGAAGACAAGGTACATTTCATATGTGATGTTGGCACTGAGATCTTAAAAAAATGCTAAATTCGTGAGATGTTTTTTCCATTTGAAGGGGACAAAGGCTTTGAATATCGCAAATGTTCGAACGCTGAAAATGACAGAAGATGTTCTTTCTGTATGTTTCAGCCCTGACTCCAAGTATATTGCAGTTGCTCTTTTAGATTCAACTATTAAGGTTAGTGTTTTTCTATTCTTTATGAAAATTATGTTTCTAGCTCAGCTATTTTCAAGTAATGCAACTGTGAATGACTTTCGAGCTTATGCAGGTCTTTTTTGCAGATTCTTTGAAGTTCTTCCTTTCTTTGTATGGTCACAAGCTGCCTGTACTGTGTATGGCCATTTCCTCTGATGCAGCATTATTGGCTAGTGGTTCAGCAGACAAAAACATCAAAATTTGGGGGCTAGATTTTGGAGATTGTCATCGGTCATTGTTTGCACATTCTGATAGGTTAGATTAAATCTTCTTTGTCCATAACTTGGGAGCTTGAATGATTTATTTGTATTTCATTCATGACACCTTGTCAGCAATTTCAATGCCTTCTCGTGGTTGCTTTTTCTTCATCAGTTTGCTCTGTAAAATACCGACAAAATTTCATTCGACCATGGTGTTAATGACAAATTCACTTCTAGTTTTCTAGCAAGAAATGTAGAGCATTGATCATTTAAGATGATGTGATTACCACCAATGCCATTGGCTTAGAGCCTCATTAGTATCTAATGGCTGTGAATAAATGGAGGCAAGGTTTATAGGATTTTAGGGATTATGCTATGACAATGTCTATTCACATACCATGTTCTGGAAAGAAAATAATGCATACTAGTGGATAACCAGGTAGACTTTCAAAAGTAAAAGATCATTTAGATCTGTGAAATCAGTAGCTGCAGTTATTTAAGCTGCTTGTGACATTTCAATGTTTGCCATCTATGCCTCTCTTTGTGTAGTATTTGGCATATTAATTCTTTGAATTTCTATCTTTGTAGTTCTCAAACTATTATTCACCTTTTTGCAGTTTGTTTTTTCTATTTTTAATCAATAACTTCTTTTATTTTGGAGTGTTCATTCTGGTACCTTTTGAGGTTTGTCTTTACATTGGCACCATGTCATCTTAAAGTTTACATATCCTCAAGGACATAATATGGGTTTTCTCGGCATCATCATAGGATTCATTATGACATCCTAGCTTGCCATGGATGGGACTCACTGCCTCGGCATGTCCTGGACATGCAATTCTTGTGCCTGCCATAGATATTATCTCTTCTATTCTAGTGCCAAGTTTTCTGAAAACCTTTGCGAAAAAAAGGGCTCTTGCACTTGGGGCAGAGAAAGTTAGTACATGCTGTTCTTTGATATCCCCCCATGTTTCACACAATTTGTTGCATCAGTTAGTATACACCATTTCAGGTGCCAACCTTGCTGTATTATCTTGCTTCTTTTCTTTCATGTCTTCAGCCACTGACTTTATTTTTTGAGTAAATATATTTCTAGCTTTTTACAAGGGAAACCGATGGGTCTTTGTGCTTTATGAAAAGACAGTATATAATCTACAGATGAATCAGAAATCTGAAATAAGAGACTCAAAGCATGACATGAAATAGATTTAATTCCTGTGAATAGACTAGGCAGAGATAAGGTAAATCTGAAATTTTAAATATATAAAGATGAATAAGTGAAATACATAAAAGAACTATAAGTATCAACAGTAATCAGCTGTATGTACATGTGAAATTGTCTTGCAGCTGTTATAGTTACTGAGATTGTATAATTATCAGAAGAGGTTAAGAAACACATATGTGCTGAAGAGGATGGCTGTGACAGCATTATAGTGATATTAGCTCAATTAGAAAAGGTGTCTCTATTGCTGAAATAACCTCCAGGAATAAATGCACAGCCAAAAACATGTCCATCTAACTGTGTATTGCCACCTTTATGTGTGCAGCAGTTCGCTTGGATCATTAAATATTATTATTCATGAATATTGGATTATTATTATGTAACAAATCACAACGATAAATCAAATTTCAATATATTGTATAAATACTTGTGACAAGACCCTGAGTGTGTGTGGTGCAATGGTAAGGTGATCATAATCGTAATGATTCCACCACTCAAGAGGTCGAGATGTGACGTCTGGCCTCAATGAGGTGGATCTAACATAGGCATAGTAAAAAAAATCGCACGATTTTTTTAAAATAAAAATCGTAAAAATCGCATTCGCGATTTAAATCGTTTTTAACGATTTTTATTCCAATTTTTTTTTTTTTTTTTTTTTTTTTTTTCTTCTTTAGGTTTCATATGGTAGATCACCTTTTAAAATTAAAAATTTGATCACTATGATACCTATGCTTGCTAATAGTCTATCATATATTACCACTTTGCTCTCTGGATAGAACTATTTTATTTTCTTGCCTATTAGAGATTTGACTAACTAAATTAAGTTAAAATCCATGCTCAAAGCCAAGTTCCTTCAATTGTATATGTACATTTTTTGGCATCAAAATAAGTCCCTATCCAGTATAAATCTATACCAACCTATAGCTGAATGACATTATAGAGTTTATGTGACTGAAATGTTATCATAAACTCTTTGTTGGCATCTCACATATGACTGAAGTACAAGAACTAACAAGCATCCAGGTCATATAAACTTTTCACTACTTTCACTACTGTCCAATATTGGAGCATATATGAGTTGAATAGGTATTGTGCATACCTTAGATACAAAAAAAAAATAAAAATCTCTTGATGAATAAAAACCCCGATTTTTATTTTTATTTTTAAAAATCTCTACGATTTAAACGATTTAAATCCCGATTTAAATCTACGATTTAAATCTCTACTTTGTACTATGAACATAGGTATACCAACATTGCCCATATAGGTTGAAAACTCACTATCAAATGCCACCTGCTGATCGGGACTCATAATGTGCTCCATGGATAAGGCATTCATATGTGGCATGTGTGGTTGCGACCATAGAAAGTAAGGGTGTAAAAGTGCTGCAAAAGTATGAATCGGTCGCGATAAACATTGCCATCGAGACTCCACTAGCTCCATCTCATCACGATGTCTACATTAAAAAATTATTAAAGCAAAAAGAAATTATACAATCATCAGTGTAATAACAAATAAATTATTAATCATCAATGTAGTCACAAATAATTAATAACTAAGAATTCAAATATACCTAGAAGTCGATAGAGGAGTCACATATGAAATAGCCTCCCGCATTCGTGTGTATATATGATATAAAAGACAAGTGTGGATCCCTTCATATCAACAAATCCTAGTACTATATGAATAGTACTATATGAATCGATCGCAAGATAGGCACGATACACTCTCTCTTCTCCCAAAAATCCACGTCCAAAATCTTTCGTTGCATATAATTTATTGTCTCTTTGTGTCTTCTTGCCATGCTCTGCCATCGAGGATCTACAATTGTCATGCGTAATGCATCCATGCATAATGTAGTCTAAAAAAGACATGGTACACGTAGCCAAATCGGGTGTTTGTCGGACGAATCAACTCTTTCTTATTATAAGCCCGAAAAATAGCTAATGCTCGGTGATTCTTACGTATGAAAGAAATCACCTTTTTTGTATCATTGATCACAAGAGATAGCCAAGGGAGCTTCCCTATATCCTAGATCAATAAATCCAAACAATGTGTAGAGCATGGAACATAGTTAAAAAAATCGTACGATTTTTATTTTTAAAAATCGTAAAAACCTCAATCGCGATTTAAATCTCTAGGAACGATTTTTATTCATAAAAATAAAAATCGTTTTTTTTTTTGTTTAAACTTTGTATTCTGCACTCTTCAAAAATGACTTATACTTTATATGTATAAGGGTTGTAAATACCATTCAATAGGAATGGTAATTGCTATTGCTAATGAGATTTGCATAGACTTGTAGATATCACGATAATTGACAAAATAGATAATAAAATAAAAATCGCTCTTGATAAATAAAACCTCGATTTTTATTTTCATATTTTTAAATCTCTACGATTTAAACGATTTAAACGATTTAAACGATTTAAATCCCGATTTAAATCTGCGATTTAAATCTCACCTTTGTACTATGGCATGAAATCCACACACTACTAGGAAACTCAGCCTCTACCAACTCTGCCATTCTCTTATCGTTTGAGGCATTATCGATGATAACCTGTACTTCATTTTGCACGTTGATTATCTAAATGGCACTTTCAATGTGCTCAAATATAAACTCTCCAATGATATCTGTGCAACATGACTACAATCAATGGCCCTAAGAGAAAGTGCCTAAACAACTAGAGACCATTATGTTTATGATATGGCGACGTTGAATGTCACTCCATCCATCGGATAGAATGGAGAAGCCATATGTCTTCCACCCCAATCTAATTGTCTCTAGAAGTTTTTCGATTCTCTCTTTCTCTTCTATGAGCATATAGATACGCAACCGGTTGTAATCAACCCCATACCAATCTTCAGAATGGACTACTTGAGCTATTGCTTTTACCATTCTCTTCCATGCATGTGTGCGAACAACATTGAAAGGAATGTTGCACTCAAGTATGGAGCCCTTTATTTCTATGTCAGCTACTCTTTGGCGTTGCTTCTGCAAGCCATTGTATATGTAAGAGGATCAAATAGAGGAGTGCGATGCTTTGAATCTTAGAGATGATTGTAATGGAACAGACTCTTCATTCTCAACACGTTGAGAAGAGGTCCTACTTCTTAACGTGCAACTTACATGTCGGATAAGACGTGTAGTTGTGGTACTAAAGGACTTACCACAATACTTACACATCTATCTCCTTGTACCAGAACTAGATCCAGTAGTATTCACCAATTCATTATTGGTGGCACAAACACTCCATAGAGGTGAAATCCTACGAAGCATGGTGAACCGTGATACTTGGAAGTTTGCTCTCCCTCTCAATGTATGTGTGGCTATTGAGTTTTAATTGATAAGCTGAACTTTGAAGGCTTCATCAATCTTTCTCTCTCTCAAGACTCAAATGACAAGCGCCCCCTCTCAATGAAGGCTCTCTCTCTCTCTCTCTCTTTGTGCAGTCCGACAAAGAGCTCATGGTTGAATGCCTATGGCTACTCGCCCCTTGGGAAGGGCTGACAAGTGGGCTGAGGGCTTGTGAACGAGGGCTGAGGGGCTCAATGGAGGGCTCAAAGGAGGGCATCGATGACGTGTGAAGATCCGATTCAGTCTTGACTCTTACATCATTACCTCAGTCGACTAATGATTTTTATCACACTTGTAGCAAAGAATTTAACGCACTGATAAGGACCGAACGCATTGAACCTAATGAACCTAAAAAATCAGCAGTGTGGCGCACCGAACCAGTGTTGCAAATCACAAGAAGTGGCATAAAATGACTAACAAATTCTAACCGAAGCATTTTCTTGGTTTGTTAAGTGCTTGATTTTCTTGAAAGGATTTCACATCATTTTTATTTGGCTTGTGCTTATGTCTTTTGCTCTTGTACCTGTTTTCTACAGGAAACCTCCTCCTTTTCTTGAATTAGGTTGCACTTTTACTGCCCTTTGCTTGCTCGTTTACGAATTCCTTTTTTACTGCATATTCTTTGTTTTGAAATTACTATTTGCTTTCCTGTGAACCCATCCCCCTTGCCCAATATTATTAATTTTTTAATTTTTGGGCATCCCATACCATTATTTCTTTGTCTGATATGAAAGATGCATCAATAAATGAAGGAATTTATGCAAATCTTTCAAGGTTTCTTGTCGAACTCCACAAATTTTTACATGTAGAATCAATTTGCTACGGATATTAGAATTTTCTTTTTGTGTTGCATGGCATGAAAAGTTTTAAAGCTATGAGCTGCAGACCCCTCTTTCAACTTTTCATGGGGGACTGTTACATCGTGTTTAGGGGCTTGCCTCATGAGAGCCAGCGTCAGCTCTTCATAGGCATCAAATTGTGCTTCAAAACATGATACCGTGGAAAGATGACGAGATTGGATGCTGCTGAAAGAAACCATCAGAAAATTTAGCATACATCAACTTCCCCATTAGATATAGAAACGTGGGCAAAAAATCAGATTTTAAGAAACTAAGATTGATGAGACATCTGGCAAGGGTTATCTAAGCATAGTCTATGCTGGTGTGATCAGATACTTGTTAGCTTGCATCTTTTGTAAAGGCAAGTGTTTAGTCAGCTCTTTGTTCCCATGTGATATAATCTTCTCCTCTACTTTGTCTAGCATGTGCTTCCTTGAACTCATGGAAACAAGGATATGAACATATCAGAATAAGCCCATTGCATTTCCGATTTCTGCTTTCTGTAGACTATCCTCAAATTGTTGCATTCGACTTTGTTGGGCTTCTTGCATCGAGGTTGAGCACCAAACAAAGATTCCATGTCATATGTGTTCTTTGAGACATTTCTCTCTCATAATTTGTGCAACAACGTAGCAATCGGAAATGCTCATGAATGAATGACTCTCCTCCCAACCATATGCCTCTATATATAGCTCTCTCCAAGGGACTGCCTGCATGGGTAGGCGGATACTAACCATCCAAGTGTCAGCCATGTAAGTAGATCTGCGCCAAGCATAGTGCGACCAAGAGATTTAAATCGTAAGATTTAAATCGAGATTTAATCGTTTAAATCGTTTAGATCGTTGAGACCGAAAATAAAAATCGGGGTTTTTATCCACTCAAAGAGATTTTTATTTTTTTTCATAAAAACTACAGATATACATACAGAATTGTATGAAGCTTCAAGCATAGACAATTAGACAATACATACTAATCAAATGTAAAACATCAGGATTCAAAAGACTACAAAGACGTGAAACTGAAGACTTTTAAATTTAAGTACATTATTCCAATTACAAACATAGCAATGAATTACGAGCATAAAGAGTCATGAATAATATGGAATCTCGATGGTGGAATCTGAATACATCATGAGTCGTGAACAATATAAAGAGTCTAGCATCGGAAGTCAAGGCTCTGACTCTTCATCTACAATATCATCAATCCCAACATCCTCATCAAATGAACTAGCCCATGAGGAGGTAGATCCACTATCACTATGAAGACCCATGACTCTCTCTATGTCTGCAAGTGAATCGTCATCATCATCACTGCTAGATGATGCTGATCTCTGCTCCCAATCCTCTGGTAGACTAGTGTCTGGATTTGGACGAATCGTGCGGCCTCCTCTTCTCCTACGTGCTCTGCCACCTCGGCGGGAAGCCATCTTCCTAGGTCTCCGACCGGTAGATGGTGCATCAGGATCTATCGAACATGCAATAAATTATAATTATAAGTATCAAATTCATGAAGCATGCTTAAAAATTAATATTGAAACTTGAACCTTAAGAGCTAAGTTCTAACTTCTAACATATCATATATATAATATGTCATAGACTATAGTCTATAGAAGTTAGTATATACCGGTTGTGTTTCCTCTTGTTCCTCTTCGTGTTTGTCTCACAAACAATTGAGACACTCAAAATAGCATAGAAAAGATATCCTTCTCTTCTGGGGGGATTCGAGGGATATCTTTCACTTTGGAAATATCAATAGAATCCACATTCACCTAAAAATCCAATAAAATATGTATCTAATCATTTAAGATTACAAGTTCAGAGTCAATGGTCAAGAATTAAAGCTAACAAAGTGCAACAAATCACAAATACCTGTAGTGGTGCAATGTGGGTTCCTTTGCTCTCCAACAACTTGAGATTATAGTGTGTGTACACTAGTTTCTCAAGTTGTTGTGGACTCAATCTGTTTCTCTTTTTTGTGTGAAACAATGCCCACGTGCTTCCTTTCTGTTGGACCGGTACTACAATCTTGAGATAAAATCTGTAATGCCAATTTCCTCTGTGAAGAGGAATAAGAGTCATCAATGATCATTCATGACAATTTATATTATTATAAATGGAGAGGGAAGAAGAGCTTTGCAACACAGTCTAGCATTGCACTAAAATAATAAATTGGCGGTTAGAATTAAGAAAAGGGTTCAACGTCTGGTTCCAAACTTTAGTGCGTGAATTGGATTTCGCTCCTGTACGGACACAACAATAAGGTGTAGTGTAGATCAAATCTGATTGGATTCTATGGTTCTTTTGGCAATCCAGGAATACTCTGATTTTCGAGGAGGAAATTATGTTCCAGAATAGTATTCCTCCATTGTTGCTTCGGGAACAACTTCTATCCTCCAGTGTTGCCCTAGCTCATGATATGGGCTGAAAAGTTAAGCTTATCATTCTTCAGTGGGCTCTAGGAAGCCTAGTAATTAATCTGCCTTTGGGCATCATGTACATTTGTTCATACTGCTAATGGAATCTTCTTTTCTTCAAAACAGGGAAAGAAAAGAAAATAAAAAAAGAATTAAACTTACTTATTTAATTATAATTTATTTGAAGCAATGCTTAATGCCCGTTTTTTTCTTGAACAGTGTCATGGCAGTGCAATTTGTTTGTAACACACACTACCTTGTAAGTGTTGGAAAAGATTGTAAAGTTAAATACTGGGATGCAGACAAGTTTGAGCTTCTGCTTAGCTTAGAAGGACATCAAGCAGAAGTCTGGTGTTTAGCAATCAGCAGCCTGGGTGACTTTTTTGTTACTGGATCACATGACAGATCTATTAGAAGATGGGAACGGACTGAAGAGCCCTTTTTCTTAGAGGTTGCAGATTTTCTGCTGAGGAATTGAAGGTAGGAAACCTATTCACATTAGATGACTAATTGTTCTTGTGACCATGCAGGAAGAAAAAGAGAAGCGGCTTGAAGCGCTGTTTGATTCAGAACAGGATAATATGGCAGATGCACATGAACTTTCTAAGGGAGTTCCTGAGGAAGGAGCTGTTGCTCTCGCAGGAAAGCAAACACAAGAATCGGTCACTGCAGCAGATTCAATCATCGAAGCTCTGGACTTGGCTGAGACAGAATTGGAACGGCTTCGAGTGCATGAGGTGTGAGTCTTGATCATTCCATTTACTTCCTTACAGAAGGTGGCAGTATATTCTAGAATATGCTCATATTATCCTATGCTATTTATTGAATTATTATTTTTTGATTTTTACAGGCTAGTAAAGAGAAGGGGATCTTCCAGCCCAATGTGTTGTTGCTGGGTCTCACACCATCGGCATACGTCTTGCGATCCCTAAGCAATGTGTGCGCAAGTGATTTGGAACAAGCTTTACTGGTAAACCATTTGAAGAAGCTCAGTGATTTCAATATGATAATCTTATCTAGTGTACCATGCATAGCTGTCTCTACTTGGTTGACAGTTTATGCCTTTTTGTGTTTAGGCCTTGCCATTTACAGATGCATTGAAGCTTATGACATACCTCAAAGAATGGATGATAGAAGGGAGTCAGGTTCGTTTTTATGCTTGGTTGAATTCGGTCGTTGTGTGCATCTGCACACATGTACATATATACATTTCTGAGGAGAGGAGGGAGAAGGAGAGGGTGGTATATATGTATGTTTGCATGTGTATGTCTGTATGTATGTATTTAATGGATGGAATTTGGCTTCCCGTTTCCACTGCTCACAAACCCTTTCTCATTAGCAGATACTGCAGGCACTCCTGGATTTTCTTGCAAAGTAAACTTGAAATGTATGCACTTCGTTTGCACTCCATGACATTTTGTCTCCATGATTGTTGGGAGCTTTCCCCCACTGAATAAATTGTTTGACTTCTCAGTGTCTGCATATTATCAGTTTGTGGATTTTGCCATTATTTGTAATTGACGCTCGGGCTCACGTGCTCATTTGCATGGTGGAAGCATAGATGTGAACAGCTTTGGCAAAAGCTTTTGGCTCTTGTCTTTAGAGTGTTCTTTTGGAGAATCATTCTAAGAGGTATGAACAGTGGCACATTCATGAATAGTCAGCCTGGTTATGCATATCGGTTCCCATCCCTGCATAGTGAAATGCACAATGAGACATTACACCATGTATTATGGAACTGCTGTTACATAAGAGGTGGTTGAATGAAATACTCCGTGTCTCCCATTTTTCTCCACAACTCTCTCATCTCCTGGGCTCCAAGTGACTTTTGGTTTGTATGCATACAAGGACAAGAATCTCGTATCGTTCTTGGATAGGTTGGGATTCTGGCTTTGTATTTTATTTTGCAGTCCAGGAACACTGTTATATTTGAGGGATGTTTTCCCCATGACTATCCTGCTCTCTCTATTTAGGGAGAGGTTATCTTTAGCAGCATATACTGCTCCATGCTGGATTCTTGGTCTACTTTATTGTTCATTATTCCGTCTTTTTTAGGTTGCCTTAGCAGCCTGTTTGTGTTTCCCCATTGGGGGCATGTTTTCTGTACATAAGCAATAACAAGAACATGTTCTTCCAAAAAAGAAATTTATGTATGTATGTGCCATTTTTTATCATTATGGTATACTGGGGACGTTCCTTCTGTGATGATAAGCTGCCACCTAATTTTTGCTTTCTTATATTTGACCTTCTTGCAATCACTGCATGATCTTGATAAGCCATTTGATGATAAAGATCTTCTGTCTGCATAATGAGTGGGAAATAACATGTCAATGTGCTGATGGTCTCACTTAAGAGTTTGTTTCTGCTCTATTGACCAGATTCACAAGACCTTATTACTTTGCTAGCAATGAAATCTGGTCAGAGTTCTGTATATCCTCTAGCAATGAAATTTGCATGTGAGTCACTTCAATTTTACAGGGGTGCACACAAGATAGTAGGATACTGAACTCGAGTTAATTAGTTTAAGTAGAATAAAATTCAATCACATAGATATAAATGCTTGCCTTGATAAAATATGTTACACTCTTTGATTTGAAGAAGTGATGTTCTTCTGTTTTTTTTAGAGTGTGTGTGTGTATCTGTGTGAAGACAAGACTTTGGAGAGGATATATTGGAGTGGACTCGACTATTGGAGTTGGGTGGACTTTACACATGTCCCTAGGTGACTACATTTGTTGGTTTGGTACCATGGGTGACTACACATCAGGGTAGGATCAAAATGCGTTTGGAACCCCTCTGTGGACGGTACGTACGGTTCGTACAATACCATACGGTACTTGTTCAATGGTTAAATTGCACATTGCACAAATGTCCTTGATTTGAGCACTCAACAAGTCTCTGTTGCGGAACTTCTCCAACTTTGAATTGATTGACCATTAGCTAGCTGCTGTGACTATCAAAGGTACTGTCCGTTTCAATTTATTTCCTATGTGGACTTTGCATTCATGGTGAGCTGCAATGGCATGTGCCCTGATATCATGATTCATGTCAGTTTGTAATATGCCAATATACAGTGTACACCAAGTAGTAAGTACTAAGTACTAAGTTAGTAACTAGAAAGTTATATATATATATATATATATATATATATATATATATATATATATATATATATATATATATATATATATATATATATATATATATATATATATATATATATATATCGAACAACGTACCGAACGTACCATACCTCAGGATTCCATTCGGATCTCGAACCGTATGCGAACCGTACGTACCGAACCTAACGTACCGTTCCACCTTGCTACACATCTAGGGGACCACAATTCCTAGGAGACTACTTCATACCACTTGCAAGATGGGTAGCTTCACTTTGGGAGAATGACTAAGCTGTTGGGTGAGTCACATATGGGTGACTTCTTCACTTTGGGGTGAGTGACTAATCTGATGGGAGACTACATGAGCCAAGCCACCTCTTGGAGATCGGGCCACCCTTTGAATTCTTGTGCCATCTTCCATAAACAATAACGTGCGTGGACACATTCTAGCATGAGCAACTTTTAGGATCACCACTAGCTCTACCAATGTAACTAGTAACTACTGAGGCGACCGCTTCTTAGGCCACCACATACTTTCTAACTTAGGTGGCTCCTCTCAACCCAAATATCTAGGCCACCTCCAATCAACCCAAGGGCTATAAAAAGGGGTGTCACCAAGTTGGATATATATAGATACATAGAGATTGTATTGTTGCCGTACCTCCACGATTGTATTTTTGAGCACTTGTGCCCATTCATCCCCTTAGTAGTTGTGTGTTAGAGACTCCTCCTAGTCGAGCAAGGATGTCCCTGCCTATTGACGCTCACATAGAAGGTAACATGGAGTCTTCGGCTAGTAGAGAAGATAGTGCCTGTGCCCTTCTAATTGATGTATGTATTATAGTTGTTTCTTACGGGTTTTTCACTTTTGACTTTTGACTTTCCCCCACGTCTCATGGGTAAAGAAAAATCTCTCTGGCATTATCTTACGTTGCCTAATTTTTTGACCAAAAGTTAAAAAAAAGCAATAATATAAAAAGAGATGACAATTAATAAGACCAAAATCATGCTATATACATAACATTCAAAAAGACAAAAATAGACCCATGATCCATCGGACGTCATCCAGATCTAATGTCCAAGTTTTAATGAAAAATGAAATTACAATTCAAATTACACAATGGTAGATGCATTCATTCATGCATCATGCAATGATGCATACACAGATCATTAATAATACTAAATAGAGGCATTCAGCAGCCCACAATGCACATCAACATCATTAATGTAAGTATTTACCTAATGCATTGTACATTGCAGCCCATCGGTAGACAAATGCACAATGCTCCACAGTGCAGACAAATGCGAACTTTGTGCTCACACGAAGACAAATGCAAACTCTGTGCTCACACAAAGACAAATGCACTGGTGCTGTGCACATGTGTGCATCATTCACGATTCACCATTGATATGTGCACTTGCATTATGCACATCAGCATCATACCTGTTATTTTTATTGATGTTACATAATCATCAATCACTGTACATTGCAATTTGCTGCCCATTGTATGCCACTTGTTGAGAGAAATGCACTTTGTTCTTTGAGATTGTGTGCCTATTGTATGTTCTTGTTCGATTCTTCTAGTTTAATCTAAGTGTGAAGGTGCATTGTGATTGAGTAATAATCTTGTTGTGTATAAGTGTTGAAGTATTGCACTTAAGTTGTGGCTTGAACCATCTAATCGAGGAGAAGTGCATTTTGCATTCCTTAAGATCCACGAACTAATTGACCATCTAAAGGTGAATTTTGGAACACGTGGTGGGATAGAGCTCCTATATTTATGTATAATTAAGGTTTTGCAGTCTATGGTGCATATGACTATCCTTCTTGCTAGCATCCTTGTCCTTGTGCCATGTGGCCACATTTGTTTGATGCGACTTGATATCCACTTCCTCTCCACTCTTGCCGTTTTGGCACTTGCCAAGACCTTCCATCCAACTCGCTCTGTCTTGCCATCTAACTTGCCCTCTTTGGCACATTCCAACACCCAATTGTCTAATAAGGGGCGAATACTTTCTTCTTGGCAACTATTTCCCTCCTCTGGGTTGGGCTACTCTCCCGAGTCCCACATGCCTTTTCATAAGGGCCACTTTTGTGCTCATCAAATCATAATTTTCACATTTAGAGCTCACTTTCACCATGGTTCATGATGCATTAGAAATCAAAGGGAAGGTCAGTTGAGCCCTAAGAAAACACCCATTAAGAGATGTCATAGATGGAAAGCTAAGCAACTATGCTCCACTAAGAGGTTTTGCTTCGGTCAGCCTTCTCCAAAAGTTAGTCACTGGTGAAGACAAAAAAAAGACACAAACTACTCTGGAGAAAGAGCTAAGCTTGTTCTCATGTGTGAAGAACAATTTAAGTTTAGAAGACATGGTAGAAGAGCTTTCAACCCTTTTGTTTGGAATCAATATTCAGTTTCTCTCATTCCATGTTGGCAAGGTACTCACGAGGATCCCTAGGACCACATCTGAAGGTTCCTCTCTATTTCCTTCTACTCTGGAGGGGCTTGCTAACAAATGGTATAGCCAATATGCATATGTCCATTTTGTTATAGCCAATATGCATTTGTCCATTTTGTTATAGCCAATATGCATATGTCCATTTCTAGACTTGGGAGAATTCGGAGACAATTCACTTAAGCTTTTAAACCAAGTAATTCAATAGAAAGAACTCTAGATGAACTTGAAGACTTAACTTTACATGCTTGCCAAACCCTCTCAAAGCTCATGACTATGGCCTAGTCCCTAGTGGTCCGACTATTGAGTTCGTGATCAAAAAGTGTGGAGAGGTGTTACATCCCCAAAATTGAAGGACATCTGGATGGGTACATGTAGTTAAAAGTGTCTGGCCAAATATGAATTGGCCGCTTGTGTGAACTAGGCCACCTCCTGATTTGAGCTTATAAATAGGTATTAGGACCCATAGGTTCATTTGTTAGACATTCCTCGCACGAGGCATTTGGACTCTTGGTCCTTTGGCAGAGCCTGATCACCCGTGTTGGTTTTTTTTTTTTGGGGGGGGGGGGGGTTTTACAGTCCCTTGGAAGCGGCATCCTGCTGGTTGCAGGCTTGGGGTGAGCCCGTATTGTATGCAGCCCTGGCCATGTTAGAGCGGAGGTGCCCGCCGGGCACACTTCTAGGAACCTTGCACGAAGGGGTGGCTTTTCGACACACTAGTCACCCTAGCTTTGATGTATTCAGCGACGGTATGGGCACCAGGTTTGATGGCTGATCATTGGGCACCGATTGAGCGGCCGCAGGTATGCGCTCCAGGTTTGATAGCTGATCATTGGCCACGTTAGAGCGGAGGTGCCACCAGGCACACTTCTAGGAACCTTGCACGAAGGGGTGGCTTTTCGACACACTAGTCACCCTAGCTTTGATGTATTCAACGACGGTATGGGCACCAGGTTTGATGGCTGATCATTGGGCACCGGTTGAGGGGCCGCAGGTATGTATGATCTCACGCTTGTTCCATAACAAGCAGACCATGCCACATGAGATCATCCAAGCAGAGCTCGTTGCACCACCCATGGTCCTCAAGGCACTATTCCATACAAGAAGCTTCATTCAGAGGGTGAGGGAGTTGCCCCATGAAAAACTCACAAGTCAGAACTTGGTTCAGATAGGTGGGCTGGATATGGAACATCTACCACCTTTTCAGTACCACTCCGACTCACCTTACTATCACCTCTCCTTCAGCGAGAGGAATTTGGTATTGAGACAAGATCTATGGAGGCTCTACATCAAGAGAGTATGGAGAGGGGAGGATATCAGACTATAGAGACCAGTTTCTCACCATTTTGTGAGAAGGGTTCATACAGAGACCACACTACATGGACATCTATATCCCACATAGTTCAGGAGTGGCGATTGGCCAGCTGAGGGTGGCATCACACAGATTGGAGATTGAGAGTGGGAGACACAATGGGGTCCCCACTCCTGGCCAGCTGAGGGTGGCATCACACTGATTGGAGATTGAGAGTGGGAGACACAACGGGGTCCCCAGGGCTGAGCGGTTTTCCAAACTATGTAGAGAAGAGGTGGAGAGTGAGGAGCATTTTGTATGTCGATGTAGAGCATACACTCAGATTAGAGACAGATATGAGACTCTGTTCAAAGGACAGCCCACCCTATGAGAGATTATGGACTCTCAAGGTCAGAGACAGTTAGGGCGTTTCCTGACTGAGATACAGAGCCATAGGGATGCACTTTTACCACTAACACACACAACTACACAGATGGAGATGAGACAACTACAACTCACTGATTTTTCCAGAGGACCACAATCCCCCCAACCCGATTCCCAGCGAGGAGTGACACCACAACAGGCTGAGGTGAGCCGAGCTAGATAACGACCATGAGTCATAAGGTTCGGAGGAGTGAGGCTACACCATCACCAGATAGAGGAGATTTGAGCTTGACAGTGCCAGACGAGTACAAAGCGAGTAGCCCATATGAGAGCAGATCCTATAGCTTTCATATGGACAGCTCCAGCACTGGCTCCACCTATGTACCACATCCATCCATCCAGACACACCCCCCCCCCCCCCCCCCAAACCCCAAAACCCCCCCCCAAAAAAAAAAAAAAAAAGCCACTCGATGGTCCTAGTATACAGATGCATTGTCATGTTTATACTACCCTCAGCATATAGACATGCATATACCCCAGTCTCTACCTCTCTCTCTCTCTCTCTCTCTCTCTCTCTCTCTCTCTCTCTCTCTCTCTCTCTCTCTCTCCCCCCCCCCCCCCCCCCCCCCCCCCCCCCCGCGGCCACCCCCAAGAAAAAAGAAAAAGAAGAAAGAAAAAAACCACACCAACCACCACCACATACACACACAGATAGTTGCCCACAAACAAAATAGTAAGTTTTTTGCATGCGAGTGAGTTGAGTATGATATGCAAATCGAACTAACTTTCAACAGTCTGGAACTTGATGCAATGGTATAGAACCAAATCGAATAAACCATTCCAGCTTTCTCTCTCTATGCAAAAAACGTGTGAGGGTGAGTTGGTGTAATCTGTGACTTGCTTAGTGGGACTCCTGCAGGTTGATATCTCCTTGTCTTTGAACTTAAGGAGAGAGATGCTCAACCTCTTAGAGTTCGATTGTCGAGTAAGTATGACAGACAGGAGGGTGTATGAAGAATACCATTGGGTATCTCTTGAATCTCTGAATATGTTGAACATTTGCAAGTGTAATGCTCCTCACATTCAATCTCTGTGAAGCACAATCGCCAAGTTCTCTACTCTCTAGAAACCCCCTTGGCTTTGTTGAGCTGAGGAGATGTGCTCAGGTGATGCAGCAGCTGTGGTAATATTAAATACCCCCTTTGGCTGAGTAGAAGGGCTGGAGGTGCAAGGAGCAGCCCACGCAGCAGATAGACAGAGATGGAGAGAGAGAAATTTGAATTTGGAAAGGGGCAGCTTGTTTAGGGGCTTCACTAAAGAAAGAAGTGAGCCCTAAGTTTATTTGAGCTCACTTTTATAGGACCTGGCCAAGTTCACATTGAACTTGGCCAAAAGAATAAATAATGAGTACATTAAGCCTTATAAAAAGCCTATACAAATGTGTACAAGTAAGGGGGTCATTTAGGACCTTTACCCCAACAACCTCCCACTTAAAAGGCATAAATGATGCCTTTAAGCTACGTGACTCCCACCATCTGTATACATAGCTCATGTTGTGCTTTAGACAAGCACTTAGTGAGAACATCTGTAGGATTCTGTGATGTATGAACCTTAACAAGTGTGATAAGGCCATCCTCAAGCATTTCTCGAATGAAGTGATATCGCACATCAATATGCTTAGTGCGTGCATGAAACATGGCATTCTTTGCCAAACATATGGCACTCTGGCTATCATAGCCAAGCATAGGTGCCTTGTTTGACAAGCCAAACTCACTGCATAATCGTGCCAGCCATATGGCTTCCTTGGAAGCCTCAGTGGCTGAAATGTATTCAGCCTCTGTAGTGGACAAAGCAACAATCTTTTGCAGCCTTGAGCACCATGAAACAACACCTCCTGCAAGAGTGAATATATATCCACTTGTGGATTTACGTGTATCCACATCACCAGCCATGTCAGAGTCACAAAAGCCTTTCAGCTCCAATGGATCTTTGCCATAGCAAATGCATTTATTTTTGGTCCCCTTCAATTACCTCAAAATGGACTTTGCTTTCCAATGAGCTTTGCCTGGATTAGCCATAAACCGGCTCACAACTCCCACTGAATGGGTAATGTCAGGCCTAGTTGCAACCATAGCATACATAAGTGAGCCACAAGCTGAAGCATAAGGCACATTTTGCATGTCATTGATTGCTTCTTGTGTTTTGGGACAATCTTCCTTGGAAACTTTAACATATGGCTGCAATGGCACTCCAAGAGGCTTTGCATCAGCCATGTTAAATCTGTCCAGCACCTTTTCAATGTATTTTTCCTGCGACAAATACAATATGTGCTGGTCCCTTTGTCTTCTAATCCTCACTCCAAAGACATGCTCTGCTGCCCCAAGGTCTTTCATTGAGAAAGCAGATTTCAGCTGCTGTTTAAGAGCATCAATGGTGTCTCTTTTCTTACCAGCAATCAGCATATCGTCAACATATAAGACAAGAATAATAGGGCTGCCATCTACATCAGTTTTCGTATACAAACAGTGATCAACATGGCTTCTTTTATACCCTTGTTTGAGCATGAAAGCATCAAACTTCTTGTACCATTGTCTAGAAGCTTGTTTCAGCCCATACAAGCTTCTATTGAGCTTACATACCAAATGTTCCTTTCCAGGAATAACAAACCCCTCTGGCTGTTTCATGTAAAGCTCTTCATCAACATCACCGTGCAAGAAAGCTGTATGTACATCCATTTGGTCTAATTCCAAATCAAGAGCAGCTACTATTTCAAATAACACTCGCAAAGTGGTCATCTTCACCACAGGAGAGAATACTTCTTGGAAATCTATGCCTTTGGTCTGGGCATATCCCTTTGCAACCAGCCTTGCTTTGTACTTGGGTTTTCCATCAACTGTTTTGATTTTATACACCCATTTGTTAGGAATGGCTTTCCTTTCTTTGGGTAATTCAACCAAATCCCAAGTATCATTAGCATGCAAAGCTTTAATCTCTTCCTGCATAGCAAGCTCCCACTTGCTGCTGTGTTCACATGCCTTTGCCTCTTTGTATGTGAGAGGTTCACCTTCATCTGTCAACAAAATGTAATGCAATGAAGGATCAAATCTACTCACATTCCTTCTAAGACGAGTAGACCTTCTCACCCAATGATCCACATTGTCAGGCAATGGGTCTACATCAGGTGGTATGATCAAGTCATTATTATTAGGCTGCTGTCCATTGTTTCCAGCACCATTTTCAGCATTATTATTCGGCTGCATATGCCCTTCAGGAGCCTCATTTTGCTGTCCAACATCTTCTGCCTCAAAAACCATTGGATCGTCAACATTTTCAGTCCTTTGTGGTGCATCCTGAGGGTCAAAAGTAGGCCTAACGGGTGGCTGGTCATGCTGAAATCTTACCCTTTTATGGTCATCTTTTGAGGCACAATTGTTTTGAAGCAGCCTTGCCTCATTAAAAACAACATCCCGGCTGCGTACGACTTTCTTGAGCTGATGTATCCAAATCCTGTAGCCCATTTCACCTTCTTCACCATATCCATGAAGAGGCCTTTAATGGACTTAGCATCAAGTTTGTTTCTCAGCTCAGGCCTTATATGCACAAACGGCCCGCAGCCAAAGACACGTAAGTGATCATATGAAGCAGGTTTGCCAGACCAAACCTCTTCAGGGATGTCACCTTTTAAAGACATGTGAGGGGATCTATTGCACACATGTACTGCAGTTTTGAGTGCCTCTCCCCAAAATCCATGAGGGAGATTAGCTGTGGACAACATGCATCTCACCCTCTCACAAAGTGTCCTATTGTAACGTTCAGCCACACCATTAGAAGAGGGGCTGTATGGAATAGTAAGCTCCCTCTTAATGCCCAAATTTTCACAAAATTTTTTAAATTCAGCACTTTTGAACTCACCACCATTGTCCGTACGCAAGCATTTCAGCTTTCTACCTGTTTGGGTGGTCACAAATGCATGAAAACGCTTAAACGCAGCAAATGCTTCATCCTTTGATTTAAGCAATCGAACCCAAATTTTTCTAGAGAAATTATCAACAAAGGAAAATACAAAGCACCCCCCATAGATTTGGTGGGCATGCTACATACATCGGAATGAACAAGATCTAAGTACACAAGACTTACGAGACACACCAGAGTAAAAGGAACGTTTCACTTGCTTTTCATATTGACATTCATTACAAAAATCAAGCGTTGTGCCTTTAGCATCAAGCTTCTTTAAGCTACAAAGCCTAGTGAGACCCTTTTGGCTCATATGGCCAAGTCTCTTATGCCACAACTCCATATGGGAGTGAACTTCAGCCAATGCAATAAACTTGCCTGATAAGGCCTTTCCATGCAAGCAATAGAGAGTTCTCTTCTTTGTGCCTTTCACAATCAGCCTTGAACCCTTAGTCATTTTCCATGATCCTTTCTCAAAGAGAATGCTATAACCATGCAAATCCATTTGACCCACAAAAAGCAAGCTCTTCTTATCCCTGGTACATAATGCACATTATGCAAGACCAGCTCATTAGTGCCATTTGTAGCGAAATGCACAGTGCCATTTGTAGCGAAATGCACTGTGCCAATACCCTCAATGGAACATGCATGATTGTTTCCAAGGTATACATGGCCATGGTTGCGTGCAATAAAAGTAGAAAAACACTCCTTGATAGGAGTTACATGTAATGAAGCACTAGAATCTACTATCCAAGTTTAGGCCAATGCATCATTGACGGTCAGCAAAGCATCTATGACATCACTCTTAGTGATTGACATGTCCTGTGCATGAACATTTAGAGAAGGATCAAATGCATGAGTGTCATCCGCTGATAAAGTAACGCATAAAATGTCCTCTGCATCTGAAAGCTCCTCTATGACTACACTAGAAGCCACATTGGCCTTCTCCTTGTCCTTTTGGCTGTCCTGTGCATCAGTCTTGTCTTCTTTCCTGTCCTTCTTCTTATCTCCAGAATTCTTCTTCCTTTCAAGCTCTGCTTTGTAATAGCGGCAATCGGGTTTCTTGTGACCTTTCTTGCCACACTGATAGCATGTCACATCATTGCTTTTGCCTTTGCTTCTATTCCCCCTTTCCCTGCTTTTACTCTTATTCCTCTGTGCATAATTACTCTTCTTATCTGTCCTGCCTCTAACCATGTTGGCCGAGCTTCCTCCTTCTCCACCTGCTTTTCTCCTGATCTCTTCATTAAGAATAGAACCCCTAACACCATCAAAAGTCAAGTTGGGGTTATTGGACAATGAGACTACCAATGTCTTCCAAGAGTCAGGCAATGTCATAAGCAAGAAAATGGCTTTAAGCTTATCATCGAAAGGAGGCATTCCTGAGTCCTGCAACTGTGACAAAGTACCTGTAAACGATGACAAGTGTTCAACTGCACTCTTGGACTCATCAAGCTGCATGCCAACTAGCTTCCGCATCAGGTGTACTTGGTTAACAAGCGTAATGTTTTCATACGTCGCCTTGAGTTTTGCCCATAACTCAAAAGCAGTGGTCAAACCTTTGAGATCTACTAGAATCTCATCGGAAACAACCATCTTAATGTATATAATGGCCTTCTTGTTGAGAGTAAACCATGCATCTTCTGACATGTCCTCTGGTTTCTCTGCCTCCAATGCCCTGTCACAATCTTTCAAGAAGAGGATTTCCTGAATTCTCTCCTTCCATAAGTCGAAATCTGTCCCCTCAAACCGTCGAATCTCAAATAGATTCTTCACATCTGAGGAGGATGACGCCATAGTTGCACAATGGAAAACCTACTGGAATTTTGGGCAAATGCACCAAAATCAAAGTGCAGCCTCCAAAGATGATGCACTACAGCTCCAAATGGTCACAGGAGCAATTTGGGACAAAAATGGGGTGATTTTGGGCACAAAACTGATCTCTGAATTTTCTGTGCAGAGAATTTCAGAAACTCAATTTATGTTAAAAAACAACTAATTTTGTTGTTTTTAACCTCAAAGAATGTACGTAAGGCTAATACTCAGCCTTTAGATGCATGTAGGAGCAAAAGCCCCAATTTTTGCCACTGTTTTACAAGAAATTATGACAAAATACTCCACAACTTCTCATACATGAGTCAGTTTTGCTGAAACTATAGAAATTACAGCAAAATGTATCTCCCACTATGTATGCTCAGCAAGTTGAGAGTGAGAAGACCTGCAAAAACTGAGAAATTTGTTGGAAAATCTGATAGTTTGCTGAAAAACACCTGTTCTTGCTGGAAACTTTGAGATTTTGCTGAAAAACACCTGTTCTTCGCGATAAAATCAGAGAGAAATCACTTTCTTCGCGACGAAAAACTGGAACATCACTGAAAATGATGGTACAGCGGATTCTGGACCCTTTCTTCGCGATGAAACTTGATGATTTTGCCAAATGGTGAGTGTATGCTGCTGTAGAGAACCTGCGCAGCAGATTTGATGCCCAATATAGGCTCTGATACCAGTTGTTGAGCTGAGGAGATGTGCTCAACCAAGAAAAACTCTCATGGCATGTGGTAGAAATACATCCAAGTAAACACGCCCCTCAATGTATGCCATCTTTGCTATATCTATAATGCACTCGGTAATGATTCATTTTTGTGGGAGAGTCTCCAGAGGGCTAATTGTTGTTTGATCACCTTGTTCCACTCATCATGAGGAAGGCAGTCTTGCAATGCAGCACGTTGTGAATGTTTGGCAACATACACAACACGTCACATTGCAAATATGTTTGCAATTGTTGTGCATTGTGATTTTTGAATCTGTAATTGCATTGTGGGGGTTGAGGCAGGGGGCAGGGTGGGGTGGGGGGAGTGGAGGGAGCTTAATTTATATACAAGTATGAGCACAGTTGTACTTTGAAATATTTATGCATTGTCTCTCTTTGTGTATGGCTATCCTAGTTTTCTGTTAATAACGGATGTTTTCATTTGCAGACAGAACTTATTTGTCGAGTTGCTGTACTGATCCTACATCTTCACCACCCTCAGTTGGTAGCAACATTGTCCTCTCGTCCAGTATTGACTTCTCTCTATGAAGTTCTCAAAGTTGGTGTGAAGGTACATTTCTAAAGGCTTGATGTTGCAAGTTGAAAATCTCGGGTAATTTCAAAAGTGCATGTAAAGGAGGGAGCATTATTTACAGTAGAGGGGATTTGTGAAGCTTGTAAGCTTGTAGAGGGTGCATGCATATGAGGGGATTCTTTCCTGTAGAGGGGATTTCTCAGTTTACACAGAACAGATATCATTAAACATTCCAAATGCAATGTGCGTTACTCAAAACTATGCTAGTTCAAGAATCAGGAGAAGCATTGTGTATCAATATCATTGAACCTCTTAATGTTTTCATCACTTGGGGCTTTCATTTTGCACTCACAGAAATTACTTTTGAGGCCCCTTTGATAGTTAATGTTACTTTTTATACTGCATTTTTATTGGTCACAGCTGGTGACAGACTATTTTATTCATAATTTGTTGAATCCTTTGAATATGTTTTGTTCAGAGTTACGTGGAGGTTATAAATATGCATCTTATCATCAGTCATATAGTGTGGCAACCTCTCCTAGCTTGCACCTTCAAGTTGTGTTAAGAATGCTTGCCTCGTGCTTTTTGAGCCCACATGCAGACCTTCCTTGAAACTGTGTTGTTTGATATTTGCCAGTATTCCAATATCCTTCGTCATATTTTATTTGAAGGATTTCTCTAGCTTTCTTAAGGGTGCAGGAGGGAAAAGTATTTTGAGCATGGAGGATTTCATATATGCCTTCGGCCCTGCACATTACTAGCCTTTCTTAGCTTGCACATGCAGTGTACAGTGATTCTATGTATCATTGCCCCTTTCACTTATACGTTTTTCTTGCATCCGCATGGTTTGGCTTGCATGCAGATGAATGGAAGGCAAAAACATAACTCTCAATTAATCTATGATTATGGTTATGCAGAACTGTTTCCTGAATACCATAATGATTAGCAAGTTAATGCTGCCTAACTGATATGCCAGCTCTAGGGTTTACACAGCAACTGTTGAATACTTTCCCATCTCTATGTTGTGCATTAGGGATTTTGCATGAAACGATTAGGTAGTATGCAATCTGCAGCAAATTTAAAGGGCATCTTATGCTCCTCAATATTAGACAGTCCTATGATATTTTTATGAGATTACATTTTTTTTCTTTACCGTTTGTTCGCAGAGGTTGAAGGATACAATGGGTTTCAATCTAGCTGCAATGAGCCATTTACAGGTGAATTGTGTGCCTTCTTTTTGTGAAATACTGGGGGATTGAGTCTAACACCAAATAATATCTGCTGCACCAGGCATTATTAGCCTCTCGTTCTGATGCAGTCTTTAAAGATGCCAGAGACAAGGTTTTGGCTGTCAGAGAGAACTTGGCAAAAAAGGCTGATCAAAGGCCAGACCAAGGCCATATGCCTGTGAAGAGGCGCAAAAAGCGTAAGGAAGCAGCATGATAAAGTCTCCAGTCTTATTGAAGGTCTTCATAGATTGCAGCCAATTATACACACTCATTACCTCAAACGGCAGAGGCTACTCAAATCGTTTTGGAATTGATTGAGCAAAAAAGTTTTTGTTGTCAGATTTTAGGCTCACCAGTGGATATGCTTACAGAATAGTGTTTAATTATCCTGAAATACTATTTGCTTTGATGGAAAAGTCCAAGTGGAAGCTAAGAGAAATCTTTCCCTGAAGAACCTAGCATTCTTCTACTTGGCACAATAGGAACATTTAAGTTTTCAGTTATGACAGTTGTTATCTAAAATAGGTTCCCCATATGAAAGTGTAGAAAATCCCTGAAATGGTATCATACCTTGGCCTTACATAATTTTGGCTAAATCATACAAAAATAGTATGCTCCTATTTTTATTTCGATGCCAGCCAATCTGAAGATTTTTTTAAAAAATGTATGATTTGCTAGCTTATTTTTTCAACACGAGTTTGGGTCATTGCAATCAAATAATTTGGCATATGTAAACTGTACAAAAAGAGAAATTGCAGGAGAAATTCTACATATCAGTGTGAGAAGAAATACTTGATACGTCATTGTGGTTTTTTTTTTTTTTCATTTGGTGTATTTTCCTTTACTTCTCACCTCTCTCTCACTTCCTCTGATGGTGCATCTAAGTGGTCTTTTCTCTACCTGTTTTGTCAAGTGGCATTAGATCTTTTTGCTCTTCCCCACTTGCCAAGTGGCACTTTACCACTCTCCCTCTCTCTCTCTCTCTCTCTCTCTCTCTCTCTCTCTCTCTCTCTCTCTCTCTCTCTCTCTCTCTCTCTCCCCCTCCCCCCCCCCCCCCCCCCCCCCCCCCCAAAATCTCTATCTATCTACCTCTATCTCTATCTCTATCTCACTTTCTCTTTTCCCCTTTTTCCTCTCTTTGCACTCTCCTATATTTTCGTGCAATTCATTATACTTTTTTGGAGAATTCATCGTACTTCTATGAACAAGGTGGAATTTATTGTCTTGTGCCTTTGTGTATCTACACAATTGCACATTTTTGCACGGTTGCACATATTGTTTTTCTATGTCCATTTCCCTTGCATTGTCAACCCAAGCCCCCCCCCCCCCCCCCCAAAAAAAAACAAAAGACAAAAAACAAAAAGCCCCAAAACCCCTCCTCCTCCTCCTCCTCTTTCCCCCTTCCCTCCCCCCGTCTTTTTCCTTTTCTTCCCCCAACAAGAGCTCAGGTTTTCAGCATGCTTGATGGGACCCTCGGGTTTTTGACATAGGGAGAAGTAGAAACACAGCGCATGCGTGCACACACACGCACACACACACACACACACCCCCACACCCACCCACCCACCACACACACACACACACACACACACCCCCCCCCCCCCCCCCCCCCCCAAAAAAAAAAAAAAAAGGAGTCCGCATGGTGTGAAGCATAAAGTTGAAAACCCTTGAAGGGTAAGAGTAGAAAGTGAATAGTCCATGACCAGGACTGTATTGTCACATCTCTAAAATTCCATCCGAATGCCCCATAGATAGTATCGACAAAGAAAGATTCAAAATTCACCCCTAAAGGATCATTCTTTGGACTCTATGCTAGAATCTCGTATGGCTGAAGGAGAATAGTCTCGCTTTTGTTGTGAATCAATATCAGCTTTCTAAACTAGAACCCCCTATGACTGAAGGAGATTAGTCTCGCTTTTGTTGTGAATCAATATCAACTTTCCTACCTACAAGGGAGCATTTAGAGAAGATCTTGATGACCATCTATGTAACTTCTTAGCTCTATGTAAAAGCAAAGGCTTGTAGGGGAGGAAAGATGCCTTCATGGTGCTCTTTCTATCTACTCTTGACAAATAGGAGGACAAGTAGTTGAACAAGTTCAAAGATGGCATTTCCTCACATGGACGACATGGAGTCCTCTATTGCTTCATGTTGGGGAACTACACTGAGCATATCCTTGACAAACTAGAGAATTTATAACTAAAGCAAGGTGAGTCTTTTCTTGAGTTACTCATGCACACCAAGGCTTTGGTAGCTAAGTTAGAAATGCATGGCAATTTTTTTAATGAAAAAATGATTGGAAAAGGGACTCCTTACTAGCTCAAGGACACAAATTGTGCGACTTGGTGTCACCTAGTGCCATGTTGGATGAATTTGTTGCTACAACTAATTGGGTAGAAAAAGCCAGGATGCACTTTAGGGATGCCCCTTCCTCAACCATGGTGATGGAACACCCAATAGCCACCCAAGATCTTAAGAAGTGCTATTAAGATGGATACATTGGCACAACTTTGACAAGAATCAGAACAACTTTGCAATAGACATGTCTACATATGGTGCACAACATGCAATAGAAAGAAACATTCACATGGGTTGCCCTATCAAGGTCACTTGTCAGTTTTGTGACAAGCAGGGATATGAGGCCAAGGAGCACTACTAGTTGAAGGAGCTTCTAGTGGCTCATTATATTCAACCCTCCATATATTGGGGGAAACCTAGAGATCTTGTACAACCACCTTCAATTTTGGGGTATCACTCGATGCTTAGCAAGTATCTTGAGAGTCATGATCATTACACCAAAGCCTCCTAAAAAAATGTATCCAATTGTCCAAGTAATAGCTCTTTTCAATTTTTGGTAGAGCCATAAAACCCCTTGGGAGGCACCCACATGCCCTCACTATCCCCTCATGTAGTTCAATTGGAGCAAGTCTACGGAGTACAAACAAGAGCTCAAAAGTAGAGCTTTGGAGATGGAACCTATAGTGCAAAAGGACCCAAATCACAAGCTGGGGGAAAAAACTCCTAAAGAGGGAAAAAAGTGCCCCGGCGGTCCTAGTGTGTTCACACACATAACTACCTAAATATATCAATAAATCCCCCTTGGGAGTGATGCGGTGAACAAGGAGCTTGCACTCATGTATAAGGAAGTGCCGAGCTACGTGGAATCAATCCACAAAAGGAAGTAAGCCCAAAGTTTTGCGGAAAGCTTCAAACTTCTCCCTAGGTAGAGCCTTCATGAAAAGGTTTTCAATGTTCTCCTACATAGGCAGATATGCCAAGCGGATCGCTCCAACAGAGAACCTCTCCTTGACATAATGAGAATGCACCTCAATATGCTTAGTGCGAGCATTTTTTAGTAGCTCAAACTGAACCATCTTTTGGAAAGGAGGAACGTTGCATTTTGCCTAGAATACAACCTTCACAGACATGTTTTCTGGGTGCCTCAAGTTTGGGCAAAGAGGAAACCATTTCAGATTTCTACAGGCATAGCAAACTAGAAAAATTCAGATGATCAAAGCATGCATGCCAAAGCTTTGCATCTGACATAGCCTGAGAATCATGTACTGCACATGCTAAATCATTCATCAATTTTTCATAGTCTATGAGCTTATACAACCCACGACATAAAATGACAGAAGCAATAATCATGCCGCCATTTGACAGATCATGAACTGTACATCTATCATCAAAAAATTTCATAACCAAGCTAATCTTGGTTAATGCAGAAATTGATAACATATTTTTCTTGATCCCTTACACAAATAAACCATCCGACAAAGTGAAATAACTACCATCAGCAGTAGTTAGAATGATCTTACCAACTCCCATGACATGATAAGAGGAGTTGTTGGCACATGTGGGAGTATTCCCTATAGGGGCAGGCTCAAGTGAAGTGAAGAAACTATGTTGCGAGATAATATGTTTGGTTGCCCTACTATCAAAATACCGAACATCTGAGTCCATTGCAGACATACACTGCTCATGAGAAGATGGGTAAAAATCGCAAACAACAATAAATGCCCACCTTCACATCTGCACAAGATTTGCAGACTTTATTTTCGGCGTAGAGGCCTTTGCAACAACCATTCTAGCCTCTTTTTTCTTTGCCTCTTTTGCAGCGAGTTTTGGATGGTTCTTTATGATATGATTGTTTCCTTTACAACACTTACAAAATAATTTCTGCTTTTTTTATTTCTTCTCATCTTTGTCTTCCTTCTTCAAATGTGCAGCATTTGCAAATTTTTGCTTACTAGTAGATGAGCTCCATTTACCTTTGCCCTTCTGACTAGCTCGAAAAGCTTGATCTGCAACACTCATAATGGACATGTTCTACCTAGATTGATCTTCCTGCAATAAAATAGAGACTAACTCCTTAAATATCAAGGCATTTGGATTACCTTTCATCATCAAATGAAGAGTAGAAGCAAAAATCTGATATGAATCAGGAAGACCATTCAGAACGGTCTGCATAAGTGAGCTATCTGTTATAACTTCATCAGTAGAAATCAACTGTTCCTTCAAGTATTTGATCTTTGTTAGAAAAATGTCCATAGAATCACCTTCATTCATATGCTCACTTTCCAACTGTTTTCAGAGGTAAGCAACATGAACCTTATTCCTAGCCTGCTACAATGTGATAAGTGTATCCCAAGCATCCTTAGCTGTACTGCAAGAGCAAATATGAGGAATAATTGCATGTTTGAATAATTGCACGTTTGATAGATAAGGCTATTAATGCATGTGCCTGAGCATCTCTGCCATCCCAATGAATTTTCTCTGTAGTAGGTGCACCAAAAATCATATCATGAACATGAATACGAAGAATATCAATATCTTCAATGCCATCTGCATCAGCTTCAATACTTGTATTTGCAGGTGTAATAGGAAGTTTTTCAACACCCTGCACAATGTTCCACAATCTTTTTGCAACCAATATATGTCACATCATATAAGCCCACAATGGGTAATTGGTACCGTCCAACTTATCCTCAAAAGCCAACATACAGAATACATCACTACTTTTAGCCATTGCCATTGACTAAAATACCTTGATGCAGAAAAATGACTGTATCTGAAAAAGTTGAACCGAATTATCTTTACGAGTTCTCTTAGACCTGTAGCAGACTTCGAGATGCTTATACTGGCGAACCAAAACCTGTATATATCTTTGGTTCAAAAAGACGAATAGCTTGCAAAAACACTGTGATAGTGCGTTCAGAGGCCGAAATGAGCTCATATTGCAATTTCGGCACCACATAGCGAAGATAAATTTTTATCTCCTAATACCCCTGAGAATGTTCACCAAACTTTGTGCAATTCTGAGACTGTGACTGCAGGGGTGTCAACGACGCCCTAGATGAAGTGACGACTTGATTTGATACCAATTGTTTGAAGTATTTCAATGGCGATGCACCACGCTGCACTCTCCTTCTCGAGAGCTCCACGACGATATGCTCGAAGTAGAAAACCGAGCTCCTGACGCCACACAGTACTCCGCACAGAGGTTGTAGAATACGCAGAAAACGCAGTACACAGGGAGCACGAAGACAGACTTCTTAGGTCTTACAAATGCGGTCGAACTTACAGTCTGTGACTGACCAGGCCACTATATGTGTTATTAAAGAACATATACAAAGAAGTGTCCGGTGGCCATTTGGCCTTTCACATGGACACTAACGGTAACAATCTCCCACTAAAGGCCAATATGGCCAGAGTAACTATGGGAGAAAAAAGAAAGAATGATAAAGAATACCTGAGTGTAAGTATACAAACTATACCTCCCACCTGATGGGCATGTTACACAGTATACAAGTGACTGCGTAAGATCAAGAATCAAGTAACCCCCATCAAGTGACAACAGTGTCGAAAGCTATCCTGTGGTAGAGCTTTAGTCAAAGCATCTGCAGCATTATCTCGAGTGTGAACCTTCTCAAGAATAATGCTCTCAGTGGCTAAGCAATCTCTAATGAAGTGATACCTCACCTCAATGTGCTTGGTCTTTGCATGATAGACCAGATTCTTAGCCAAAGCAATGGCACTCTGACTATCACTGAGCAAGTGAGGTACATGCTGAGGTAAACCCATATCACAAGCAAGACGAGAAAGCCACAATGCTTCCTTACATGCCTCACTTGCTGCAACATACTCTGCTTCTGTGGTGGAAACAACTGTACATTCTTGAAGACGAGATCTCCAAGAGATAGCACCTCCAGCAAAATGAAAAATGTACCCTGATGTAGACTTACGATTGTCTACACAACCAGCATAGTCAGAATCTGTGTAACCAATAATGGATGCTTTCCCTCTACCTAAGCATAGACACTTGTTCTTAGTGCCACTCAGATATCTCAAAATCATTTTGACCGCTTCCCAATGTTTCTTGCCAGGATTAGACATATATCTGCTCACAACTCCCACTGCAAATGCAATGTTTGGTCTTGTAGCTACCATAGCATACATGAGACTACCAACAGCAGACTGATAGGGAATTTTGGTCATGAATTCCTTTTCCTCATCTGATTTGGGGCAGTCATCCTTGCTCAATTTCACATATGTGGGTAAAGGTGTACTCAATGCCTTTCCACCCTGCATATTGAATCGATGAAGTACTTTGGATATGTACTCACTTTGAGACAAGTATATGCATCTTTTACTCCTATCACGAGTAATGCGCATGCCAAGAATATGTTTGGCATCCCCCAAATCCTTCATATCAAATGTCTGACTCAACTTCTTTTTGAGAATTGACAAATCATAAGAGGACTTCCCAGCAATCAACATATCATCGACGTAAAGTATCAAGCATATCAAGCTGCCATCAGAACATCTCTTTGTGTAGAGACAATGATCCTCATTGCTTCGAGAATAGCCTTGGGACTTCATAAAAGCATCAAACTTTTGGTACCATTGTCTAGGAGACTGTTTAAGTCCATACAAGCTCTTCTTGAGCTTACAAACTAGACTTTCCTTGCCAAGAACTACATAACCCTCTGGTTGTTCCATATAGATCTCATCTGTAAGATCTCCATGCAAGAAAGCTGTTTTCACATCCATTTGGACTAGCTCTAAGTCCTCCATTGCAACAAATCCAAGCAACATGCGCAAAGTAGTCATCTTGACCACTGGAGAGAAGATTTCCTCAAAATCAACACCATGTTGTTGCTTAAAACCCTTTGCAACAAGTCGTGCTTTATATTTTGGAGAAGCACTATCTGATGTGAATTTCAGCTTATATACCCATTTACATGGTAAAGCTTTCCTGCCCTTTGGCAAAGGTACTAAGTCCCAAGTACCATTCTTGTGAATAGAATCCAACTCACTCTTCATGGCACGCTCCCACTTGACATGATCCTCTGTTTGCATAGCCTCTTTGTAGCAAGAGGGCTCACCGGCATCTGTTAGCATAACAAAATCTAAACCTGGAACATATCTATCAGGTGGATATGAGGCACGTGCAGAACGTCTCAATGGTTGCTGAATAGGAACATGTGCAGACTGATCTGAATGGACATTCTCTTGAATATCCCTATGTGCAGCATTTTTATGCATGCTAACCGGAGGACTAGTATCCTCAAACACCACTCTTCTCACTTCAACCTCCTTAATCGGCTGTTTATGCATCTTAGACTCATTAAAATTGACATCACTACTTCTGATCACTAACCGTGTTTCAGGATCCCATAAGCGATATCCAAATTGTCCTTCTCGACCATATCCAAGAAAAATGCATTTCTTTGACTTATGGTCCAACTTCTGTCTAAGATTCTTGGGTATATGAACATATGCTTCACACCCAAAAACTCGAAGATGATCATAATATGGTGGTTTCCCTGTCCATAACTCTTGTGCCACTTTTAGACCTTTGGCAGTACTAGGTGAAAGGTTAATCACATGAACTGCAGTCAATACTGCTTCTGCCCAAAAACCTTGTGAGAGGTTTGCATGATGCAACATAGAGACTACTCTATCTTGGATAGTTCTGTTCATCCTCTCAGCTACACCATTCTGTACTGGGGTATAAGGAGCTGTAAACTCTCTACGAATCCCTCTACATTGACAGAAAAGGCTGAATTCATGTGAGGTATACTCACCCCCATTATCTGAACGTAAAGCCTTAAGCTTAGTTCCTTTTTTAGTCTCAACTGAAGCAAGCCATTTTTTGAAAGTAGGGAATACATCATCCTTCGATTTGATAGGATATACCCAGACTTTTCTAGTAGCATCATCTATGAAAGTGACAAAGTAAAGAGAACCACCTAAGGACCTAGTGGGCATAGGACCACACACATCTGTATGAACAAGATCTAAAGGCTGAATTGAAGAGTCAATGTGCGTTTTATGCACATTTCTGGTTTGCTTTCCATATTGGCAATGCTCACAAAATGAAAAATCAGAGAAAGATAACACAGGTAAGTAGCCAGAACGATAAAGATTTTCCATTCCACTACGAGATATATGGCCCAAACGACCATGCCAAATACAAGCCATAGGCTGTTCAGTAACAGCTAACAAGTGTTCTTTCTGTGATACAAATAAAGGGTAAAGTGAGCCAACTTTCCTTCCTTTTGCAATAACCATATTGCCCTTTGATATACGAAAGGACTGAGCATAGAAGACCACCTTGTAACCAAGGTCATCAAGTTGACCAACTGACATCAAACTACGTGATAACTGAGGTACATGGCGTACATTATGCATAGTAAATTTTGAACCGTCAATGAACTGCACAACCACATCTCCAATCCCCACAACATCACACTGGTAAGAGTCACCAAGTCTCACGGTACCAAGAGACTTTGCTGCATAATTAGAGAACCATTCTCTATGTGGTGTCACATGGAAAGAAGCAACAGAATCTAGCAGCCAGGTGTGGGAAAGAGAATCAGCCATAAGTGCCTCAGATGGCACAGTACTATCAAGTGTCAACACATCAGCATCATCAGAAATAGCATTAATTTCTTCAATCTTCACAGTCGAAGTAGATGGTGCAGGTAACTGTTTAACATGCCCATCAACATTCTGTCCTTTACCTTTAGCATTCTTTAATGCATAACAGTCTTTCTTCATGTGTCCTTTCTTATGACAATAATGGCATTCAATATCCCTCTTCCTTGATTTACTTCTGCTCTTATTCCGTTGACCATTCTTTTCCTTGTTCTTGCTCCTGCCACGTTGTTGATTCTTTCCTTGGTAAGAATCACGAACATTATATGCATCTCCACTCTGAGTGCCAACCATAGATTTTCTACGAATCTCCTCACTCAAGAGTGATCCACATATGTCATCATAGACGATTTTACCACCTGGTGCACTATTGCTAATAGCTGTGCAAAATGTATCCTATGATGATGGCAGGGTGCATAACAGCAATACTGCTTTCATTTCATTGTCCATATCCATTTTCTGAGCCTGTAACTGGGAGAATATGGCATCAAACTCATTTAGATGAGCAGCAACACTATCTGTGTCCTTCATACGAAGGTCATATAATTTTCTCATCAGATATACTTTATTTGATGCCGTCTCTTTTTCATATGTATTGCATAACTTCTTCCAAAGCTCCTCTGCACTTTCACAGTCTAATACTGTAAAGTAAACATTATCTGCTAGGTGCAAGCGAATGGTAGACCTGGCCATTTCATCTAACTCATCCCAATCATCTTCATCCATGTCAGCAGGCTTCTTTGAAATCCCATTTACTGGCTTCCATTGCCTTCTTTGAATCAGCACATCTTTAATCTGATTCTTCCATAGAGCAAAGTTTGTGCCATCAAATTTTCGGATCTCAAAATGGTCTTTGCCCTGCAAGTTATAGCTCCTCCTCGGAACGCTAGCACTAGACCCTGATCCATCGGATGTGCCTGAGACCTCTGATGCCATGATCGTAGAGAATTGAATAGAATGATAATGGAGCTAGAAGAGTCCAAACACCAACAAATAAGTGTATCAAGGAGTAAATCGACCACTATATAGTTGACTAAACCAGAAATCTGGAAAAATTTTGCCAGAGTATCCTCTGCAAAATTAGCATATGACCAGTGTCAAAGTATCATAAAACTGCAAGTACTGACATGTCTACCTGCATAGTGAATCACTGACTCCACTGCATATAATCAGTTACCCAATAGAAGCCAACTAGGCTTATCGAGCACCTATGAACAACTATCATACATCTCCTATGGCGAGGCTGGGTAAGTCTTCCACCTGCATCACTGAAGAGACCCCGACATCTGGGTGTCTCCCAATTAAGAAAACCTCACCACGACCCTCTTTATCAAACGTAAAAGGCTTTATGCAAAGAACGTAACCGCTATATCAATGCCCACATGGACGTACATAAGCGGTATCCATAGAAGCGTACATGGTGTGTATGTGCTCAATATATGCAGTAAAATGACACTGAAAGGCTGAATACACAGCCCAAAAACTAGCCAATAACACCTGCAAGTGTCTGTCAACTCTGATGTTTTAGGCTTTAAAAACCTGCATAAATTTGCAGCGACTGCTCCCACCAAAACTGAAAACCCCTCGAGAAACCTGTAGTTTTACGAGTGTGGCTGAAAATACAGCCCTAGCCCTAATGCATGTTAGGAAAAGGGAGCGAGATGTAAGCAACGAAAAGGAAATTAGGAGATATTTGGCATAAAAGACAAGTAAGTCCTTAATTTTGTGGAGAATGAATATGAGCCATCAAGGAATTCATGTGAATATGGAATATATGCAAATTTACATACAAAGAAATAGAGAAAGGGTATGCACAAAATCAGTCTACTATTTTTTTTGCTTTTTTTTTGAGAGTACAATGAATTTGGAAAGACACACACACCCGACCTCGTAAGGTAGAGGCACCCATCTTTGCGAACTCTGAGGCATCCAGCCCCGTGCGGGACTTGATCCTTGGCCATCTACCTAAGAATACAAGGCACATCCACTAAACCACGCCCGCTATTGAACATGCTATTGAAAAACAACATAAATTTGTCTTTTTTTCTTATCTCTAGGTATTCATATTTAAATGGAACCATCGATGGCCCTCATGCATTTTAAGAAAAGGAAGGTGGACGTGAGTAGTGAATGAGCAATAAGAAAATATAGAGAGATGTTAAAGGTGAGGTTGGCTAGCATATAAACTACCAACAATGGCATAAACAAATTGACAACCATAAGGCAACTTTAACCAAGAAAGCAAAGACCAAGCAGTCAATGAGAGCATTGTAAGAAAAACAGATGATTATTTTCGTACCTAACCAAACAAATGAAGCTTGAAGAGAAGGAGCTAATACTTATTGGGATATTGTAGTTTTTGTCCATCAAAGAATTTCATGATGTTGACAAACAAAATGAATAGGTGACATCTATGATATTAAGGAACCTCCAAAAATCACTATAGAGCATGGAAAATTCTTTCAATGACATTATGCTAAAGAGATCTAGTCTAATGATGATATTAAATAGTGAAACACACTCATTAATTGATCAAATCAATAGTATTATGCTTTTTAAGTTGATAGATGTTAGTAAAGCATCTATGGTACAATAATGTGATTAAGCCAAGTAGATGATGGAAGTAGTTTTTTGAAGATGACTACAAGATGTTGTTGGAGTTCAAGTTCTACGGTAGCACATGAACAACACAAGGAAGAAGAAAAAGCTTAGAGCACAACATGATATAGAATGTATTACCAAGCGAACATTCAAATGTGAGTGACATGTTAGGTTATAGGCATATGTACAAGCTGGGGTAAAAAATATCCTAAAGAGGGGAAAAATTACCCCAACAGTCCTAAGTGTGTTGACACAAACCACCACCAAAATATATCAACAAATCCCCCTTGGGAGTGATGCGGTGAACAAGGAATTGGCACTCAAGAAGTGCCAAGGTATGTGGAAAGGAATCAATCCACAAAAAGGAAGCCCAAAGCTTTGCGAAAAGCTTCAAAACCACTGGTGGACACACTAGTGTTATAACAACTAGCCTAGTCTGAGTTAGAAAAGCATGTAAATAACCAAATAAACGAAGCTTGAAGAGAAGAAGCTTATACTAATTGGGATATTGTATTCTTTGTTCATCAAAGAATTTCATGATGCTGACAAACAAAATGAATTGATAACATCTATGATATTAAGGAACATGCAAAAACCATTATATAGCGTGGGAAATTTATTTGATGACATTGTGCTAAAGAGATCTATTCTAACGATTATATTAAGTAGTGAAACATACTCGTTACTTGATCAAGTCAATATTATTATTCTTTCAAAGTTGTTAGATGTTAGTAGTAAAGCATCTATGAGACAATAATGTGGTTAAGTCAAGTGGATGATGGAAGTAGTTTGTTGAACATGACTACAAGATGTTGTTGGAGTGCGATGTCTACGCTAGCACACAAACAAAACAAGGAAGAAGAAGAAGCTTGGATGACAACACAATACAAAATGTATCACCAAGTGAATGCACAAAGGTGAGTGACCCATTAGGGCTATAGGTGTATATACAAGTTGGGAGAAAAACCTCCTAAAGAGGAGAAAAAGTTCCTTGACAATCCTAAAGTGTGTTCACACACATCACTACCAAAATATATCGACAAATCCCCCTTGGGAGTGATGCGGTAAACAAGGAGTTGGGATAAATGCACTTAATCACTTACCAATGCTTGAAACCTGGGCAATTGCATAAACATGCTTATCTGAGAGACATCAAATTGAATATCGGGCCGAGTTGTCCATAAGTAAATCAAGCATCCAATAGTCTGTTGATAGAGAAAAACATCAAATGCATCTTGAGCATCATGAAGACTCAATTGCAAACTTGTTTCCATAGGAGTTAAAATAGGTTTGCAATCTTCAAATCCGAAACGCTGCAATAATGTGTCAACATATTTTGTTTGACACAAAATTGTTCCCCCATCAACTTGCATAAGTTGAATGCCCAAATAATAATGAAAATGCCCCAAATTTGACATTTGAAAGAGGCATGCAAATCATCCTCTTAAAAGGGTTAAGCATAGAGAACATTTTGTCTTATTATATAGAAAGCTATTGTAATCTTTTATGCTAATCAAGGAACAAAGGCTCTTGGAACAATTTGTCTTTCTTCTTTTTCTCCACTTTTCTCTTAAAAACATTCAAGCCACTTTCAACTAAAGAATCCCCCAACAAACACCCTGCACAATATTCCACAACCCTTTTGCTAACAAAACATGATGCATCATATATGCATATAATGGAGAATTAGTACCATCTGACTTATCCTCAATATCCAACATATTGAGTACATCATAGCTTTCAATCATGGCTAGTGTTTAAATAAGTTGATGTAGGAAATTTATTGTATCTCAAAATGTTGAACCAAAACACCATGTCAAGATCTTCTAAACATGTAGCAGAATTTGAGTCACTTCTACTTGCAAACCAAAACTTGTATTATATGTTTGGCATGAAAGGACATAATTGCCTACATAGTTGTTGTGATAGTGAATTTGAAGGCCGAAATGAGCTCAAATCAAAATTGTAATACCACAAAGCAAAATTGTTTTGAACTCCTAATCCACCTGAGTATGCCCACCAATTTCTTCTGATTCTTAGACTATGGCCGGAGGGATGTTGACGACTCCCTAGATGAAGCAGTGACCTGATTTGATACCAATTGTCAGTGTTTGAGGTCTGTCCTAGCACATCAACAACACAAAGGATAAGAAGAAACTTGGAGCACAAAACAATACATAATATATTACCATGTACAAAGATGAGTGATGTGTTAGGATTATAGGCATATATACAAGCCAAGGGACAAAAAAACCTAAAGAGGGAAAAAAGTGCCTTGGCAATCCTAAGTGTGTTCACACACATCACTACTGAAATGTATCAACAAATGTAACCCATCTATCACCATTATTCATGAGGTCAAAGAATCAATCATCATCATGTTCTAAATAAAGATTGGAGGAACCTCGAGATATTGGCTAGAAAGACAAAGTTAAAGTAGTCAAAGCTCTAGTCAAAGGGTTGTTGTGATGTTCAAGAACTAAAGAACTATTCTCAAGAAGGTGGAATCAATGCATGTGCATGACCAAACAAAGAGATTCCAAGACAATAGCCTTTGCTCTCAGAACTATACCCAACAAAAATACATTTTACTACTTTATTATCCAATTTTTTGCATTGTTATTCAGGCACTAATGCATATGCCAGACAACCAAAGACACACAGATGAGCAACAAATGGCTTGCGACCATGCCAAGACTCATATGGAGTGATAGACTACAATGCTTTGGTGGGACACCTGTTAAGTACATATGTTGCACACATAACAGCCTCAAGCTAGAAGTTATGTAGTGAAGCCTGACTTTTGACCATACACCTCACCATTTCAATGAATGACCTGTTCTTTCTTTTGACATCATGTATTCCCCGCAATAAAAATGGAGGATGCGCATTTTGCATGTTGACAGATTTTCAGCCAAAACCAAAAACTATTTGAAGCACATAAACACTTCGGACTTTTCTTTCAATGGATACACCCATGCATGCCTAGAAAAATTATCAATGAAAGTCACGAAGTAAAGGTAGTTCCCAAAAGAAGGTGTCAAGATAGGACCATAAACATCACTATGAACAAGCTCCAAATTTTGAGTAGCGTGAAGTGAACCATCTTTTGGGAAGGAGGAATGTTGCATTTTGCCCAAAATATAGCCTTCACATACATTTTTACAAGGTGCCTCAAGTTTGGGCAGAGAGGACTCAGATTTCTATAGATGTAGCAAACTAGCATAATTTAGATGATCAAAGTGTGCATGCCAAAGCTTTGCATCTAACACAGCTTGAGAACCTTGAACTACACATGCTGCATCATTCATAGATTTTGCATAATCTATGAGCTTATACAACCAACGACATAAAATTCCAAAAGCAATAATAACATTTCCATTTGACATATCATGAATTGTACATCTCTCATCAACAAGTTTCACAACCAAGCCGATTTCTACTAATGTTGAAACTGATAACAGATTTTTCTTGATCCTTGGCACAAATAAAGCATCCAACAATGTAAAGGAACTACCATGATCAGTAGTGAGAATGATCTAACCAGCTCCCATGACAGGAATTGAGGAGTTATTTGCACATGTGATAGTATTCCCTATAGGGGCAGGCTCAAGTGAAGTGGACAAACTATGTTGCAAGGTAATCTATTTGGTTGCCCTGCTATCAAAGTACTAAACATCTAAGTCTATTGTATATATACACTGTGTACGAGAAGATGGGTCATAACTACAATAGTAGTAAATGCCGATTCTTCATTCTGCACAAGATTAGCAAATTTTGTTTTAGGTGTAGAGGTCTCTGCAACAACCATTCCAACCTCTTTCTGTTTTGCCTCTTTTGCAACCAATTTTGGACAACTCTTTATGACATGATCATTTCCCTTATAGTTTTTGCAAAATAATTTTTGCTTTTCTGTTTTCTTATCGTGTTTGACATCCTTCTTTGATTGTGTAGAATTAGTGGATGTTTGCTTACTAGTAGATGAGATCCATTTACCTTGGCCCTTCTGACTAGCTAGGAAAGCTTGATCTTCAACATGCATGATGGACCTGTTTTTCCTAGACTGATCTTCTTGAAACAAAATAGAGACTAACTCCTCAAATGTTAAGGCATTTTGATTGCCTTTCAACATCAATGCAAGAGTAGAAGCAAAACTTTGATATGAATCTGGAAGACCGTTCAGAACAGTTTGCACAAGTGAACTGTGTGGAAAGACCTCATCAGTAGAAATCAACTTCTCCTTCAAATCTTTGATCTTTGTAGAAAAAATTATCCATGGAATCTCCTTCATTCATGTGGTCACTCTCAATCTGTTTTAAGAGGTAAACAACACGAGCCTCATTTCTTGTCTGGTATAAACTGGTAAATGTATCCCAAGCATCCTTAACTATTTTCGAAGAGTGAATATAAGGGATAATGGCACATTTGATAGATGAAGCTATCAATGCATGTGTCTGAGCATTTGTGCCATCCCAAGGAAGTTGCTCTATAGTAGGTGCAATAGGATCTGCAACACAAACATGAATATCATCATCTTCAACGCCATCTGCATCACCTTCAATAACTATATTTGAAGGTGTAGTAGATTGTCTTTCAACACCCTGCACAATATTCCACAATTCTTTTGCGACCAATACATGACACATCATATATGCCCATAATGGGTAAATGGTACCATCCAACATATCCTCAACAGCCAAGATACGGAATACATCATTGCTTTTAGCCATGGCCACTGGCTAAAATACCTTGATGCAAAACAATGATTGTATCTCAAAAAGTTGAACATAATTACCCTGTCGAGTTCTACTAAACCTGTAGCAGACTTCGAGGCCCTTGTATTGGCAAACCACTCTTCTCCTTGATTTTAGTAGTTAACTATTAATTGATTCTACCAAAAAGTTTCCAGTCACTTTTTAGCTAATCATTTGAGTTTTGAAATCAAATCCGGACTGTGTTTTCTGGCTCCCTTAACATCTACTTTTATTCTCAACTTTTCATCATAAAAGAAGTTTACAATAGGTAAAAGTATAGTAATACTTATTCTTAAGAATATCCTAAGGATATGTGTATACACACACATTGTTTTTCATAGTCAAATTTAATCCATAAATATAGTCAAGAATTTAGGCTTGCGATATGTATCAATAGCTCCCCCTCAAGCCTAAAATTATATTATCTTCATTACTTTGCTATCACCTAAATCCCAATCATTGATTTAAATCTATTTAGCTTTATTGCATCCAATGCATTAGTCATCATGTTTGCACATTGTTGTTGAGTTGAGATATATGAAAGTTCAATCTCCTTAATATTAATTTTCTCCCTAACATAGTGATAATGGACCTCAATGTGTTTGGTCCTTGCATGATAAATAGGGTTTGCCACTAGATGCAAGGAGCTCATGTTATCACCAAATATGTGAGGAGTAGATGAATTCATCCCTAGATCAAGATATAGTGTCTTAATGCACATAGATTCTTCAGTTGTATTTGCCAATCCTCTATACTCAGCTTTTATAGATGAGAGAGCAACATTAGTTTGCTTCTTTGATGACCAAGAAATGATTTTAGTGTTGATATATTTAGGTAGTTGTGTGTGTGAACACTCTGGGACCACCAGGGCACTTTTTTCCCTCTTTAGGAGGTTTGTTTCCCCCGACTTGTATATACACCTATTGCCCTAATAGGCTACTTATCTTTGTACATTCTAGTGGTAATACATTCAGCATTGTGTGTTGTGCTCCAAGCTTCTTCTTCTTCCTTGTGTTGTTCGCATGCTTCCACAGACATCTAACTCCAACAATTGGTATCAGAGCAGGTGGCCGTTTCATCTAGGGTGATGTCTACACCTCTCTGATTGCAATCTCAGAATCACATGAAATTTGGTAAGCATACTCGTTTCAGCCTCCGAATTCACTATCACAGCACTTGTGTAGGGTATTTCGTCTTTTTGTGCCAAAGGTATATACCAATTTGGGTTCGCCAGTATAAGCATCTCGAACTCTGCTACAGGTTTAGCAAAATTTGTCTAGGAATTTCTGTTCAACTTTCTGAGATACACTCAATTTTCTGCATCAAGGTATTTTAGTCACTATCCATGCCTGAAAGCAGTGATGTATTCCGTATGTTGGCTATTGATGATAAGTTGGATGGTACAACTACCCATTATGGGCTTATATGATGCGTCATGTATTGTCGCAAAAGGACTATGGAATATTGTGCAGGGTGTTGAAAGACGTCCTGTTACACCTAGGAATACAGGTACTGCAAATACAGGTGTTGGAGCTGATGGAGATGGTGTCGAAGATTATGATATTCTGCAGATTCTAGTTCATGTTGTTGTTTCTGTTGCACCTACTACAGAGCAAATTCGTTGGGATGGCAGAGATACTCATGCACATGCATTGATAGATTTGTCTGTCAAGATGCCATTATTCCTCACATTTGCTCTTGAAGAACAGCTAAGGATGCTTGGGATACACTTACCACATTGTCCCAGGCTAGGAATGAGGCTCGTGTTCCTTACCTCCCGAAAACAATTGGAGAGTGAGCACATGAATGAATGTGATTCTATGGACATTTTTCTCACAAAGATCAAGGATTTGAAAGAACAGTTGATTTCTGTTGATGAAGTTATACCAGATAGCTCACTTGTGCAGACCGTTCTAAATGGTCTTCCTGACTCATATCAGAGTTTTGCTTCTACTCTTCATTTGATAATGAAAGGCAATCCAAATGCCTTGTCATTTGAGGAGTTAGTCTTTGTTCTGTTGCAAGAAGACCAGTCTAGGCAGAACAAGTCTATTATGTGTGTTGCAGATCAAGCTTTCCTGGCTAGGGCAAAGGTAAATGGAGCTCTTCTACTAGTAAGAAAAAATCTGCAAATGTTGCACATTTGAAGAAGGAAGACAAAGATGAGAAGAAATCAGAAAGGTAGAATTGTTTTGCAAATACTATAAAGCAAATGATCATGTCATCAAGAGCTGTCCAAAACTGGCTACTAAAGAAGCAAAGAAGAAGAGGTCGGAATGGTTGTTGCAGAGGCCTCTACACCAAAAACAGAGTCTGCTAATCTTGTCTAAGAAGAAGAATGGGCGTTTACTACTGTTTGCAATTTTGACCCATCTTCTCATGAGTAGTGCATGTCTGCAGTAGACTCAGATGTTTGGTACTTTGATAGTGGGGCGACCAAACATATTACCTCACAGTGCAGTTTCTTCTCTTCACTCGAGCCTGCCCCTACAGGGAATACTATTACATGTGCCAACAACTCCTCCTATCGTGTTATGGGAGTTGGTAAGATCATTTTGACTACTAATGATGGTAATTCTTTCACTTTGTCAGATGCTTTGTTTGTGCCAAGGATCAAGAAAAATCCGTTATCAGTTTCTGCATTAGCTAAGATTGGCTTGGTTGTGAAATTTGTTGACAACAGATGTGCAGTTCATGATCTGTCAAATGGCGATGTCATTATTGCTTCTGGCATTTTATGTCGTGGACTATATAAGCTCATAGACTATGAAAGATCAGTAAATCATTTGGCATGTGTAGTACATGATTCTCACGCTATGTGAGATGCAAAGCTTTGGCATGCACGCTTTTTTCATCTGAATTTTGCTAGTTTGCTATGCCTGCAGAAATCTAAAATGGTGTCCTCTTTGCCCAAACTTGAGGCACCCGGTAAACATGTATGTGAAGGTTGTATTTTGGGCAAAATGCAGCGTTCTTCCTTTCCAAAAGATGGTTCAGTTTGGGCTACTCAGAAATTGCAGCTTGTACATAGTGATGTCTGTGGTCCTATGCAGACACCTTCTTTTGGGAACTATCTTTACTTCGTGAATTTCATCGATGATTTTTCCAAGCATGCATGGGTATATCCATTGAAGGCAAATTCCAAAGTGTTTATGTGCTTCAAACAGTTCCTCGTTTTGGCTGAAAATCTATTAGCATTTAAAATGGGCACTCTCCATTCTGATCAAGGGGGGGAATATATGTCTTCTGACTTTAATGCATTTCTGGTTGAATGTGGGATAAAACATCAGTGTACAGTGCCAAATACACCTCAATAGAATGGAGTTGCTGAACAAAAGAATGGGTCACTCATGGAGATGGCGAGGTGTATGGTCAAGAGTTAGGCTTTATCACATAGTTTCGGGCTTGAGGCTGTTATGTGTGCAGCATATGTACTGAACAGGTGTCCCACTAAAGCGCTACACTCTATCACTCCATATGAGCCTTGGCATGGTCGCAACCCATCTGTTGCTCATCTACATGTTTTTGGTTTTCTGGCATATGCATTAGTGCCTGAACAACATCACAAAAAATTGGATGATAAAGTAGTAAAATGTATTTTTCTTGGGTACCAGTCTGAAAGTAAAGGCTATCGTCTATATCATCCATAGACTAAACACATTCTGGTTAGCCATGATGTTTTTTTTGTGGAAGATGCTATTCAGCCATTGCTTTCATGTACTAAGGGGACATCTTTTAGCTCCAAAGACATGTATCATACTTTGCTTCCTGTTTTTATAGGTGGACAGTCTAGTGCTAGTCCTAATGAGGCAACTTCTCAGCCTTTGCAGGTTTCATGTGATGATGTAGATCATTCCATATCTGATGCATATTTACATTATGCACTTGATGAGAGAGCTGATATTGAGCTGGCAAAAACTATGCCAAAATGGCTGGTGCAGACCTTGCATGACAGCAAATTAGATGCACCTCTCTCATATCATACTCGGTCAGGCTCTCATAGTGCCTCTTTTTCATTAGATTGCTATGCTATGGCTACTTCTAATCTATGTGATGAGATTGAACCTGTTTTGTTTGATGAAGCACAAAATTCTGAACATTGGATGGCTGCAATGCAATCTGAATATGATGCTATCATGAAAAATGGTACCTGGTCTTTATGTGACTTGCCTCTTGGCAAGAAGGCCATTGGCACTAAGTGGGTATACAAGCTGAAGCGTAAACCTAATGGAGAAATTGACAAGTATAAAGCTAGGCTTGTTGCAAAGGGTTATGCATAGGAAAGAGGCATTTATTTTGGTGAAACCTTTACTCCTACTTGTTGAATGACTACTGTTCGTAGAATATGTGCACTTGCCTCTCATCATGGTTGCAATGTACATCAGTTGGACATTAAAACAACATTTTTGAATGGTGACCTGCATGGAGAAGTGTATGTTTTTAGCCCCCTGGCTTTGTGTAGAAAGTGCATGAAAACCAGGTGTGCAGGTTAAAGAAGCCATTATATGGTTTAACGCAAGCACCACGTGCTTGATATGAAAAGATACATGCCTATCTTATTGCACATGGTTTTGAGAACAACCCAACTAAAAGCACCTTATATGTTAAGCGTGCTAATGATGTGCTTCTAATCATTGTGGTGTATGTTGATGACATGTTGCTCACTAGTCCTCATAACATGCATATTGCTGATTTTAAGGCTGATTTGCATGCCTCATTTGAGATGTCTGATTTGGGGCATTTGCATCACTATTTGGGCATTCAATTTATGCAAGTTGATGGTGGAATAGGTCTCTGATTGAGTCTTCATGATGCTGGAGATGCACTTGATGTTGTTCTCTATCAGCAGGCTATTGGATGTTTGATTTACATATGCATTACTCGGCTAGATATTTAGTATGTTGTCTCACAAATGAGCAGGTTTATTCATTGCCCAGGTGTCAAGCATTGACAGGAGGTTAAGTGCATCTTTCGCTAGTTAAGTGGTACTCGACTAGTTGCATTGTTTTATCCCAAGGGGGGATCACTACCGTGAGATTTGCATGCTTTTTCTAACAGTGATTTGGCTGGTTGCTATGACTGACACTTGTGTGTTTATGAGTGGCTTTTGCTTCATGCTTGGTAGCTCGTGTATGTCTTGGTTGAGCAAGAAGCAGCCTATTGTGGCCACTTCTAGTTGTGAGGTTGAGTATAGGGCAGCTTTCACAGTGACTGTTGAGTGTGTGTGGCTTAGATGCCTTATGGTTGATTTGGGTGTTGGTCAGTCTTCTCCCACCACCATCTTCACTGACAGTCAGAGCACATTAGCAGTTGCAAGGAACCCTCTGTTCTATGCTTGCACTAAGCACATTGAGGTGCATTATCATTATGTAAGGGAGAGGTTCTCTGCTAGGGAGATCAACTTGGCATATGTGCCCACACAGGAGAACATTGCAGACCTTCTTATGAAGGCTCTGCCTAGGGAGAATTTTGAAGCTTTCTGCAAATATTTGAGCTTACTTCCTTTTGTGGATTGATTCCACATAGCTTGGCACTTCCTTATACATGAGTGCCAACTCCTTGTTCACCGCATCACTCCCAGGGGGGATTTGTTGATATATTTAGGTAGTGATGTGTGTGAACACTCTAGGACTGTGGGGGCACATTTTTCCTTCTTTAGGAGGTTTTTTCCCCCCCTATTGTATATACGCTTATTACCCTAACGGGCTACTTATCTTTGTACATTCTAGCGGTAATACATTCAGCATTGTGTTTGTGCTCCAAGCTTCTTATTCTTCCATGTGTTGTTTGCGTGCTTCCACAGACGTCTAACTCCAACATTTAGACCCTACAAATGAAAGAGAATAAGAGGTACTTCTCCTATCATCTTTTGATCTTGCTCAATCTACATTAGAAAAGATATGAGAGTTATATGAATAGAATTGGCCTTCATTGATTGTTCCTTTGAGATACTTAACTATCGTTTTGGCTACCTCCACATGTGGCTTCCTATGTGAGTGCATAAACTACCTTAGAACACTCACACTATAGGTGATATCTGCTCTTGTAAGAGTAGCATAATTGAGAGTTCCTACATGGAAGAACACCTTATGAAGCATGGTGGGGAAAGAAACCTACTCTTGATCATTGTAAGGTATTTGGATGTTTAGCATATGCTTATGTTCCTTCACAATTAAGACATAAGCTAGAACCCAAAGCAGAGAAGTATGTGTTTATTGGGTATGATGATAGATAGATGGGTTACAGATTGTGGAGTCCATCCACAAAGCAATTTCTTGTTACAAAAGATGTTACATTTAATGAGCAAAGTACATGGTATACAGGGACAACAAATCAATATGCAGATGTTGAAGAAATAAAAAGGAAAGGGAAGACAAAAGTAAGTGTGTATGAAGAAGATATTGATGACGTGGATTATAAAAGTAAATTGCAAGATAATGTTGAAGATGGGACAAGATTTGATCCAGAATCAAATGTGGCTGAGACTTCAAGAAGTGCAAAGGTCAGAAGATCCTTGAGAGAAAGCTATGATACATCTTTCCTAACAACAAAAGATTATGCTTACATTGTGAAGATAGAAGAGGATCCAATTACTTATGAAGAAGCTTTAAAAGGTAAATAGAATTGGGAGAAGGCAATGCAAGAAGAGTATGATGCTCTACTTGAAAATTAAACATGGGAATTGGTGCCAAGACCAAAGAATCAGAAGGTCATTGGATGTAAGTGGGTGTATAAAACAAAAAGGTTTGCAGATGAAAAGGTGTCTAGATACAAAGCTAGACTTGTGGTCAAAGGTTATGCCCAAACTTATGGGGTAGATTATGATGAAACTTTTAGTCCTGTTGCTAAGATGTCTACAATTAGATCATTGATTTCTATTGCTACTTGTAAAGGATGGAAGTTATCACAATTAGATGAAGAATGCATTTTTGAATGGATACATTGCAGATGAAGTGTACATGGAACAACCAGAAGGTTTCATGGATTCAATTGGATCAGATTATGTGTGTAAGCTCAAGAGAGCTTTGTATGGTTTGAAGCAGGCTCCAAGAGCATGGAATTACAGGCTTGTTAAGTTCTTGAATGAATGTGGATATCAAGCATCAAAGGAAGATAGTAGCTTGCTAGTGAAGGCAAGTGAAAATGGATATATATATATATGTGTGTGTGTGTATTTATGTTGATGATATTATTGTCATAGGTAAAGATGCTCAAGGAATCAAGGAGCTTAAGAAACAAATAGAGAAGGAGTTTAAGATAAGTGATTTGGGAAACTTATCTTATTTCTTAGGAATGCAGATTGTGTATACTCAACATGGAGTATATGTTACACAAGAGAGATACTTGAAGAATCTTCTAGTCAAGTTCAACATGGAGGATTGCAAGCCTTCAACCACACCATTGGAGGTAAATCATAAGTTGAGAAGATATGGAGGTGAAGAATTCAATGATATGAAGAAATATTAGAGTTTGGTAGGTAGTTTAATCTATGCTACTTTGACAAGGCCAGACCTATCATATGCAGTAGGTGTGTTATCACAATTTATGCATTGTCCAAAGAAGACTCATTGGATTGCAGCTCAAAGGGTACTCAGATATAGAGGTTTGTATTATGGATTTACTTCTGATACAAGAATCAAAGTGTTTAGTGATGCAGATTGGGCAGGTGATTCAGATGGTGGAAGATCTACTCATGGTTATCTTTGTTATATTGGAGGTAAATTAGTTTCTTGGTGCTCAAAGAAGCAACATACAGTTGCTTTGTCATCCACAAAAGCTGAGTATAAAGGAATGGTAGAGGCTACAAAAGAAGTGATATGGTTAAAGACCTTGTTGAAGAGTTTTGGAACTGATCAGAGTACTCCAATCAGCTCTTAGCACTTGTCTAAACTCTGCTACATGATCGTAAGGATCTCCAATGCCATCGAAGTAACTCTTCATGGATTTAACTAGTTGGCTAGGCCTCAAGATTCTAGGGTGTTTTCTAGGCCTAGGCAAGCAAAAATTATCCATGCCTCTTTGATGTCTTGGATTTTTGTGTATCTCTTGATCTGTTCTTTTCGCATCTAATCATGACTGCTTGCTTCCTAAGGGGTTTGCAAAGCTCACTTCAAGTCTCTCTCTAGCTCTTTCCCTCTGGGTTTCATGATCTTGGGATGATCACACTCCTTGGAGGCCATGGGAAACATTCAATCTTGGTGGAGGGAAGATCAGTTTGCCTTTATAGGTGTAGGCATTGCCTACCCTACTCCATAACTAGGAACATCGTCTCTAAAGTGTTATCTAGATAGATGATCTTGACTGGTTTCTCTGGGTCCTTGAACTCATAAATGGTGACTGATCCAACTTTGTTAGGTTGGTTGGGTTTAAACCTCCAAAATGTCTCATCAGTGCTCCTATTCAAGTATAACTCTATGCTCTTATTGTCTTGGGGGATCCACTCTAGGATGATCACTCTAGTCAAGACGAATTTACCTCTAGGTGGCCTAGGTTCTCTTCCTAGGGTTCCTTGCTCTACGTCTTCCATTTCCATCTCAAGAATGACAATTCCAAACTCATATGTCTTTTCAGGTAAGCTTCTGATCACTTACATGGTTCCTTGCTTATCAATGTATGAACCCTCTTCGAATTTAACCACTGGGTGCTCAAGTCCAAAGGGTTGATCAGGATTTTTGAGTTGGACAACTAATTGCCTCACACCATCCTCATAGATGCATGCAACTAATCGGTTGGTCGTGATATATTCCCAATTGTGTTTTATATGAACCTTCTGGTGTCTATAAATAGGTAGTGCTTGAGCTACCTATGGGTCTCTCCATGCTAAAAGACATTTCTGAATCACTTGTTTCTGAACTTAGCACATAGGGATAATCACTAAGTTGTTCTGGCCATGACCTAGCTATGTGATTGACACTAGATTCAGATGATATGATGCTTTGTCTATCCCAACCTAGGTGTCTACATGATCTAAGGTTCATAGGCTTTGTCTACTAGTCCCAATTTTCTGAAGTACAACCATATTGGAATGTTCTTTTGAATTAGTTACTTGTTCATTTATAGATTTCTCCAATGTAATCTTATCTGATAAACATTGTCGTTAGGATACTTGAGTTTTATCACACTTTGAGATGTGATCGATCCACTTAAGTCCTTTCTCTTTAGGGTTTGTCGCAACAATATCACTAATCGCACTTAGCCTATACTAGAAATGGACTGAGGGGGTTGATAGTTCTTCCAACCTCGAATCTGATGTTCCAAAAAGCAATCGGATGTCCAATAAGCATGTTCCCCAAACCTTGATTTGTTTTGCACTTTACCTTACTCTGGACACCTTGAATGGCTCTTAATGGACCTGTAAAAGTCCCAAGTTTAGATCAATCTTTAACTTTAATCTATTTGACAAAAAATTTTGATATAGGCATTTTTTAAGGACCCATTTTTTCCCTTGTATTGCTTTTTGATGAACACTAGAGCTCAAAAAATGGATTTTGGATGTAAAAGTTACGTGAATCCAGGCTCCTGGGTGTCAAACAGACAAACAAAACTCTCAGGGTATTTATTTACTTGTTTAAGGTGGTCTTGATTATGTGAAAATGTCACGATTGTCTAAGAGAATCATGATGTTATGAGAAAATTACAATGTTGTGATAACCAGAGAATCTCGATTTTGTGAAAATTAGACAATCGTGATGTTGTGAGTCAATTGTGATGCTATGACAACCAGAGAATCATGATTTTTTTGAAAGCCAGACAATCATGATGACGTGAGCGCGATGTTGTGAGACAATTGTGATGTTGAGACAACCAGAGAATCGTGATTTTTGTGAAAGTCAGACATCGTGATGCTGTGAGACAATTGTGATGTTGAGACAACCATTGAATCGTGATTTTGTGAATGCTTTTAGGTGGGAACCTCCAATACTAAGGCAATTGTGATGCTTTAAAAAAATTTGAATTTCCACAAAGTCATGATTTTTTGAAAGTTTTGGCATGAACTTTGAATTCGAGAATCGAGGCTATGTATCGTGCAGAGGATCGTGAAAATCACAGAGACTTGCACACACAAACTCTCTCTCCCCCTCTCTCTCTCTCACTCTCTCTCTCTCTCTCTCTCCCGTCTTTCACCAGGGAATATACAGTCAAAAACAAAAACTTTCTATGAAGATGAATATGCGAGAAGATGGTGATGATGATGATGATGATGATGATAATGATGATGATGAAGGTGGAGAGAAAAAAGTCAGAAAATTAATAGAAAATGACTATTTATTACCTTCCAATGTCACAAATCTATGATCTTAATGTCACAACACTTGTCCTTGAGCAACGCTCACTGGCAATGGTGCCAAAATTTGGTGTAGCCCAACCATGAGCACCACCTCCTTTACTTTTCAACCCACAGAGACATGAGGAGGATATGAAGATCATGAGCAATTGCGGCAAGCAAATGTGAGTGACAAGCACATACATGCACACACACACATGCACACAAGGCAAGATAACGAAGATAGGAACAATGGAAGCTTTGATTCTCAATAACACAGTTACACTCTTGAAGAATCTCTTTCTCTAACTTGCTAATGCCAAAAATGAGATCTCTAGCTCTTTTTATAGTTTTTTGACTAGTTTTGGCTGGTTTCAGACCTAATGGCCGGCCTAGTTAAAAATTAAGTTCTTGATACTATTTGAGGGCTTAAATGAGCTCTAAAAATTATAAAATCCAAAACATGATTTCTACCTAGGCTCCTCAAGCTTGAGGACTCCTCATCTTGCATGAAATGGAGCTACAAATTGTGAAATGGTATTTACAATGGTTTTTAATGATCAAAATCATTGTTTTTATAGGAGTTTCTTTTGAAAATTCAACATATACTTCTTGGAGCTCCCTACATGATCCCTCTTCTTATGTGTCCACTTCTTTGATGCACCCCATGCCTCGTGCCTGAGCTTGAGTGCCAAAATACCTCAACAATGATAACAAGCTTTCAATAGGAAGCTAATGAGGATTTGAGGTTAGTTGCATGTTGCTATAATAAATATGTGGCATGATGCATTACTAAGGGCCTAATGTCTGTAGTCAAACTTATTTCACATTTCTTAGATCGCTTGCAAAGTGCTTAGGTACGTACAGTAGCATATTTATTGTGTCCTACCACTTTGGATAATTGCATTTAAAAATGCACAAGGATTGAAGATGAATTGGGTAATTCTATTCAAGTCTTCTAACCAACCATTGAGTCCACTCCACGTTTGACTTCAAGTTCCTCAATGATTGAAAAAGCAAAAAAGGTTGTTCCCAAAAAATTGAACAAGAAATATTCTAGGTCTCCACCTAGTAGTTGTTCATATTGTGGAGGAGAGCATCTGAGTTTTATGTGTATTAGACGATCACATCCCCTTACATATCCACAACACCCCACATAACAAGCCGAGTATCAAAACAGACTAGTGGTAGGAAATTATCAAGTCCTAAGGCCCTTTTCTCAACCATACTAACATCCTCCATGATGCTCATACTCGGTCAGACAACAAATGCAATACCAATCTAGTCCAATGTTGGAGTACCCAACATACCTAGCTAGACCTGTGTTGAGTCAGCATCCACCTGCTCTTCGACAAGTAATTCTAGTCAATTGTGGATAATCACAAGAGCATATAGAGCATGCTATGATGCCATTAGCTCCAACCATTACAGAGGTCATCAAGTATGCAAGTTCTCCTTAATGAAATCATCAAGATCCTTATGCCCAATGTATGACCAATCCTAAGACAATTTAGGTTATCCAGATTCATCAAGTGGATATGAGGAATATTATGGTCAAATTTATGTCATGGGTATAGCAAACCTAAGTATAACCATATTCATCAAGTGGATATGAGGAATATTATGGTCAGAACTATGTCATGGTTATAGAAAACCTAAGTATAACCAAGTTTATTATAAAAATAAATTGGATAAGGATTGAAGGGTTTTGCAGGTTGTGATAAATAAAAAGAAAATAAATCTACCTTCATAACTTAAAGTAAAAGAAAATATTACTAGAGATGGAGTATGGAAGGATTCATAAGGGGAACTACTTAGTGCAGTGCATGGGTATCAGGCAAGAGTGTTTGATGCATGGCCTTGTGGCTTGGCCCTATGGATGCAACTTCAGATGCACTTATTGGAAAAGCATGCAAAGGATGTGGGCCTTGAGCGATGTGCCCAAGGGTTATCCAATGAAGAGGATGCTTAATCTATGGGGATGCAATTTTTTTCCCTTTTTTCTCCCTCTCTTTCTAATACTTTCATTGGCCTAAGGAGGCATATGATACAAAATGTAAGAAAGATTACACCTGATGTATGGCTCCCCCTCCCTATTGGTTGTAGTAGGTTGGAAGGTAGAGTCCATGAGAACTGATTTTGACATGCATATAATGAATCACCCCAATCATAATGTGCATCTCTGAGAACTGCATCACTTGATATTCTCTGATAATAACCATGAACTATGTCAATGTATATGATCTTGAGAAGTTGGCACAAAAAATATCAGCATCGCTTAATACGCTTTGAAGGGAACTGCCTAATTATGCAAAAAGTGGACCCTTCTCAAAAAGCAAAACATTCACTTTACGGAGAACATGTATTTGAAGTGGGCTAATCAATCCACATGAAGAGCATGATGCCACTCCCCTTATAGCATGTGTGTGTTTATGAGTGAGGATCACCTAAAAGAAAATGTGATTACAAAAATTGAGCATTATAGGTGATTTGTACCCTCACAATACAAGGTATCACTCTAGTGCCTAGGACATTGACAATTGTGCCTCATGCAAGGCTATGCAATTGTGTAAAGCTGATGGATGTAGTCTGTAGCAATGAGATTGTCTTGGCAAAACTTGCTCAAGAAGCCCTTTGTAGCTTCAGAGACACTTAGTACATTCCCTAAGCTTCCAAAATATGCACTTAGATCACCTAAGTACTTTGGAGCATCACTTTCAAACTTCTATATCAAACATATGAGTTGTGAGTTCAAAATCTCTAAGAAACTTTCTATTCATGAAAGAGAAGCTCTCAATAATTTTCTCAATGCTCATAGCGTAGAATTTATCTAGAGAGCTTTTGCACACCTTCAATTGAAGTGTTTAATTAAACCAAGTTATTTCATGATTTTAGACTCACCATACAGTGAATAATGAATCTAAGAAGTATTGGGGGTAAACCCAACTTTTCAGGAACAAGGTGATACACAGATCCTATCACATACAATCACTCCTATCTTGAGATATAAGAATCCCATAATGATGAAACTTTATAGGAAAGCTTATCACAGTCATAGCTAAGTGATCCAATTGATGGATTGGAGAACCAATACCTACAAACAAAGAAATGATTTGGCTTTCTCCATGCACCAATAGCTCCTCCTCAAGCCTAAGATGTTTGAGTCTTAAGTTCTTCAATACTTCATGTGATCCAATCATAGCTTTGAACCTTTTCAACTTAACTCCATCCAATGCCTTAGTCATCATATCTGCACATTGTTGGTGAGTAGATACATATGAAAATTGTTAATTTGTTATCTTTTCGTGTTAGTTATAACTTAATTTCCGACTATGCATGGGTTCTTGGGATGGTCAGAGGTATGTAATACAGAGGCCCTATATATATTTTCCCATTCACTTCATTACTGTAGTAGACTCTTCATTACTTATATGACAATTCTGATGGACTTAACTACTAATCTCCAATACACCACAGAATATGACAATCACCACACCCGAATACACAAAGTCTTAATACCTACTAGCATACCATCACCATTATACTTGCATTTCACCAATGGTTCATCGAACATCAACACAATATCACGGTTATTCAATATCGAACATCAATAAAACAGAACGATACAACAATGTATATAACTGCGCTGGAATCAATCTCCAAACACATCACCCAGACACACAGTTCGGCAACGCCTCTGTCGCTCTCTTCCAATCGCCTCTTCTATTATCAAAAAAGGTTACAATGATTGCGCGACATCCTTTCAATGCGTGTCTATTCCTAATTACATTTTTTACTAAATAGAATGACATTCCTTTCTGGTGGCCTAACACTGGCATGTAGGGGGGACTCGAACCGAGCAGGTTATTTTACAAAGGCTAAGAGTCATCAATGATACCCTGTATATACATGGTTCGTGCTAGTTTAAAAGTGCGAGAGATTTTCTGCTTCAACTGTTCTAACATGTCTTGTAAAAAATGAGGTTCTACTAGATGAGTGTCTGTCCGCACAGAACTAGAAGCTATGACTTGCGATAGCAAAATTTCAACCTGATTCTGCAAAAAGGCTTCTTGCAAATAAAAGTCATTAGCCAAAGCAGCATCTCTGCGTAACCTTGCTTCTGCGATCTCTGCATCAATTCTTAATATGCGATCCTGTTGGATACCTAATTGTTTCTCCCTGCGTTCCAATTCTTGCTGATGGAATTGCATAGTCCTAAAGAAGTCTTGTCTTTCTTTCTGAATAGATTCAATTTCCTTCTTGAGCTTGACGGTTCATCCAATTTCTTCATCCAAAGTCTGGCTTTTATGGAATAGCTCTTCGGTAACCTTCTTAAGTTCCATCTCCACTTGTAATGCCTTATCAGCCATCACTTGATAAGCCTTTTCTACTATAAGAAAACGAGTGCAAGTGGTGTCTAACTAGAAACCTAATGCATGCATAGCACCCTCCTTATCCATCACACCCATAACTTGCAGAGTCAAGTACAACCTTCTTCCACTACAGTAAAGGAGGGTATGCATCGGAGGAGGCTGAACAGGTTGAACAACCGAAAGGAGAAAAGAGAGCAGATGAGGAAGGCGAGTCTGAGGGATATCACCTTTAGCTAGTTGTCAGGAGATCGCTTGACATTCACGGTGAATTTGTTGGAAGAAAAATCACGCCCAATTAATGGCTTCACGGGTAGCAGCATCGATCATGGAGTAAAAAGGTCGAGAGATCCCATACTTGCATTTCTAGAGGTTGAGAGCAGCCACCAAAAATTACAGGGCAAAGCACTCCGGTTCAGGTCAACATAGGATAGCAAACTCATTAGAAGATTGGCGAGGGAATAGTTGCTTCATTGTCGTCATTGGCAGCAGAGGGACATCCACACTGCCATCTTGAGGGAGATGGAAACCTTCCGCCACAGTGTTCAGGGTAACGAGTACACGTGGATTGAGGCAGGTGATCGGCCAACAAGTCTCTATCTGGGGGGTATTGGCAATAGCAACAATAACTTGAGCAAAGAAAGGATGACATTCGACCGAATGCCAAGGCAATTTGGCGAATGCCAATAACCCATGTGCACACAAGAACTCACTCAAGTTGGGAGATAAGCCAGCACGGAAGGTGGTAATGTTGGCTAGAGCTTCCATGGCGATTAACAGAAAGCGAATGCACACAGTATAACAAAGATGACATAGAGCGCAAGTACACAATAGCAAAAAAGAGGACGAAGATCTTGAGTAAGTAAAAGCGTCGAATGGAAGCGTGGATAGAAAACGCAATCATCACTAGTGGTTGGGAACATGCATGCATAATGACGACATTCGCGTATTAACGAAATCCCAAACGTGGACTACGGTGGCTAATCATGGATATGTAATAAAAACGGGAAGTTTACGGTCAGATGGTCAACCGAAATGCGTGTAAGGTAAATAGAGGTTAGGAGACAAAACAAATATAAACCGGATGAATAATAAAAAATACCATCAACGAATTAAGATGAAGTAGCCTTTGAACAATACAGACAAAGTTTTGACCCATTGATGGGTTTAGGAAGAAGAGTACCATTTAAAGTGGATAACCAGAAGGTAGCGGGTCCAACCTGCTCTGCAATACGGTAGGGACCAAACCACTGAAGCTTGAACTTGCCCGCTGAACGATTAGACTTAGCATTATAGAAAAGAACTAATTGTCCTTTGATAAAGATGGGAGTCCGGAGAAAGTGATCATGTGTCTTAGCTTGCCTGAGTTGCACTTCTTGTAGCATCAAAAAACCTTCAAGACGTTGTTCGTCCAAGGACCGCAAGACATCCAACTGGAAAGGAAAGGACTCTTTCGGTAATAGCTTATGGTCCAATGCCACCCGTAAACTAGGTACCACCAACTCCATGGGTGCAATTGCCCCGAGACCATATGCCAATTTAAAAGCCATATTTCTTGTAGCCACTTTGTAAGTAGTACGGTAAGCCCATAGGACCAAAGGAAGGAATTGATCCCAACACTCTAGACATTCCAACACAAGTTTCTTTAGCATGTTAAGAAGGTCTTATTGGTACTTTCAACGAGTCCATTGGCACGAGGATAATACGGGGAGCAAAATTTATGGGGAATCTTCAGTGTGCAGGTAAGCACTTGCATTAAGGCATTAACAAAATGTGTACCTTGATTGGAAACAAGCTCCAAGGGAAGACCGTAGCGAGGAAAAACATCACTCATCAAACATTTGACTACCACCGATGCAGTTGCGGACCGTAAAGCCCAGGCTTCAGCCCACTGAGTAGCATAGTTGGTACAAGTGAGTATATAACGATGATTAGTAACCGTAGCAGGAGGTGTAATGGGACCAATGAAATCCAAGCCCCACTTTTGAAAGGGCTCAAGGGAAGAGACAGGTTGCAGTGGGAAATGATGTTGTTGTAAAGGTTGCCCCGATCATTGGCAAGCATCACACTATTTGACATGAGCAGCAATGTCACGCTGCATAGTGGGCCACCATAAGCCACTCTGCAAAATTTTTCAGTAAGTAAGATCTACCGAAAAATGACCACCAGAAGGGTAGAATGAGCCATGTCAATAACCGAAGAAACTTCATGTGGAGGAATACATCATAAAATCACACCAGATGGATCCATGTAATACAACTATCCCACAATGATCCGAAATCGTCGACTATACATCGCCAGTTTACGGCGAGCAGAAGTGGAAGTATTAGTCATGGAGTATCCACTACTTAGAAAAATCATAAGAGTATCATAGTACGATGGTGCCACAGGGAGCACCAGACAATCATCCTGTACCAAATCAGTCGCATAGATAGCGGGGGTAGTATCATCAATACTGCCAGGAAGTTCATCGAAATCAAGCCAAGACAGAAAATCAGCAAGAGCATGCGCTGATCCCGGACGATGTACAACCAAATCAAATTCTTGTAGCAATAGCACCCACTTGGCTAATCTTCCCCCTAAATGTTGCTGGCAGACAAGATAAACCAGAGCCGCATGATCCACATGAAAGGTAAATGGGCATCCTAGTAAATAGTGCCAGAATTTCTTCACCGAGTAAACCAAACCCAGACATTCACGCTCAGTTATGGAATAATTCCGTTCAGCAGTGGCTAATCGTCAACTAGCATAATAAATAGGGCAGAACCACTTATCATGTTGTTGCATTAGCACACTGCCAATTGCGATGTTCGATGCATCCACAAAAACATGGAACGGAAGCTACCAGTTCGGTGCTTGCAGAATAGGAGCCTGTGTTAAGAGTGTTTTCAGACGATCAAATGCAATTTGGCACTCCTCAGTCCACGTAAACTGTCGAGGATTGCTAGTAATCAGTCGATTCAGTGGTATAGCTACATGTGCGAGCCACCGAAGATGTCGGCCATGCCAACGTATTTGTCCAAGGAATCGCATAACTTCCTTTGGTGTCGTAGGGGAAGGTGCATTCAACACTGCTTTCACTTTATCAAGGTCCACTTGAATGCCTTGTTGCGAAATGATATGACCAAGCCATTTGCCAGAGGAAACTGAAAAGATTGACTTGTTGGGATTTAAGCACAAACGAAACTCCCTACACTTAGAAAACCAGCAACATAGGTGATAGCGGTGAGCCGATGCGTCACAAGATAACGAAAAATCATCGAGATACACCTGCGTAAACATGGTTAAGTAGGGAGAAAAGATTTCCTTCATGCATCATTGAAAGGTACTGGGAGCATTGCGGAGACCAAACCACATCACCATACACACATATACACCCCAATTTGTAATAAACGCAGTCTTTGGGATGTCCATTTCAGCCATGCACACCTGATTATAGCCACTATAGCCATCTAAAAAGGAATACATTTCTTTTCCAGCAAAATCATCTAGCATTGTATCCAAAAAGGGAAGTGGAAAGGGATCAGACATTGTTGTTGCATTAAACTTTTGGTAATCTACACAGATATGCAATTGCTTGTTTTTCTTTGGGACAATCACAATAGGCGAAATCCATTCCACATGCTCAATGGGGACAATGAAGCCTACTTTCAACAAGCAGTCCAATTTAGCTTTCACTTGAGCAACATAGTTGGGATTCATTCGGTAATTGGGTTGTCTAATTGGCTGCTCATCCGGTTTCAGCATCACACGGTGTTGATAGATGCGAGGGTCCAACCCTTTCCTATCACGATAGTCCCATGCGAATACATCTTGAAATTCTTTCAGCAACTGTAGTAAATCGTGTTGAAAAGTTTTCGGTAGCCCAGCCTTAAGCTTGAACGGTCGCAGAGTAGCGTCATCTCCCAAATTACCAATGATTAGCAGATCTTCCAGTACATAAAACTATCGGGGCATGGAGATATCCTCAGGTGACTGGAATAATTGTTGTAAATTTGTGGCATTCAAGACTTGATTCGGAATTGGGTCCCCTCCTTCAGTAAGCAGAACTACCATACAAACGGACATATTCCAATTATCTACAATCGCTTGTAAATTGACTGTACCCAGGGCTAGCAAATCTTGGTTAGCATTGAGGAAAGCTTCTTTTTCATCATCCAAAAGTCCATCTAGCATGTGGATGGGTTCGGCCATGTAAGGTCAAGCATGAAGGTCGCAAGGCTTCATCTCGTCCAAGGGTACCACATATTTTTGATGATTGCTTTTGAAAATAAGTTCATGTGCAGACCAATCCTGTAACACTTTTGCTTGTTTCAGCCAGGGCCTCCCAAATAGTAAGTTGTAATCCAGACTTGATTTAGGTAATTCCAGAACAACAAAAGTCATTTTGAACACTGTTCCCTGAAGAGTAATGGGTATATCATGCACCAAACCCATTGGATGTACCCTAGATTGATCAACCATTCTCACAAAAAACTGAACAGGTTCAATTTGAGTCCACCCTAACCTTTTACAAAGTGTGGTAGTAGCAATATTCAACACCGGAGCCTCCATCAATTAATACTTGAGTAATTTTGTGGTTTTTATACCATACCGTAATTAAAGGAACAGCATGGTCCACCATAGAATCAATTTTTGGATTAATAGTTGCCGTAGTAGGTGTACACGAAGATCCTGGACTGATTTATTGTTGGAATTGTTGTTTTGTGCCTGGGACCAAGGCTAACAGTTGTCCCAACGGCATCGTAATAGATGCTTTCAGTAAAATATTCCACACATGGTCAAGATTCAATGTACTCGATACCGAGTTCGGTGGACTCTCCGAGGACACTTTGATCAGATCCATATCATCCAATGGTATATTCAGTACTGTTTGCTGGACGATGGGTACCGGATCAAGGAAGACAGTTGGTTCTTGACTGGCACACGTACTAGCTTTGGTAAAAATTCTTTGTGTTCTCGAATGCTTGGCTCAAAAATCTTAGTAGCTGGTTGTAACTTCTTACTGGACCGTGTTTGAATTGCTGCTGCTTGGGTATCCACTGCAGAAATATATACCATATTTGCCATTGGATGTTGTCATTCTTTTCTTCGTTTATCATACTCGAATGCATTTGTGCAATATCTGTAGATATGTCAAATCTCGCCACAAAAATGGCATCTTGGTGGTGGAAGAGATATACCTTCACCCGATTGGCCCGAGTTCCACCAAGTCTGTCCGAAATTGTTTGCTCGTGGTCCCCTGTAGGTTTTATAACTTTGGTAAGAAGTATTTCTCAAATGCGGTGGTACATAGTGGGTAGCTTGTTATCCCTGCTCCTGTATTATGGCATTTATGGTCGGTCTGTTCTGCACTTTGGCATTATATGGACATGTTTCGATGGAATGACTCACCATATTACAAATAGTGCAGTACATTTGATTTAATGCACATGCAAGAGTAGTGTGTCTTGAGTTCTTACATTTGGTGCAATACACCTGTTTCAATGGATCCTCGCTCATGCTCTTGGACACCTTTAACCAATCCAGATCTTCAGTAAAACCGCCAACTTTATGCTCCAACTGCAATGCCATGGCTATTACCGCATCCAAGGTCATAACACCCACACATCGTATAATCATAACTTGTTTGAGCTGAGGGTTTAATCCATTAATGAACCACTGAGTAATCACGTCATCCGGTAGGTTAGCATGCGTCAGCGGAAGTTGTCGTAGATGAGTACGGAATAAAGTTCCATACTCTTGCACATTCTGATGTGGTTTCTGTCTATTGTTTTGCAAATAGTCAAAGATCTCAATCACATTCTTCTTTAACCAAAAACCTTGTAAAAAGGCATTCTTAACATTGTCATATTGATCGAAATGGTTAATGTCATATTCGGTTAGCCACCGGGCAACCTCATTAACCAGAGTAGATTGGAACACTATAGCCTTATATGCCGGATCCGCTGGGTAGTTAAGTATAACATAATTGATTTCAAAAGTACGCACATGAGCATCAGGATCATCACTAGGAAATCCTCCGAATTTCATATACGTAACTCCAGTAGGTATCGATCGTGGAAGTATGATCTGTTGTGGCTATTGTTGTTGTTGTTGTTATTACTATTGTTGATGTTGATGTTGTTGTTGCGAACCACTCATGGTGTTTAAATCAGAAGGTAGTATCACTTCAGAATGGTTTGAACAAGTTGATCCTAATTGTTTTTGTGTTGTCTCACCACCTTGCAAGTTCTTTGGTAATCTGATATCGTTAAGTCGATCACACACGCCTGCACTCAACTGCCATTCCTCGTAGTTGGCTTCTAAGGTAAACTTTTCACTAGAACTTTCATCCATCGATACACTAGTTTCTCCTAAATCGAAACCCGAAGTAGAGTTGTCACCAAAATTCAACAAGCCGACCCCGGGATTTTCCAAGCTACCATCAAAATTCAACAAACTGCTATTGAAATTCTCCAAACTGTCACCAGAACCAGTGATTACTTCCCCAACCGTACTTTTCGCAGATGGGGTTGGTTGCACTTCTGGTATACCTTGTAGTTTGTGTACAAGAAAATACTGAGGTGGCACTCCACTAGCCCATATCTCCCACTTTCCTGGAAGCCACAATGCTCATAAGCACTATGATAGTTTGCATCTTTGCCACATGTGAAAAGTTTGTTCATAGTCAATGCTTTGTGTTTTTGCATAACATTTGGCCACAAGACTTGCTTTTTACCTATTGATGGTTCCATCAGAGTTCTTCTTTACTTTTTATATCCTTTTGGATCCAATGATCTTCATAGATGAGGTCTTGGGTACTAACTCCCATGTATGGTTTTCTTGTAAGGCTTCAATTTCTTCCTCCATGACATTCATCTATTCTGGTTTCTTCTTTGCTTCCTCATAAGATGAGGGCTCCTCAAAAGTTTGAATATTGTGCTAAATAGATAGAGTTGTTTAGTGACCAATGATGGATCATAGACATACCTCTCTGGCTTCTTCTTCTCTCAAGTTGACCTTTTGATGATTTGTTGAGAGGATTTTGCTACATCCCTCAACTCTTGCACTTTAACTTTGCCTTTGGAGCTCCATGAGTTAACTTGAGTATTCTAATCATCTTTAGAGTTACTTGATGCTTCAAGTGCGCGTGCATTCTTGCTGGACAAAGTTGGAAAGTCTTCTTGTAGATCATAAGGTAGCTTGATTTTCTAGCTATCATCCAAACCATGACTTTCTTTAATCAAAAACAACATCTTGACTTACTATAAAGCCTTTATTGTTGGGATTATATAATCTATTACCTTTTTTATTAAGGTCATTCTCTGCCAGTCCATTCTGCTCAAGAGTGTATCTAGTAGTGATTTCATTTTGATTCCTTTATCTTAGAGGTAGGAGTCAAAATCATGGGAGAAGTATTCTCCCCATCCATCTGACTTTAGTCTTTTTAGGGTTTTACCTATTTGATTATCCACAATAGCTAATTACTTTTCAAAGCATGAAAACACTTCATCCTTATGCTTCATGGAATATAAGATAGTCCAACTACTACAATCATATATGAATTCCACATAGTACCTTGATCTAGAGATTGAAGGTTCTTTGCTTGGTCAACAAACATATGTGGACAAACTCTAGAAGATCTCCATGTATATAGCCTTTCTTGGTGAATGGTTGACTATGTGACTTACCAAACTAACATGCACTATGTTTGTATATCATGTGTTGCTTTGAGATATTAGGTAGTCCAAGTACACTTTGATCTCTGCTAATTTTTTTGAGAGATCTTTCTTCGATGTGAGCTAGCCTCTTATGCCATACATCTAATTCTAATAGGCTTTGAGTGCCATAGTTGAACAATGCAATGTTCTTGGTGTCTTGGAGCTCAAAGGTGAACAATCTACTTGTTTTCTCTCCCTTTTCTATCTTCTTCAATCCCTGATATGGGTCCTCAACATATGCTCCATGCTTGGTAAATCTCACCTGCAACCCTTTCTCAACAATCTGAGCTACACTAATAAGGTTCTTTGTGATGGTAGGCACATAAAGAACTCTACCTAGTAGGATGATATTACTATTAGATGACTTCACATTACCTATCTTCTCAATTGGATTTCGTTTGTCATCTCTTGTTTGGACTTCATGTTTGTTCTTTGGATCTTCCAAGTCTGAGAGTAAAGCTATATTTCTTGCCACATGATTTGAGCATCCAGAATCTATGTAGAACACATGCTCATCAGAATTACCTTCCTTCATTGTCATGTTCATGAGTAGAAGTGAATCCCCTTGAGCTTGATCATTTGTGTAGTTGTAGTCTCTCCTTCCTTTGTCCCGTCATTGATAATTTTTGTTGTATGAGTTGTTGTTATATCCATAAGAGTTATTGAGTCAACCTCTTGAGTTTCCATATCCTCCTCTTATGTATCCTCTTCCTCTCTGATTCCATGGGTTCCTAAAAAAAATTGTGATGTTTGATAGACCACATATAGCACAGGGTGATGAACTTTAGCTCTCTCCCTGCCTTGTCTACCTCTTGTGCCTCTTCCTCTTGAACCTCTACCTCTACTTGCAAAATTTACTTGAGAGTTACTTCCTTCATCATGAAATTTTTTAATATTTCCTTCGATTTCCTTGCCTTTCTTATCTATATAGAGGTTAGAGGATCGGTTACCTTTTTGGTTCTCACCATTCTTCATAAGCTTTGCTTCATGTGTGAAAAGCTACCTCATGAGTGTGTTGAAATCAGGTACTCACATGTCCATGTAGAGGTCCATGGTTGTGGTGAAGGCTCCCCATTTGTCATCAACTTTAATCCCGTTGATTACTTGCCTCACAATTTGTTCTTCATTGATGATCTCTCCAATGCTTCCAAGTTGATTTGCAATGTCCCTCATTTTGGTGACAAAGTTAGTCAAACTTTCTTGGGCATCTTCTTGAGTGTTATAAGCTCCATCCGTAATTGATTCTTCCTAGCTTTGGTGCTTGGGTAGAAGAATGCTTCCAAAGCATTCCATTTTTGAGAGGTCTTATAGTTCCTAATATGTAGGAGATAGAGTCTAGAATGTATGACCTTGCCAAAGCATCCTATGAACAACATGCATTCAACCTTTCCTACCCCTCTTATGTTAGTTGGCCCTTGCTTCTGAGCATTGGCATCAACTCATCTCTTGAGATGTATCCATATAAATTCCTTCCTTGTATATAAGCTTCCATTCTTAGAACCAAGCTAACTAGTTTCTTTGATCTAGCTTTTCAATAGATGAGGGGAATCCATCACCTGTGATGTCTCCTCTTTAGCTTTGCACTGATACCACTGTGAAGAGGTGATGGATGTAGTGTGCAAAGATGAGATTGTCTTGGAAAAACTTGCTCAAGAACAGCCCTTTGTAGCTTCAACGAAACTTAGTACACTCCCTAGGCTTCCAAAATATGCACTTAGATTACCTAAGGATAATCATTTTCAAACTTCTATATCAAAATCAATGAATTATGAGTTCAAAATCTCTGAAAAACTTTTTATTTATGGAAGAGAAGCTCTTAGTAATTTTCTCATCACTCACAACCTCATAGAAATTATCTAGAGAGCTTTTGAAAACCTTAAATTGGAGTGTTAAGCTATCCAAAACAAGTTATTTTATGAATTTGGACTCACCATACATTGAACAATGAATATAAGATGTCTAGGGGGTAAACCCAACTTTTAGGAACAAGGTGATACACATACACTATCACATATAATCACTCATATCCTGATATCTAAGCATCCAATGATGATGATGAAATTTTAGAGGCATGCTTGTCATAGTCTTGCTAAGTTATCCAGAATGATTACCTATACACAGAGAAATGACTCTAAAAAGTTGGTAGAGTACACAAGCTACTATAACACTAGATTGAGATTGACAACTCAATAGAAATGAAGTCAAGTATGTATTGCTAATACACATATGATACAAAAGAGATGTGGAGGACTTCTCTCACTTTGAGATAGTACAATGATCACTCAATATGAGTGCAATGATCAGCTCTAATCACTCTGATAACCCAAGACTCAAATGAGGGTGTATATATACACCTTTTTGAACTTCAAGTTGGTTGGAGATTCCACCTAAAAGTAATCATCATTCTTAGGGGATGATTTCAATTTGAATTCAAAAATATACATGTAGTTTTTCTCCCATTAAGTCATGATATTTTCTCTATCTCATCACTTTTAACCTTGGCTATGGTAATAAGAAGAATTAACCTTTGAATACTCCAAAGTATATGTTCTAATGGATTTACATTTATGCCTATGAATTAGAGAGAAATTTAATAATCATTGGACAAGTTCTTAGGCTTGCTTCATGCACCAATAGAAATGTGGCCCTATAATGGATGAATACTTGAAGTTCCAAGAATCTAATATGATACAAAAGACACAGTTGTGCTTGAAGCACATGGTTATTACACAAAGAGGTGTGTTTGTCTTTCATAAATCAATTTTCAATGTATAAGTTCCTATAATTTGACTTGAAGTTATGAATTTCCAATGCTAGTTTTGCATAAGGAAAAGAAAAGAACATATATTTACATATATACACTTTGATATGTGCTCTATCAAGAGATACTCATGAATCACAAGAGAATGAGGTGCATGCTCATCATGAAGATCCAAAAAGCAATGGTTTTAGACATGGCACACACTCTCGGATCCTGAGTGACTTCTTTTGTGCAATGATATCTGATGACATGACTATGGGGTTTGGAAGAGGAAGGGATCTCTTTGGAACCCACATAGAATGCATGGGTTTCTTCTCTTTTTGAGGTTTTGGTTTTTGGGTATCCACTTTTTTACGGTCTTAAATCTTTGTTCTTGTGGTTGCTTTCTCTTTGCTTTATGAGCCTTCCTTTGTTTCTGTGACCTTGGCTTCTTGGGCATCCTTGGGATAGGTGGAAATGGAGCCATAAAGATAGATTTTTGGAACCCATGATGGATTTTTTTCCTCAAATAATCTTAGGTATCAAAATTTGTGTAACTATGGGGCATGACTCACTATGTCTTGGTTGAGTTTCATGAAGTAGCTTGCTATGGGATGATTGTTTCTTCTTGCAAGTACAAGAAGAAACCTTAGATGATCTTAAAAATTTCTTGGGCACCTAGGTTTGTAATTGAGAGGCTTATGCCATGATAAGACAAATGTGTAATCAACATTCTTTGACCACTTGAGAGTTGTGTCTTCCAGGGTTCCGTGGTCGTGGCTATAATTTTCTAGATTTTTGTCCAGTTTTATGTTGATTGACTAGTGGTTGTTTTGGCATATGTTTGGCATTAGAGGCAGATTCAAGAATCTTTGGAGTATGTTTTGGTATCAAGCCAGATATGGTCATATCTATAGGATGAGTTTCAAATTTCGAAAAAAAAATACCATGATGGACATGTAGGTACATAGTACAAAGTAGCATGATCAGTAGTTGGAATGTCATGATAGGTGGAACAAGCACTAACATAGTCATGTACTATTCATCTCATGTACGAACAATAAATGCCATTTCTTTGCATGCTCTACAAATTCCCTTATTTTCGAAGATTCATACCAAAAGCATCCACATGAGCCTAAGATGCTAGCACTAAATGCTCATTTTTGGACATGCAATAGGAAAGTACTCTATTGGCATCTTGGTGATATAAGCAACTAGCATTGATCTATCAATTCTTTGCATTCATTAACTTTTCTTTAGTGAACTACATATATGGGTGGACTAACCCAAAGCATAAGACAAGTATTGCTAGTTCATCCCATTTTGGTACCACTTGGACATTGATCAAGCGAATTCCTAATAATTCATCATTAATTGCTTCATTGGGGTCAATACTTTTGATTTTTTACAAATGGTCAGCTCTGATATGTGTACTTCCCTTTTTCATCACCACCTCAAAATTGTATTCCATAAGTAGAAGGAGCCACTTTACTAACCTTCCCATAGCACAAGTCTTATGGACAAGGTAGAGTAAAGCTTTACGTTCTACAAAGATCTTCATCTATGTGCAAGTAAATAGTGCCAAAACTTCTTTACTGCATAAACCATGCAAAGTCCTTCTCTTTTGGTCGTTTAATTTCTCTTAGTGGGGATGAGTCATCTAATCACATATGCAATAGGGAATTCCATATTTCCCTCATAAAATGCAATTGATTGATAGATTAGAAGCATCTAGGTGGATGTGGAATGGTTTGTTTCAATCTAAGGCCTTTAGTATAGGTGTTGTCATGAGACATCTTTTGAGCTCTTGAAAAGAATTTTCAAATACTTCTATCCACTCAAAGTTCTTCGAAATCCCATACATTGGCTTAGCAATGGTTGCATGCATGTGTATGAAGCATCTATAATATTTGTAATGTCCCATAAAAGCTTGGGCTTCTTTTGCGTTTCTTAGTCTTAGTAGTTATGCAATTGCTCTTACTTTTTCATCATCTATAGAGATTCCATTCTTGGAGACTATGTGCCCAGGGATTTTACCTTGCTAGATCATAAAAACACATATTTTTTGGGATTCAAGCATCCTTTATACAAGCAACATTTATAAAAGTTCCCTTTGAGGCTCAAAACATTTTCCCTTCTTTCATCTCAATATGCACATAAGTCATCTAAATATACTTCAAGATATTTTCAAAGAATTTCCTTGAATATATGGCACATTATGATTTAAAATGAGGTAGGGGCATTAGCTAACCCAAATTGCATTATTAGAAAAGCAAATATGCCCCATTCAACTGCAAATGTAGTCTTATGTTGATCCTCTTCTATAATAAGCACTTGATTATAACCAAAGAACCTATCTAACAAATTATAAACTTCACAACAAACTACCCTTTTTAGCAAATGGTCTACTCTTTGTAATGGATAGCTATACCTAAAGCTAACTGCATTCAATTTTTGAGGTTGATGCAAACTTAAAGTTTTCCATTCTTGGCAACAACGACTATGGGTGAGACCCATTCGATATGCTTGTTTTCATAAATGCAATTGGCCACTAACAACTTATCAATCTCTTCTTTTATTTTAGAAGAGTAAGTCTCACTATATGTTTATGGATTGTGCTTAGGTTGTATAGCATCCGATGCCATAGGTATTCGATGTGCATAAATTTTTTGGATCAGCCCCTTTTAAGTCCTTATATGTCCAAGAAAACATATCCCAATATTCTCATAAGAGGCATACAAGATCTACTTCCTTGGAACTAGACAAGTCATTTGCAATGTAAGAGCAACATTCTATCATCCTCTATTGTTATGAACACTTTCTTGGTGTCCTCTTTATTGTTATAACTCTCTGATTTCTTTTCTCACTTTGCCATCGAAGCAAGTATTTTACATTCCTTAACTTGATAGTTCTTGAAGTTCTCAGGAACTTTGAAATTGGTTGTTTTTGTTGACTTACTGCAACGAAAACTAGATCATTCAGTCCCAATCTCTTTTTCATGGTCCATACAAAAACTTAGATAGTCACTAATGTCTCATCTTGTGTCAGTCAGTGGATGAGGTATTTTTCACATGGAAATAGCTCCCACTATTGGATATTCAACAATGCTCACTGATTAAGAGATCCAAATCATAGCCTTCCTCATTGCAATGATGTGTGACTTTCTACTCTAATAAATAGGATAACTACAAAGTATATCCTTCTAGTGTCTAGTGGCCTAAAACATGGCACGCATGGAGGAACTCAACCCAAAATTGTTATGTAGGCAGCTCTGCAGGCAGTTCCTTTTTGTGAATGCTCTTCGTGTTCCTCAGATTCTAAAATTTCTCCTGCAAAGTGGGATGGAAACTTTCTTTGTCTTCATTAAAAGATGTAGTAGAGAGAGTGTCTTGTTTTATCAATAGGGCATCAAGAAACTTGGGGCCAATAGCAACTACATCATGAAGGACAACTTTGGCTTGTGTGACAACCACCTGCTCCTATACCTCCTCTTGTAGGTAGAAATCATGCTTCAAAACTCCTCTGGCTTTCAGCTTCACAACAACCATCTCCTCTTTGGCTGTAGTTAGCATAGTGATGGCCCCTTTATGCTAGGCATGGGACTCCTCCAAAGCACTGCACATTTTCTACACTTCTCCAATTAACTTAGCATTGGAAAATTGATAGTCTATAATTTTCTTATGTAGCATTGTGTTTTATTCCTTGGATTTTTGCAAAGCATAACAAATTTCCTCTAAGAATCCATGTAAACCTTCATTCTTTTTTACCAACTCCTAAATGGTAGCTAAGTGCTTTTCGTTATCCTCAGCTAGTTTCTAGTTATAGTGATTGATAACAATATTTTTCCTTTGTCACATGTTCAAAGAAGGATTTAAACCATTGTTTGCCGCATTGAGAAACAAACCATTGTTTGTTGCATTGATCAACATCCAACTTTAACCAGAGGGCATAGACGATATGATCATCGGATGGATGTTGACCCCCAATCGCTCCACCTAGGTGGCTAACTAAGAAGCTAGCTGCTCATGGTAAGCATGTTGATCTTCAATCCAGGTGAATTCACCAACAAGCTGATTATACATGTGTTGCAGGTAATATGAGATGCCAAGGATATATTCAAAATTCAAAAAGGAATTAACCCCAAATTCTCACTAAGTTTCATTAGGGTGGGGACGAATAGGGGGGAAACCCTTGACAAACACGTTTCAAACTGGACCAACTAGACTGTGAGGGGTCCACTTCATGCTATAATTGTGGTAATGGAGGAGGAGATGGGGAACATAGAGGGGATGGGGGAGGAGAATAGTTCAGGGTTTAAGGCAAAGAAGAGGTAGGAAGAGGTGATAGTTGTTGCATGAGGGTGTCAACTGGTGGTTGCATAGTTGTTCGAGGAGGAGAAGGAGATGAATCCACATGAGGGTTCATAGGATTCTATTGGCATTCTAGTTGGGAAGAACCATGATGAGCCAAACATTGGGAAGAAGACATGTGCAAGCACTTCCAAACACATCGAAACAACATGGCTATGCTTTCATCCTTCTCGCCCTGAGATAGCGGCAAAGGTTGTGGTGGTGGAGGTTGGGGGACAATTTCCATAGGCCAAGGAATTACTAAAGGATGAACTGTAATGGAAAAATCACCCAAGAAAAGAGTACTTAATTGTTGATATATTTAGGTAGTGATGTGTGTGAACACTCTAGGACTGTCGGGGCACTTTTTTCCCTCTTTAGGAGGTTTTGTTCCCCCGGCTTGTATATACGCCTATTGCCCTAATGGGCTACTTATCTTTGTACATTCTCTAGTAATACATTCAGTCTTGTGTGTTGTGCTCCAAGCTTCTTCTTCTTCCTTGTGATGTTCGCGTGCTTCCGCAGACGTCTAACTCCAACAATTGGTATCAGAGCAAGTCGTTGCTTCTTCTAGGGCGCCGTCGACACTCCTCTGTTTGCAGTCTCAGATTCGCACAAAATTTGGTGAGCATACTCAGGGTGTTTCCGAGATAAAAAAAGCTTCGTTCTGTGGTGCCGAAATTGCGATCTGAGCTTGTTTCGGCCTCCGAACGCACTATCGCAGTGCTTGTGCAGGCTATTTCGTCCTTTTGTGCCAAAGGTATATACCATTTTCTGTTCGCCAGTTTAAGCGTCTCGAAGTCTGCTACAGGTCTAGCAGAACTCGTCTGGGCAGTTTTGTTCAACTTTTTGAGATACAGTCAATTTTCTGCATCAAGGTATTTTAGTCACCGGCCATGGCTGAAAGCAGTGATGTATTCCGTATGTTGGCTGTTGAGGATAAGTTGGATGGTACCAACTACCCATTATGGGCTTATATGATGCGACATGTACTGGTTGCAAAAGGATTGTGGAACATTGTGCAGGGTGTTGAAAGACGTCATGTTACACCTGTAACGACAGGTACTGCAAATACAGGTGTTGGAGCTGATGAAGATGGTGTCGAAGATGATATTCCGTAGATTCCTGTTCGTGCTGCTGTTTCTGTTGCACCTACTGTAGAGCAGATTCGTTGGGATGGCAGAGATGCCCAGGCACATGCATTGATAGCTTTGTCTGTCAAACGTGCCATTATTCCTCACATTCGTTCTTGCAGAACAGCAAATGATGCTTGGGATACACTTACCACTTTGTACCAGGCTAGGAATGAGGCTCGTGTTGCTTACCTCCGAAAACAGTTGGAGAGTGAGCACATGAATGAAGGTGATTCGATGGACAGTTTTCTTACAAAGATCAAAGACCTGAAGGAACAATTGATTTTTGCTGATGAGGTTATACCAGATAGCTCACTTGTGCAGACCGTTTTGAATGGCCTTCCTGATTCATATCAGAGTTTTGCCTCTACTCTTCGATTGATGATGAAAGGCAATCCGAATGCCTTGTCATTTGAGGAATTAGTCTCTGTTCTGTTGCAGGAAGATCAGTCCAGGCAGAACAGGTCCATTATGCGTGTTGCAGATCAAGCTTTCCTGGCTAGTCAGAAGGGCAAAGGAAAATGGAGCTCTTCTACTAGTAAGCAGAAATCTACAAATGCTGCACAATCGAAGAACCAGGATAAAGATGAGAAGAAATCAGAAAAGCAGAAATTGTTCTGCAAGTACTGTAAAGGAAATGATCATATTATAAAGAACTGTCCAAAACTGGCTGCTAAAGAGGCAAAGAAGAAAGAGGCTGGAATGGTTGTTGCAGAGGCCTCTACACCAAAAACAGAGTCTGCAAATCTTGTGCAGGAAGAAGAATGGGTGTTTACTACTGTTTGCAGTTTTGACCCATCTTCTCATGATCAGTGCATGTCTGCAGTAGACTCAGATGTTTGCCAGTACTTTGACAGTGGGGCAACCAAACATATTACCTCGCAGCGCAGTTTCTTCTCTTCACTCGAGCCTGCCCCTACAGGGAATACTGTCACATGCGCCAATAACTCCTCTTATCCTGTTATGGGAGTTGGTAAGATCATTCTGACTACTGCTGATGGTAGTTCTTTCACTTTGTCAGATGCTTTATTTGTGCCAGGGATCAAAAAGAACCTGTTATCAGTTTCTGCATTAGCCAAGATTGGCTTGGTTGTGAAATTCGTTGATGACAGGTGTACAGTCCATGATCTCTCAAATGGCGATGTGATTATTGCTTCTGGCATTTTATGTCGTGGGCTGTATAAGCTCATAGACTATGAAAAATCTGTGAATGATTCGGCATGTGCAGTTCATGATTCTCAGGCTATGTCAGATGCAAAGCTTTGGCATGCACGCTTTGGTCATCTGAATTTTGCTAGTTTGTTACGCCTGCAGAAATCTGAAATGGTGTCCTCTTTGCCCAAACTTGAGGCACCTGGAAAACATGTTTGTGAAGGCTGTATTTTGGGCAAAATGCAGCGTTCTTCCTTTCCAAAAGATGGTTCAGTTCGGGCTATGCAGAAATTGCAGCTTGTACATAGTGATGTCTGTGGTCCTATGCAGACACCCTCTTTTGGAAATTACCTTTACTTCGTGACTTTCATTGATGATTTTTCCAGGCATGCATGGGTATATCCACTCAAAGCAAAGTCTGAAGTGTTCATGTGCTTCAAACAGTTTTTGGTTTTGGCTGAAAATCTGTCAGCATGTAAAATGGGCACCCTCCATTCTGATCGAGGGGGGGAATATATGTCTTCAGATTTTAATGCATTTCTGGCTGAACATGGGATAAAACACCAGTGTACAGTGCCGTATACACCTCAACAGAATGGAGTTGCTGAACGAAAGAACAGGTCACTCATGGAGATGGCGAGGTGCATGGTCAAAAGTCAGGCTTTACCACATAGTTTCTGGCTTGAGGCTGTCATGTGTGCAGCATATGTACTGAACAGGTGTCCCACGAAAGCGTTGCAGTCTATCACTCCATATGAGGCTTGGCATGACCGCAAGCCATCTGTTGCTCATCTGCGTGTTTTTGGTTGTTTGGCATATGCATTAGTGCCTGAACAACATCGCAGAAAATTGGATGATAAGGCAGTAAAATGTATTTTTGTTGGGTACAGTTCTGAAAGTAAAGGCTATCGTCTGTATCATCCACAGACTAAACGCATTCTGGTTAGCCGTGATGTTGTCTTTGTGGAAGATGCTATTCAGCCATTGCTTTCATGTACTAAGGAGACATCTGTTAGCTCCAAAGACATGTATGATACTTTGATGCCTCTTTTTACAGGTGGACAGGCTAGCGCTGGTCCTAATGAGGCAACTTCTCAACCTTTGCAGGTTTCATATGATGATGCAGATCATTCCATTTCTGATGCAGATTTACATGATGCACTTGTTGATGAGAGAGCTGATATTGAACAGGCAAAAACTATGCCAAAATGGCTGGTGCACACTTTGCGTGACAGCAAATTAGATGCACCTTTGTCATATCGTACTCGTTCAGGCTCTCATAGTACCTCCTTTGCATCAGATTGCTATGCTATGGCTGCATCTAGTCTCTGTGATGAGAATGAGCCTGTTTCTTTTGATGAAGCACAAAATTCAGAAAATTGGATGGCTGCTATGCAATCTGAATATGATGCTATAATGAAGAATGGTACATGGTCTTTATGTGACTTGCCTCCTGGCAAGAAGGCCATTGGCACTAAGTGGGTATACAAGCTGAAGCGTAAACCTGATGGTACAGTTGAGAGGTATAAGGCTAGGCTTGTTGCAAAGGGTTATGCGTAGGAAAGAGGCATTGATTTTGATGAGACCTTTGCACCTACATGCCGTATGACTACTGTTCGGAGCATTTGTGCACTTGCAGCCCATCATGGTTGGAATGTACATCAGTTGGACATTAAAACAGCATTTCTGAATGGTGACTTGCATGAAGAAGTGTATGTTTTTCAGCCCCGTGGCTTTGTGCAGAAAGGGCATGAAAACCAGGTGTGCAGGTTAAAGAAGGCGTTATATGGTTTAAAGCAAGCACCACGTGCTTGGTATGAGAAAATACATGCCTATCTGATTGCACATGGTTTTGAGAACAGTCCAACTGAAAGCACCTTATATGTTAAGCGTGCTAATGATGTGCTTTTGATCATTGTTGTCTATGTAGACGACATGCTGCTCACTGGTCCTCTTGAGAAGCATATTGCTGATTTCAAGGCTGATTTGCATGCCTCATTTGAGATGTCTGATTTGGGGCATTTGCATCACTATTTGGGCATTCAATTTATGCAAGTTGATGATGGAATGGCTTTGTGTCAAACGAAATATATTGACACATTATTGCAGCGTTTTGGCCTTGAAGACTGTAAGCCTATTGCCACTCCTATGGAGACAGGTTTACGATTGAGTCTTCATGATGTTGGAGATGCATTTGATGCTGTTCTCTATCAGCAGGCTGTTGGATGCTTGATTTACTTATGCATTACTCGGCCAGATATTCAGTTTGCTGTCTCACAGATGAGCAGGTTTATGCATTGCCCAGGAGTCACGCATTGGAAAGCGGTTAAGCGCATCTTTCGCTACTTGAGTGGTACTCGGCTACTTGGGTTGTTTTATCCCAAGGGGGGATCACTACCGCCAGATTTGCATGCTTTTTCTGACTCAGATTGGGCTGGTTGCTATGACACTCGTGTGTCCACCAGTGGTTTTTGCTTCATGCTTGGTAGCTCATGTATATCTTGGTTGAGCAAGAAGCAGCCTACTGTGGCCACTTCCAGTTGTGAGGCTGAGTATAGGGCAGCTTTCACGGCGATTGTTGAGTGTGTGTGGCTCAGACGCCTTATAGCTGATTTGGGTGTTGGCCAGTCTTCTGCCACCACCATCTTCACTGACAGTCAGAGCGCATTGGCAGTTACGAGGAACCCTGTGTTCCATGCTCACACTAAGCACATTGAGGTGCATTATCACTATGTCAAGGAGAGGTTCTCTGCTGGGGAGATCAGCTTGGCATATGTGCCCACGCAGGAGAACATTGCAGACCTTTTCACGAAGGCTCTGCCTAGGGAGAAGTTTGAAGCTTTCCGCAAAGCTTTGGGCTTACTTCCTTTTGTGGAGTGATTTCCACATAGCTCGGCACTTCCTTATACATGAGTGCCAGCTCCTTGTTCACCGCATCACTCCCAGGGGGGATTTGTTGATATATTTAGGTAGTGATGTGTGTGAACACTCTAGGACCGCCGGGGCACTTTTTTCCCTCTTTAGGAGGTTTTTTTCCCCCGGCTTGTATATACGCCTATTGCCCTAATGGGCTACTTATCTTTGTACATTCTCTAGTAATACATTCAGTCTTGTGTGTTGTGCTCCAAGCTTCTTCTTCTTCCTTGTGCTGTTCGCGTGCTTCCGCAGACGTCTAACTCCAACATTAATATGCAAGGGAGGTGAGACTTCAGGGGAAGCTAGAGGTTGATGTTTTTCATGGCCCACTGACATTCCCTATGAATGCATTTAAAAAGTTATAGGTCCCAATTGATGGGGCCTTCAATATCAACAAGTAAAAGAGAATAGAATTAGCATAAAATTGCATACGGTTTATTGTTTTGATATCAAGCTTAACTCTAGACTAACAAAAAAGGTTGAATTCATGTGAGGTATACTCACCCCCATTATCTGAATGTAAAGCCTTAAGCTTAGTTCCTTTTTTAGTCTCAACTAAAGTAAGCATTTTTTGAAAGTAGGGAATACCTTATCCTTTGCTTTGATAGGATATACCCTGACTTTTCTAGTAGCATCATATAGGAAATTGACAAAGTAAAGAGAACCACCAAATGAACCTGTGGTCAAAGGACCACACACATCTGTATGAACGGGACCTAAAGGCTGAATTGAAGAGTCAATGTGCATCTTGTGTACATTCTTAGTTTTCTTTCCATATTCAAAATGCTCACAAAATGAAAAATTAGAGAAAGATAACACAGGTAAGTAGCCAGAATGAGAAAGATTTTCCATTCCACTATGTGATATCTGGCCCAAACGGCCATGCAAAATACAAGCCATGCATTGTTCAGTAACAGCTAACAAGTGTTTTTTCTATGTTACAAGTAAAGGATAAAGTGAGACAACTTTGATTCCTTTTGCAATAACCATATTGCCCTTTGATATGGGAAAGGAGTGAGCATAATTATGTGATAGAAATGAAGGATAAAGTGAGCCAACTTTGCTTCCTTTTGCAATAACCATATTGCCCTTTGATATGCTAAAGAACTGAGCATAGAAGACCACCTTGTAACCAAGGTCATCAAGTTGAGCAATTGATATCAAACTGCATGATAATTGAGGTACATGGTATACGTTATGCATAGTAAATTTTGAACCATCAATGAATCGCACAATCACATCTCCAATCCTCACTATGTCACACTGGTAAGAGTCACCAAGTTTCATGTTACCAAGAGACTTTGCCGCATAGCTAGAGAACCATTCTCTGTGTGCTGTCACATGGAAATAAGCACTAGAATCTAGCAGCCACGTGTGGGAAAGAGAATCCGCCATAAGAGCCTCATTTGGCATAGTGCTATCAAGTGTCAACACATCAGCCTCATCAAAAATAGCATTAATTTCTTCAATCTTCACAGTCAAAGTAGATGGTGCAGGTAGCTGTTTAACATGCCCATCAACATTTTGTCCTTTACGTTTAGCATTCTTTAATGCATAATAGTCTTTCTTCATGTGTCCTTTCTTATGACAATAATGGAATTCGATATCCCTCTTCCTTGATTTACTTCTACTCTTATTCCATTGACCATTCTTTTCCTTGTTCTTGCTCCTGCCATGTTGTTGATTCTTTCCTTGGTAAGAACCACAAACATTATATGCATCTCCTCTGGTAGAGAATTGACTAGAATGATAATGGAGCTAGAAGAGTCCAAACACCACTAAGGCTCAAGGAAGGATGACCAAGTGTTAGATTTTGGGAGAGAATTCCGCAGTCTTCCTAGAAAAATGAATAAATGAACAGTAATGATCAACCAAAAGGATTATGTGAGAATAAATGTGCTCACACCAATAAGTGTATCAAGGAGTAAATCGACCACTGTATAGTTGAAAACACCACTAAGGCTCAAGGAAGGATGACCAAGTGTTAGATTTTGGGAGAGAATTCCGCAATCTTCCTAGAAAAATGAATTAATGAACAGTAATGATCAACCAAAAGGATTATGTGAGAATAAATGTGCTCACACCAATAAGTGTATCAAGGAGTAAATCAACCACTTTATAGTTGAAAAGCCAAAAAATCCTCTACAAAATGAGCATATGATGAGTGTCAAAATCTCGTAAAACTGAAAGTACTAACATGTTTACCTGCATAGTGAATCACTGACTCCATTGCATATAATTAGTTACCCGAAAGAAGCCAATTATGCTTATCGAACACCTATGAACAACTATCATACATCTCCTATGGCGAGACTAGGTAAGCCTTCCACCTACATCATTGAAGAGGCCCCGACATCTGGGTGTCTCTCAATTAAGAAAATCTCACCACGACTCTCTTTATCAAACGTAAAAGGATTTATGCAAAAACATAACCACTATATCAATGACCACATGGATGTACATAAGCGGTATACACAGAAGCATACATAGTGTGTGTGCTCAATATATGCAGTAAAATGGCACTGAAAGGCTGAACTCACTGCCCAAACACTGGCCAAAAACACCTGCAAGTGTCTTTCAACTCTGTTCTTTAGGCCAAAAAACCTGTATAGACTTGCAGTGGCTGCTCTCACCACAACTAAAACCTTTCAAGAAACCTCTAGATTAACTAGTGTAACTGAAAACACATCCCCAAAAGGTGAAGATTTGTTTTCAAAGAAGTACAAAGAAGACTCTTCTTGATGTTCTTAGACCTCTGTGGAGAGAACTATGCACGAAAGTACTCCAAAAAGGCTCCAAAAATCACCCCAAAAATGCTTCAAAAGTAGGCTTTGAAAGCAAAGAATGAACCTTTGAGGAGCCAAAACTTGTTGAAGATAATGCGAACCTTAGTCTTTCCCCTTCTTCATGTTGAAAGTTTTGTATTTCAAGCTCAAGAGTGTGGGAACATGCCACAAATTGAACCTTCCACATCATCCACAATCAAAGGAGGATGATTTCCACGAGTTGGACGCATCAAAGCATGCCAATAATGGAAAGAACTTGATTAGAGAAGATTTAGCTCACCTCTTGATGTGATTGGGGCTCACTTTTGACATGTATATGCTTTTGATTGGTTAAGGAGGTTGATATGTGACCTTTAAAGCCTCTAGTGAGTTGTATTATGACTTAGAGTCGTGGAAATACGTGGCCAAGCTTCCCCCTTGCTTAAGCACATCCCCTACTAGCTATTCTCTGCATATTTTGTAGAAATTTCACTTTTACACAATCTCTCTAGATGATCTTGATAGACCCCCTGGTCTTGTAATTGATGTTTCTCCTTCATTCGGGTTCAGTGCCTACACATATGTAGACAAATGTCCAGAACAGTGTCTGTGTAGTTAGCTAATACTCAGAGAAGAGATTAAGTTATCTATTTTGTTGCAGCTGGTTGAGGCATCATCTAGTATCCAAATGGAGTGATTTTACTCTCATTTGAAAGCTCGTTAAGTGTAGTTTTAGCTTGCAAAATCACATTTTCATTCTCTACATGTACTCAGAGAAACTCAGAAAACACAGAGCCTGTGTTTGAAAAATTTCAAGATTCTAGGAGGGTTCATTTGCTTTCATTGTGCACATAGGATTGTCTATCCTCCAACACTTCAAGCACCACAAGAGTGTAGCTTAGTGGCAAGATATTGCCACAGTTAAGTGAGTTCCCGAGGGAAGAGTACTGGGATGGGTGACCTCCCGTGACGTACCAATAACCTTTGTCTTCCTTGATCATTGAGGTCCTCCCTCATGCACAACCAATAGCACCAATGATGACTTTGGTGACTTGGATGACAAGGTATACCAAGGTCTATGCCTTGGTTGCCGCCTTAGTCACAAGCCTTGGGCGGGTACTTGCTTCGCTCACACAAAGAGAACAAAGCTTTTTGTGTTAAAATGCTCTCATACCAATGAAGTATTTCGATGGCAATGCACCAGAGTGCGCTCTCCTTCTCAAGAGCTCCACAATGATATCCTCGGAGTAGAAAACCAAGCTCCAAGCACCGCATACAATACTCCACATAGAGGCTATAGAATACGCAAAAAAACATAGTACATAGGGAGCACGAACAACATGGACACTGACAGTAACAAGAATGTTGCACCTTGTAGGGAAATAGGTATGTTATTAAGGACTTTTGTGTGCAAAACAAGAGGAGTAAGGAGGTGATGGAGTGAGAGAGAAGAGAGGAGAGACATGCATAGATTCATGGGAGCCTCGAAACCCACATAATGATCTCTCTTGAGGCAATGCTCTCTCTCTCTCTCTCTCTCTCTCTCTCTCTCTATATATATATATATATATATATATATATATATATATATATATATATATATATATGAATATGGGGGTAAGGTCACATGATCTTTACATCCCCAACAATCTCCCACTTAAGGGTCAATGTAACCATAAGTGGTAACACAATATGGCCCTCATGACCACAATGCCAACATCGAAGTTGTCTATGTGATTTATGTCTCACATGAGTCAATTGCCTCGCATACATATCATGTAGTCTCTGGCATAATGCACTACTTGTCTCCTCATACATAACAGACTCATATATAAAATCGACAAGTTGTAACCGGATAGTGGAGCTCGCCAATGCATCCATATCCATCCATACATGGCCGGGCATGTCACGAGGCCTCTGTGCATCTCTATGTGCATACATGTGTAACCCTGCACGAACCAATGTATGCCACATCTGAGCTTTCTATCTTGGAAAGTCAGTGCCATCAAACTAAGAAGACACCATGCTAGCAATCCAAGAGACTAAAATGTAACAAGAGACTAGAAATAATAATCTATCTTCAATAGGATCACACTCACATATCCATATGCATAACTCACATCACAAATGTCTCACTAGAGAACAAACCATGTGAACAACCTATCACATAACCATGCATCTAGCATGCACATAAAACCATGAGCATAAACCTGCTCACCAAGTCTCCAAAGTGACTAAGTATATGTGAAAAAATCGTGGAAAAAATCTACATAGTATCCCTTGTAAACTAAGCAATCAAACAAGATAACCAATAACAAAAGAATAATCAATAACCTCTCGACACATGTCACTTATCCAATCAAAGGCAATGGAAAATACACAGGCCAAAAAATTGATAGCAATACATGCCAATACAATGGCAATACACCTCCCACACAAGAATAAATCCTACAGAGATGTTCCAACCTGTCACGAAAAACCTATGACCAATTCCAAGTGAATGGAGATAAGCAATGATCCAAAGCTATCGCACAGCTTCAAGATCCACTAGAGTTCTCTTCTAGCATAAAAGCTCAAACTTTTGATAGCATCTCCTCTATAAAATGGACTCTGGAACCAAAATAACCATGTGGGAATCACCATCCACATATGCCAAGAATCACACTAGAAAATAAGATATCAAATCAATGAACATATGCTAATAGAATAGACAATCAAGGTGACAAACAAATGTGCAACTGAGGGCTCCAATTTGGATCATGTACTTGCAAAGAAAAATAAGATACAGGTACCAACCAAGATCCAAAATCAAGTCTCATAAAATGATATGCAACCGAAAAGTAAATCCGTAACCAAGTGGCATAAATGAGATAGATACCACAATGCCACTATACATCCACTCACAATGCTATGATCAAACTCATGATGACATGAACCTCAAAAAGGTATACCACAATGTCATCTCATATGTCAATCCCATGACAAGATCACGCTCTACTCTCATACGGAGGAGCTACCACAGTGATCATACATGGATAATGCCGTCAAGCTCTAAAAATAAGAGCTCACACACCAAGAATTGTCTCTCAAAGAAGTTCCAAAGCAAATTGAACCTCCAAAAGCAATTAGGGTTTTTATGGTGAAAATATGTTGCTCTGTGTTTTGCTTTTTCAGAGATGATAACCTCTGAATTCTGTTGTATATTATTGAACAATGCATTGCTAAAGTGTTATATTATTAATGTATTAATATGTTTTTGATGTTTCTGATATAGCAGCTGAAGGTTCGTGAGGAGCGTGCAAAGCGTGAAAGGGCGGACATCAATAATCGGAATAATTATTATTTAGCTTGTAAATAAACCTGCGTAGAAGGTTCTATTGTTAAAAAAGTAATGATTAGCATAAGGATCATTGTAGACCGTAGTTTCTGTTATTGAAAGCAATGGCTTTCTGTAAAAGTTATCAACTTTTAGTTTCACGCTTGCTTTTCAAAGCCGCCCTCTTGTAACCACTATTTTCGACGTAATCAAAATTCCTATAAATACATGCACTCTGTGGACTGTCGAAGCAGAGTGCATGGGGGGAGATTGCACCCAATCTTGTTTCGGTTTCTGTTTCTGTTTCTGTTCCTGTTTCGTCTTCGGTTTCGGTTTCTGTTCCTGTTCCAGAACCAGAACCTACGTTTTCACCTTCGGCTTACTCCAAGGCGTCGACTAAGGTAAAGAACTTAGGCAATAACTTAGGCAATACATTGGCAACATTGGCACCCAAGGCTCCCTTGGTGACCATTGGCTACGCGCGAGGCAATTTTAATTTTTGAGTGGTAATAGAGAGGTTTAGAGTCCCTAAGGTAGGAGGATTTGAACCCACAACCTCCTACTTTCAAGGGAAGTACTTTGACCACTCCACCATCTCTTGGAGTTGTACTCAAGTTCTCTCTCTTTATTACTTGTGGAAGGCGCGCGCGTCGATCTCAAGATTGGACCCAAGAAAGAATCAAGTGTATCTCTCAATCCGTAGGTCGGATTGATGCGTGTAATATACCGTTGGAAAGCTCTCGGCACGAACTTTCCAATGAGCTAGCTTGTAAGTGTGAATTCCTTCAAAATCCTTGGGTGGCACTTGATTGAGTGTTCAAGATACCAATCATGGGTGAGAACAAGGGATCGAGACACCAAGGTTGAAAGCAAGGGTCCAAGAGCACCATGGAGGATTACAGTAATTCACCTCTACCTGCGGCAACACTTGAACAACAACTAGAGCTCTTGTGGCATGAGCTTCAAGGAGCTCAAAACGAGATCCGACAACGTGATGAAATCCTCCAAAAGATGCAAGCTGAGGAAGACAACCTTACGAGAGTAGTAAAAGCTATTGTGTCTACCCAATCTGATGTTACTCATTCAAAGATTAGTAATAGAAACTACTAGTTTCTACGATTTGATGGCCGAAAGGATGGGCCTTTAGTACTTTCTTGGTTGTCGCAGTTTGATGATTTTTATACCGATGAAATGTATGCTGAAAGTGAAAAAGTTAAATTTGCCACTAACTATTTAGTAGGTAAAGCACAACTCTGGTGGAATGTCCTGCGGCACAGTACGGAGCATCCAACAACTTGGAAGGCTTTTCAAGAAAACGTGAAGGATTCATTTCTTCCTCCTCAATACCATTTGCATGTTCGACGAGCATGGACAACCCTTACATGGAAGGAGGGTGATACGGTTACTACCTACACAGAGCGGTTCTGGCAAAATTTACTACTTGTACGAATGCTTGAAGATGTATAAGAAGATATCTTGCAGTAGAAATACGAAGATGGTTTGGAGGTGGGAATCCAAGCTAAGCTTCACACCCTACGACCTACAACCCTCAACGAGGCTATATCTTTTGCTTATGATGCAGAAAAAGAATTCCAGTCCATAACCAAGTCACTCCGTCTACAACAACCACGTCCACGACCATTTCCTTTTAAACCTTCATTTCCTATGAAGCGTAATTTTAATGCCCCATCTTACCCTAGTTTTCCTCGTCCTCCACAATCCAATTACTCAACTCCACCTGTTGCTTCATCTCTCCAACCAACCAAACCACCTAGCCTTCAAACTTCAGCAGTGAATGCCCAACAGAAGCGACCACGAATCACTTGCTGGAATTGTGGTAAACCTGGACATACAAAAATAAGGTGCAGATTGCAACCTCTTCATATGAAACCGGCTACAGCTCGATTGCATAACATGGAGGTCTATAATGAAGAAGTTCCTCCTGTTTGGACAGAGGAATCACTGGAGAAGGATTTAAGTACCTTGGGTAACGATATCTCTCTACACTCTCTTCTTGGCATGCAGGGTACAATAAATAACAAACTAGTTAAAATTCTACATGACGATGGTAGTTCACATGACTTCATTTCACATTTATTAGTACAAGAACTTAAATTACAAACATTTCCTTCTTTGTATAAAGTGAAAGCTGCATTTCAAGGTAGTCGATATAATGTAACATGAGAAGTGCAAGATGTTATGATTAGCATAGGCCCTTATGTTGATTCACGAACATTTTTAATTGCACCTTTGCAATCTTATGATGTTATACTAGGTATGCCTTTTCGTCACCATTATAACCCACGTATTGACTACCATACTCATACCTTTAAGTTTGCTTTCAAAGGTCAAATCATTACTTTGTTTGCACGGCATGATTTCCAGCCATTTCCATTGATTAGTCACACTCAAGTAAAACGTGCATTTAGGAAAGGATTCAACTCATGCATTGTTTTTGTCAATGTCATCAATGATTATACTCATACACTTCCAGATGCATATAAAACTTTCATGAGTACTTATAAGGATTGTTTTATGTCTGAATATCCCTCTGAACTACCACCAGTTCGTGGATCCTTTGACCATAGCATAGACTTAGTCCCTGGTAGTTCTCCTCCTCATAAAGCACCTTATAGACACGGCCCACTACATCAAAAGGAAATAGAAAATCAAGTAAAAGACCTACTACAAAAAGGACTTATAAGGCCTAGTTCTTCCCCATTTGGAGCACCAGTTCTCTTAGTAGAGAAGAAGAATAAAACTTATCGAATGTGCATTGATTATAGAGCCCTTAACAAGATCACGATCAAGAATAGATACCCTATTCCTCGAATAGATGATCTCTTAGATAAGTTACGAGGAGCTCGTGTCTTTAGTAAAATTGATCTTAAATCGGGTTACCATCAGATTCGTATGACACAAAGTGATATTTTTAAGATTGCATTTAGAACTCAAAATGGCCATTATGAATTTATGGTAATGCCCTTTGGACTTACTAATGCCCCTGCTACATTTGCACAAATGATGAACAATATTTTTCTTGATTACCAAGCTTTTGTTCTTGTATTCTTTGATGACATACTTATTTACAGTAAGAATGATAGTGAACATGAAAAGCATCTTCAAATAGTTTTTCATTTGTTACGAGAGAACACATTTTATGCTAATCCTGAAAAGAGTTATTTCTTTCAACGTAAGCTAGAATATTTATGAAATATTATTTCAAGTGAAGGTGTGCATGTGGATCCGAAAAAGATTAGAGTTATCATAGAATGGCCTACACCACAATCAATCAATGATGTTCGTTCTTTTCTTGGGTTGGCTAGTTTCTATAGGAAGTTTGTTCGAAATTCTTCTTATTTAGCATTGCCTCTTACCTTGTTGTTGAAAAAGAAAATAAAATTTGCATGGGGAATTACCCAACAACAGTCCTTTGACAAACTTAAACATGCACTTTCACATGCACCTGTTTTACAATTACCTGATTTTTCACAACCCTTTCATGTTGTTACTGATGCTAGTGGTTCAGGAATAGGTGCTGTTCTGATGCAAAATGACCATCCCATTGCATTTGAGAGTAGAAAGCTTAAACCCTCAGAGCATAATTATAGTACGTATGATAAAGAATTGTTAGCAGTTGTGCATGGTTTGCGAATTTGGAAACACTATCTTATGGGCTCTGAGGTCTTAATCAAAACTGATCAACAGGCTATTAAACATTTATTAAATCAGCCCTTAATCTCTGATAGGCATCTTAAATGGGCATAATTCATTCAAAATTTCCAACCCAGGATACAATATCAGCCTGGTAAAGCTAATGTTGTAGCGGATGCTCTTAGCCGTTTTCCTTTGCATTCTGTTGTTTTGAATAATATTTCTGCCATCCAAATTTATTCTTTTCAAGAAATGGTTTCCACTTATGCATCTGGTTTGTATTTTTCACGTGCATGGCATGACTTCAACAATGCTGCATCTTTATCTGATGAACATTATACATTTCATAATGGTTTTCTCTATTTTCAACATAGATTGTGCATAACCCAAGCTTTTAAAGATTTTGTCATTAAAGAAATGCATGAACCATCTTACATGGGTCATAGAGGCATACAAAGCACCATTTCTGCTTGCAAAGATTTCTTCTTTTGGCCACACATGGAAAAAGACATTGCACATTATGTTTCTCAATGCATTGTATGTCAGCGTGTCAAACGTCATCATGGTAAACCATTTGGATTATTAATGCCACTTCTTATTCCAAATGAACCATGGGAACAAATCTCTATGGATTTTATCACAGGTCTTCCTATCACTTCATCACATAATAATATGATTTGGACAATAGTTGATAGGTTTAGTAAATATGCATATTTCATTCCATGTAGAAAAACTTTGACTGCCCCTCAAGCTGCAAAATTATTCATTAAATGCATTTTTCCACATCATGGATTTCCTAAAGTAATGTTATCTGATCGTGATGTTAGGTTTTGTAATCATTTTTGGGTTGCCTTATTTCAACATTTTGGTTCTAAAATAGATTTTAGCTCTGCATTTCATCCTGAAAGTAATGGACAGAGTGAGGCTACAAATAGTACTATTCTTGATTTATTGCGTTGTTATTCATTAGATAATCCTAATAACTGGGATGAAAAATTGCCATTGCTTCAATTTGCTTACAATAACACTTCACACACCACTACTGGTCGTGCACCTTTTGAAATAGTTTTTGGTAAAAAGCTTCCCACTCCCATGTCCCTCACCCAAACCGACATTCTGATGGCTGATTCTATTGCTCAAGATCACGTTTCTATACTTCATGATGTTCACGAGCACATTAGGAAAAGTCAAGAGCGATATACACGTATTATCAATACTAAACGATTAGCCAAAGAATTCAAGGAAAATGATTTTGTATGGTTGCAAATAATTAAAAGACGTCTCAAAAATATTTTGCAGCATCCTAAAATTAAACTTGCACCACGGTATTATGACCGTTTCGCATTATAGAAAAAATTAATGATAATTCATTTCGATTAGATATTCCATCCCGTTGGACCATTCATAATTCTTTTCATATTAGTTTACTTAAACCATTTAAAGGAACTTTACCACTTGCTCCACTTCTTGATGACCCTCCTTTAATTGAAGAACAATCTGAAATCTTAGTTCCTGAGAAAATCATTGATTATGATGTCACTACTACACGCACAGGTACTCAATATCATCGATATTTGGTTAAGTACAAAAATCACTCTATTGAAGAATGTCAATGGATACATAAAACACAATTAACACCTCATTATGACCACTTAATTTCTGCATATCATACACAAACACATTAATGTAACAGCTCCATGAACATTTCCATGCATGTATTTTTTTACATGGCACATTCCTATTTTTATTCAGTGATGAAACATGTGACTGGCCATCTATGTTTATTCTTTTATCACCTGAGGTCAGTTGCTTGTTCAACTATGGGGCATGTTATACCTTATGGAATATTTTGAACAATGCATTATTGGATTGAAATATAGAATAGCCAATGCATTGTTGGATTGTAACATGGAATATGTTGAACACTGCATTATAATTGTTAGAGTGTTGAATTATTTTATCAACTGAGGTCAGTTGCTTGTCAACTGGGAGGCATGTTGTATATTATTGAACAATGCATTGCTAAAGTGTTATATTATTAATGTATTAATATGTTTTTGATGTTTCTGATATAGCAGCTGAAGGTTCGTGAGGAGCGTGCAAGGCGTGAAAGGGCGGACATCAATAATCCAATTAATTATTATTTAGCTTGTAAATAAACCTGCGTAGAAGGTTCTATTGTTAAAAAAGTAATGATTAGCATAAGGATCATTGTAGACCGTAGTTTCTGTTATTGAAAGCAATGGCTTTCTGTAAAAGTTATCAACTTTTAGTTTCACGCTTGCTTTTCAGAGCCGCCCTCTTGTAACCACTCTTTTCGACGTAATCAAAATTCCTATAAATACATGCACTCTGTGGACTGTCAAAGCAGAGGGGGGAGATTGCACCCAATCTTGCGTTCGGTCTCGTCTCTTGTTGCCTCTATTTTCTGTGTGTTTTTCTGCGTCCGTAATCTCTGTATGCGCGTGAGCAAGATCCTGACAACAAATTCAAACTTTTGCTCTGCAGCAAACTTCAAGAGCTTTTTGTTGACTACGTAACAATAGATAGAAAACCTCAATCGGAGGTATGTAGCTCAAGATATACATAAAATAAGCATATGCTGTCAATTTCACCTTCACTTGCAGCATTGTTGCTCTGTATTTTGCAATTTAGGTGACATAGCACTCAGAATCTGGAATTGTGTTCTTCTAAAAACTTGTATTTTCATTTTCAAGCTACACACATCAAGTTGAATCGCTTGAATTCGGCTTGTAAAACTCAAATTATGGCCCAAAAATTGACCTGCTATCCAAGTGATTGTAAATTTGTCTTCTACATTGGTCTACATTTTTCGAATCTTTGGCACTTTAAAGTTCCAAACCAAGTTTTGTGCCCTTCTGTGAAGTTGTACCCCTCTATCTTAGCTATGCACAAAACTTTAAAACGCACCAATCCGAGCTTCTTATCTCAATTTATGGTCAAAATACTTGCTTATCTCATTTTCTCATGATTTTGCTCCTTTCTATCTAGAGGTGTAGTTAGGCTTTCACAATTTTGTGCCAGATCATTGGAGATTTTCTGCTCCCTTATTCTACTCACTTTTGTTGACTTCAAGGTTTGTTTGGTCTCTCATATAGTGCCCTAAATTTTGCCAAAATTTCAAGTTTTTTCTATTAAGTGAATTGTGAGAAACTACCAAGTTTGTGAATTTATATCTCTACACATAGGCAGAGGGTGTTGCAGATAAATAATCTATCTTGAAGTTGATGGTTCTCACAGTTGGAACATCCATTTGGTTTGATTAAAGGCTTGTTGGATAGATATAGGATCTAGTCTGAGTTTCCTAAATTTAATTTTGATTATGTCTAACAATCGGAGAGGAAATTCTAGAACAATGAGCATATGTCATTGTGTGTAGGCCTAGTGGAGGATCCATCTTCCATACCTACATTGGGGTGTTAGAACCTTCCCCCTCTGTGCTACTAGAGTGTTTTGGAGGCTTGGAGATAGCAATGAACATCATATTGAAGATGTGGAGGGATCAAGATAGCTCATGAGAGTGCAAGGAGGACTTATCAAGTCAAGAATACATCAAAAGAGGGATACATCAATCAAGACCTCAACTAATCAAAGGTTAGCAAGTGAGAAACTATCACTTGAGCCCTTCTTGAGTATTCATCAACATCTCATCCTCATTGGAAACCCATGATTTTTGATCCCAACTGCTAACAATTTCCCAAATAAGAGCATAAGTTGAATCCTGACTAGATTTCCCTTTAATTGACTTAATCTAGGTTGCATTTATTCGATCGAATAATAGAAAATATTGAATATCTTCTTTTTATTTGTGGATTTCCAAATAAATAAGGAAAAAAAAATCAAACACAGATGCGCTTTCGATCGAAAGTGTTTTTTATCAAAAATATGTTTCTAAGCAAAAAAAATATTTATTTTTTCATTCAATCAAATAGTTTATTCCGCACGTGCTTCTTCACAAGTTCATAGAGCTCTACTACTACCATACCATTCGTAGAGCCCTTTCCTCACCATACCATTCAGGTATTGCTCTATTTTTCATTTATTGTCTATTTTATTGTTATGTTTATTGTGTCATGCATATTGTATGATTTGCATATGTGTCTCTTACATATGTATGATTTGTATTTATATAATTACTTTTAATGTTTTTAATCATCAATAGTATACATGTTTGACTTGCAAAAGTGTTTCTTACTTGTATGTGTTGATGAATAAAAGTTAAAATATTTAACTATCTATCCATATTTCTATCATTTCTCTACACATACTATTATTTTATCTATCCATACACTTATTGTTGTATATATTTATATGTGTACTTAAAATGTATTTAAGTATCTATCATTTTATTTATGAGACTTATTTTTTATTATTGCTTTTATGAATTAGATTAGTGTTTAAAGTTTTAATATCAATTCTATTCAATTTTATTTGATATTTGGAAGCTTATCAATGGATTGTTGCAAATAGTATCTTTTTTACACACTTGTTATATTTCCCACAACAATCTCCATCCAAGCAACATTCTGTTGCATTATGAAGTTGGGTATGCTTATATCAAACTATGTGATTTTGGTAGAGCAATTTATTTACCAATAAAAAATTTTTTTTCCAAAGCTACTTGATTTGGAAATATTGACTAGAACGATTGGAGTTGAAAGTATTGGTGGATTGCACCCAAATTTATATCCCCTAGCCCTCCACCATTTAATAAAAGGCAAGAGACCTTTATGATTTCGATACTCCTGTTGCAACTTTTGAAATACATAGATTTAAATAGTTATCCCATTGATAAAAATGGGACTTATAAGTTCAAATATGCTTTAGAACTAGCATGTGACAGAGATGTATCAAAAAGAGTAGATGCACATGAACTACTTAGACTATTCTCGAATCTAGTTCAGTATGGTTTAAAGATATCCATTACGGATGGACTAAGACCATATTGAAAACGATCTGTATTCATTTGAATTATGTGGATTAAATGATATAGATTCATTTGAATTAAGTGGAGTAAATGTTGTGGATTCATTTGACTTATGTGGATTAAATGAAGTGGTTTCATTTGAATTAAGTTGAATAAATGATGTGGATTCATTTGAATTAAGTGAATTAAATGATGTGGGTTCATTTGAACTATGTGGATTCATTTGAATTAAGTGGAATAAATGATGTGGATTCATTTGAATGATGTGGATTAAATGACGTGGATTCATTTGAGTTAAGTGGAATAAATGATGTGGATTCTGTTGATATATTTAGGTAGTGATGTGTGTGAACACACTAGGACCGATGGGGCACTTTTTTCCCTCTTTAAGGAGGTTTTTTTTCCCCCGGCTTGTATATACGCCTATTGCCCTATGTTGGAGTTAGATGTCTGCGAAAGCACGCGAACAGCACAAGGAAGAAGAAGAAGCTTGGAGCACAACACACAAGACTGAATGTATTACTAGAGAATGTACAAAGATAAGTAGCCCATTAGGGCAATAGGCGTATATACAAGCCGGGGGAAAAAAACCTCCTAAAGAGGGAAAAAAGTGCCCCGGCGGTCCTAGAGTGTTCACACACATCACTACCTAAATATATCAACAAATCCCCCCTGGGAGTGATGCGATGAACAAGGAGCTAGCACTCATGTATAAGGAAGTGCCAAGCTATGTGGAAATCACTCCACAAAAGGAAGTAAGCCCAAAGCTTTGCGGAAAGCTTCAAACTTCTCCCTAGGCAGAGCCTTCGTGAAAAGGTCTGCAATGTTCTCCTGCGTGGGCACATATGCCAAGCTGATCTCCCCAGCAGAGAACCTCTCCCTGACATAGTGATAATGCACCTCAATGTGCTTAGTGCGAGCATGGAACACAGGGTTCCTCGCAACTGCCAATACGCTCTGACTGTCAGTGAAGATGGTGGTGGCAGAAGACTGGCCAACACCCAAATCAGCCATAAGGCGTCTGAGCCACACACACTCAACAGTCGCTGTGAAAGCTGCCCTATACTCAGCCACACAACTGGAAGTGGCCACAGTAGGCTGCTTCTTGCTCAACCAAGATATACATGAGCTACCAAGCATGAAGCAAAAACCACTAGTGGACACACGAGTGTCATAGCAACCAACCCAATCTGAGTCAGAAAAAGCATGCAAATCTGTCGGTAGTGATCCCCCCTTGGGATAAAACAACCCAAGTAGCCGAGTACCACTCAAGTAGCGAAAGATGCGCTTAACCGCCTTCCAATGCGTGACTCCTGGGCAATGCATAAACCTGCTCATCTATGAGACAACAAACTGAATATCTGGCCGAGTAATGCATAAGTAAATCAAGCATCCAGCAGCCTGCTGATAGAGAACAACATCAAATGCATCTCCAGCATCATGAAGACTCAATCGTAAACCTGTCTCCATAGGAGTGGCAATAGGCTTACAGTCTTCAAGGCCAAAACGCTGCAATAATGTGTCAATATATTTCGTTTGACACAAAGCCATTCCACCATCAACTTGCATAAACTGAATGCCCAAATAGTGATGCAAATGCCCCAAATCAGACATCTCAACTGAGGCATGCAAATCAGCCTTAAAATCAGCAATATCATTGAAGGCAAAGTCCGAAATATTCATGTGCTTCAAACAGTTTTTGGTTTTGGCTGAAAATCTATGAGCATGTAAAATGGGCACCCTCCATTCAGATCGAGGGGGGGAATATATGTCTTCTGATTTTAATGCATTTCTAGCTGAACATGGGATAAAGCACCAGTGTACAGTGTCGTATACACCTCAACAGAATGGAGTTGCTAAACAAAAGAACATGTCACTCATGGAGATGGCGAGGTGTATGGTCAAGAGTCAGGCTTTACCACATAGTTTTTGGCTTGAGGCTGTCATGTGTGTAGCATATGTACTGAACAGGTGTCCCACTAAAGCACTGCAGTCTATCACTCCATATGAGGCTTAGCATGATCGCAAGCCATCTGTTGCTCATCTGCGTGTTTTTGGTTGTTTGGCATATGCATTAGTGCCTGAACAACATCGCAGAAAATTGGATGACAAAGCAGTAAAATGTATTTTTTTTTGGTATAGTTCTGAAAGTAAAGGCTATCGTCAGTATCATCCACAAACTAAACACATTCTAGTTAGCCATGATGTTGTTTTTGTGGAAGATGCTATTCAACCATTGCTTTCATGTACTAAGGAGACATCTGTTAGCTCCAAAGACATGTATGATACTTTGCTGCCTCTTTTTACAAGTGGATAGTCTAGTGCTGGTCCCAATGAGGCAACTTCTCAGCCTTTGGAGGTTTCATGTGATGATGCAGATCATTCCATTTCTGATGCAGATTTACATGATGCACTAGTTGATGAGAGAGCTGATATTGAGCAGGCAAAAACTATGCCAAAATGGCTAGTGCAAACTTTGCGTGACAGCAAATTAGATGCATCTCTATCATATCGTACTCGTTCAAGCTCTCATAGTGCCTCTTTTGCATCTGATTGCTATGCTATGGCTGCATCTTGTCTCTGTGATGAGAATGAGTCTGTTTCGTTTGATGAAGCACAAAATTCAGAAAATTGGATGGCTGCTATGCAATCTGAATATGATGCTATAATGAAGAATGGTACTTGGTCTTTATGTGACTTGCCTCTAGGCAAGAAGCCCATTGGCACTAAGTGGGTGTACAAGCTAAAGCATAAACCCGATGGTACAGTTGACATAAGGCTAGGATTGTTGCAAAGGGTTATGCACAGGAAAGAGGCATTGATTTTGATGAGACCTTTGCACCTACATGCCGTATGACTACTGTTCGGAGCATCTGTGCACTTGCAGCTCATCATGGTTGGAATGTACATTAGTTGGACATTAAAACAACATTTCTGAATGGTGACTTGCATGAAGAAGTGTATGTTTTTCAGCCCCGTGGCTTTGTCCAGAAAGGGCATGAAAACCAGGTGTGCAGGTTAAAGAAGGCATTATATGGTTTAAAGCAAGCACCATGTGCTTGGTATGAGAAGATACATGCATATCTGATTGCACATGGCTTTGAGAACAGTCCAACTGAAAGCACCTTATATGTTAAGTGTGCTAATGATGTGCTTCTGATCATTGTTGTCTATGTTGACGACATGCTGCTCACTAGTCCTATTGAGAAGCATATTGCTGATTTTAAGGCTAATTTGCATGCCTCATTTGAGATGTTTGATTTGGGGCATTTGCATCACTATTTGGGCATTCAGTTTATGCAAGTTGATGGTGGAATGGCTTTGTGTCAAACGAAATATATTGATACATTATTGCAGCATTTTGGCCTTGAAGACTGTAAGCCTATTGCCACTCCTATGGAGACAAGTTTACGATAGAGTCTTCATGATGCTAGAGATGCATTTGATGTTGTTCTCTATCAGCAGGCTGTTGGATGCTTGATTTACTTATGCATTACTCGGCCAGATATTCAGTTTGTTGTCTCATAGATGAGCAGGTTTATGCATTGCCAAGGATTCAAGCATTGGCAGGTTGTTAAGCGCATCTTTCGCTACTTGAGTGGTACTCGGCTACTTGGGTTGTTTTATCCCAAGGGGGGATCACTACCGGCACATTTGCATGCTTTTTTTGACTCTGATTGGCTGGTTGCTATGACACTCATGTGTTCACTAGTGGCTTTTGCTTCATGCTTGGTAGCTCATGTATATCTTGGTTGAGCAAGAAGAAGCCTACTCTGGCCACTTCCAGTTGTGAGACTGAGTATAGGGCAACTTTCACAGCGAATGTTGAGTGTCTATGGCTCAGACGCCTTATGGTTGATTTGGGTGTTGGTCAGACTTGTGCCACCACCATCTTCGCTGACAGTCAAAGCACATTGGAAGTGCGAGGAACCCTATGTTCTATGCTCGCACTAAGCACATTGAGGTGCATTATCACTATGTCAGGGAGAGGTTCTCTGCTAGGGAGATTAGCTTGGCATATGTGCCCACACAGGAGAACATTGCAGACCTTTTCACGAAGGCTTTGCCTAGGGAGAAGTTTGAAGCTTTCCACAAAGCTTTGGGCTTACTTCCTTTTGTGGAGTCATTTCCACGTAGCTTGGCACTTCCTTATACATGAGTGCCAGCTCCTTGTTCACCGCATCACTCCCAGGGGGGATTTGTTGATATATTTAGGTAGTGATGTGTGTGAACACACTAGGACTGACGGGGCACTTTTTAAATCCCTCTTTAGGAGGTTTTTTTCCCCCGGCTTGTATATACGCCTATTGGCCTAATGGGCTACTTATCTTTGTACATTCTCTAGTAATACATTCAGTATTGTGTGTTGTGCTCCAAGCTTCTTCTTCTTCCTTGTGCTGTTCGCGTGCTTCCGCAGACGTCTAACTCCAATAGATTCATTTGAATTATGTGGGGTAAATGATGTGGATTCGTTTGAATTAAGAGGATTAAATGATGGAGATTCATTTGAATTAAGTGGAGTAGATAACATGGATTCATTTGTAATATGTGGATTCATTTGATTTAACTGTATTAAATGATGGGGATTCATTTGAATTAAATGGAGTAAATGATGTGGATTAATTTGAAATATGTGGATTAAATGATGTGGATTCATTTGAGTTAAGTGGATTAAATGATGTGGATTCATTTAAATGATGTGCATTAAATGAAGTATCATTTGAATTATGTGGATTAAATAATGTGGATTCATTTGAATTATGTGGATTAAATGGACTGGTATGATTTGAATTATGTGCATTAAATGAAGTGGTATCATTTGAATTATGTGGACTAAATGATGTGGACTCATTTGAATTATGTGGATTAAATGAAGTGGTATCATTTGAATTATGTGGATTAAATGAAGTGGTATCATTTGAATTATGTGGATCAAATGATGTTAATTCATTTGAATTATGTGGATTTAATGAAGTGGTATCATTTGAACTATGTGGATTAAATGATGTGGATTCATTTGATTATGTGGATTAAATGAAGTGCTATCATTTGAATTATGTGGATTAAATGAAGTGGTATCATTTGAACTATGTGGATTAAATGATGTGGATTAAATGAAGTGGTATCATTTGAATCATGTGGATTAAATAATGTGGATTCATTTGAATGATGTGGATTGAATGAAGTGGTATTATTTGAATTATGTGGATTAAATGATGTGGATTCATTTGAATTATGTGGATTAAATGATGTGGTATCATTTTAATGATTTGATTTCTGTGAATTAGATGATATGGATTCTTTTGAAGTAAAATTAGTGTCCTTGTTTTGGAGATTTGAAAGTAAAACATGGCAAGAATGCCAGATGTGAATAAACATGACCTTGATCATGTTGAATCTCAAAGGATTTTGTCTTCGTAGAATGCTCAATTTTTGTAATCAGGATTAGCATTTTTATTCCACCAAGATTTAGAGCCACAGGGATTAGAAGGACAACCAAGAAAGAAGTAAAAAGGCTATGTCCAAATAATTTTGTTTGTGGTGTTCTCTTTCGAGTTACAAGAAGGGCAAAAGAAACAACACTATTAAAGCTTTCTGACTTACAGCATAAAGGATTAGTAGAAAGTCTACTTTGACGCTTTGTTCAAGTTGAAAGAACGTTACCAAATAATTATCAAATAGCACTATATTTCATTCAAAAAGTTTTTGTACAAGATATTCTTCATCGACGTGTAGATTGGGATGATCGCCCAAAGAATGCAAGTATAGGTGTAGGTCATCCTCAAAATCGGGAAGAATTTTGTAATCAAGGAAATGAAGGCCCTCTTCCTCAAAAGTGTCCCTACATATTTCTACCTAAAGACCATAGCCTTATCCATGATTTATCATCACAGGGAGCAGAATTATGTAACAATGAAGGATTAACAATTCCTGAATTACAAAGAACAATTGATGATCAACAAACGATGATTGATGATTTAGAAAATCAAGTGAGCATTTTATAAATATCTCTTGATGCATATGAGAACATATATGGAAGACCATCAGAGGCATCATGCATCTTTTGATTGGTTCACTATTGATGAATTATTCAATCAACAAAACACTGAATAGATAAGCTGCTTTTTGTAATCAAAGACATCACTTTATGATAAAGACATCGTTTTTGCAATTGAATCTAACCAAAGTACTCAAAGTACATCATTTTCTTCATTTTGAATATCATCATCTATTACATGTACCATGTCATCTATTTCTTCCATGTCTAAACCATCATTGTGATCTACATCTAAATCATGATCACTCCATGAATCATGTGTTAAAATTTCATGAGTTTGAAATTCTCCAAAAGTTTGTTGTGTTGTTATAGAAGCTGTCTTGGTTGGAGCATGTAACAAATGCATATTACAAAAAATGTATACCAAATCATTGGCACGTGATACACTTAAGCGATTTCTTTGTTTTGAATGAAGAAAATCATATGCACTCCAACAACGTTCACAATGACCGCTTGAAGCTGTTACTAAAAGCACTCTCATAACTATATGTTGCAACTCCACTAATTCACCTCCGCATTCTTTCCACCATATAAGAGGTGGATGCTTTTGAATTGCTTCAACGTGCCATGAATCTCCAAAACATCCTTCTCAATTTACATAAGCTACTCTCTTGTGGAATGCATCTCGATCATCTGTGTCTAGAAGTAATAACTGACATGTGGTTTTGAAATTTGCCATGACTTCTTTGTCAGATGCTTGAACATTGAGTTGAAATGTTGGATCAAAGACGAATGCTATTCCATGTAAATAAGTATGCATTTGCATCCATCTTTTCTCTGCTAAAGATACAATCTGTGTTTTTTCTCCTAATGAAAATTGATTAAAGTCCTTCACTTTTGAATAGCTTCTAACATAATCCAATAAACTTTTCCTATCACAAATTTATCAATATCAAAAATTTGTAAAAGTTCCACAAAAGGTTTAGTGATACCGATGATTTTTTCAAAATTGTGCCAAAAATTTTGTGACTATATTAGAGACATACACTTCGAAGCCGCAACTCAATAAGAAGGATACTTCTCTAGCCATGCCTCCCATCTTCAATCAGAAATCATTTCTACAAGGGCTAGCTTGACATCCAATAATCACTGAGCACAATATAGGCAGTTGCAAATCGTGTAGCACAAAAGATATGAAGTGCTTTATTGGGATTTTGAACAAAAGAGCAAATATGAAAATTGATGTTGTCTGATAAATTTGATCACATGATTTGCATCTCATAAACTTTGTTTAATGAAAGATAATCTACCTATATCTTTCAATAATAGATTTACTGTATGAGTTGCACATGGAACCCAAGTAATGCCTTCATACTTGTTTTGAATTGCAATTCCAACACTTCAAAAATTACATGCATTATCAGTCACTATCGTATTTTTCGGACCACCCACGCGTGATATAGCATGTTCATATATCTTTACAAGAAAATCTAAACTTTTTTCTTTAAGAGAAGTATCAACAGCTTCCAAAAACATGCTTCCCTTTGGACATATAACCATGGCAGTAATCAATGGCTTCTTCTGAAAACTTGTCTATCCATCCAATGCTATTGTGCATCCATACATGGGTACAAAATCAAGCACTATTCACTTTAAAATAGCTTCAATACTTTTCTTCACTTTATCTACATACTCTGTTCGCATTTTATTGTAACCTGGCATGGTGAATCCTGTAGTTGACATCAAAACATCTTTGAAAATATGATTACGAATAACGTTGGAAGGAATCCCACATAAAATGCTTGAGTCCATTTAAGATGAAGCTCACAACAATCTTGCTTTTCAAAAGCTATAGGTATTGTATTCTATGATTTAGTATGGACAAAGCATGGTGACACATTATTAGATCCGCCGTTTTTACTACATTCACCGGGTCCACTCTTTCTTGACATAGCTGGAGAAAATGGAGTACATGTATCTTGATTATTCTTGAAAATAGTTTGTGATACTCGAGTAGAAATATCATGAGGATCCTCTATTGTCATTGATGCATCTACTCGTTCTTGCTCTACACGTGGACTACTTCGAAAGTGCTTTGAACTACTCATGCTTTTAAATCTTTTTGATGTGATACCTTGACATTTACATTTGTTTGCATAACTTGCAAAGTGTACCCATATATTAATGTCTGGATTAGAGCGTCCTACCACATTATTACCTAAACTAAAAAGATGCCCTTTTATTCGAGTTCCATTTCCTACATAATGATGTCCACAACATTTGCATTGTATTGTGGAGATTGTTTTACCCTCTTGATGAATAATCACATATGACCATTCTTTTCCCTTTCCCACAATGCTTGCTTTATGAAGACTTTATATCTACAAAAAGACAACATAAATCAATATTGAATAAGATATATATTCCATTAAATATATATCTTAAAATATATACAAACTACTTTGAATCTCTCTTAAAGTTTTTAAACCTATTAATCTATGTATTTACATTTTCTGTCTATTAAAGTTCTCAATCATACACATACATACTATTGTGAAGTAAGAATCAATGTCGAGTCAGAAAATCACAATAGATTTTAATCCTCAATCATATGCACACATACAATTACACATACCATTGTGAAGTAAGAATCAATGTTGAGTCAGGCAATCACAATAGATTTTAATTCTCAGTCATACACACATACAATTACACATACGATTATGAAGTAAGAATCCATGTTGAGTTAAACAATTACAATAGGTTTTAATTCTCAATCATACACACACATACACTTATACTATTGTGAAGTAAGAATCAATGTTGCATCAAACAATCACAATAGATTTTAATTATCATACACATGCATACAATTACACATACTATTGTGAAGTAAGAATCAATGTTGAGTCAAACAATTATAATAGATTTTAATTCTCAATCATACACACACTATTGTGAAATAAGAATCAATGTTGAATCAGACGATTACAATAGATTTTAATTCTCAATCATACATCCACATAGAATTACACATACTATTGTGAAGTAAAAATTGTTGTTGAGTCAAACAATCACAATAATTTTTAATTAATCTCAATCATACACACACATACATTTACCCATACTATTGTGAAGTAAGAATCAACGTTGAGTCATTCAATCACAATAGATTTTAAACTCTCAATCATATGCACATACACTTACACATACTATTGTGAAGTAAGAATCAATGTTGAGTTAGACAATCACAATAGATTTTCATTCACAATTATACACTCATTTGCACATACACATACTATTGGATGAAATTTTGTTGGATCCCTTTACAATTCAAGGATCTAAGAAGGTATTAATAAGTTTACAAGACAAAGCCATCTAGAGACCTAGAAAGTTCTAGTTCACTTATTAACACCTTCTCAACCCTTGAATTATCAAAAAGAGGATAAAACATTTTCCAACACACACAATAGTTTTTAATTCACAATCATACACACACACATGCGCATACACAATCACATTAGATTTTCACTGAAAATCATATGAGATACATGCACATACGCATACACATACTATTGTGAAGTAAGAATCAATATTGATTCAAACAATCACAATACATTTTTACCCACAATCATACACACACATACATATACTATTGTGAAGTAAGAATCAATGTTCAGTCAAACAATCACAATAGTTTTTAACTCACAAACAAAAATATTTTTCTTTATTGTTTTCAGATTACAATACTAAATATTTTTAACAAGAGCTTAAACCTTGTTCTTTGTATGACACTATAAGTTCGCAAAAAACAAAGTAACTCTTATGAGAAATGACTATATGCGCATTCTTTTATAAAACAATATTTGACCAACTTATTTATGATAAAAAAGTATTCGACCAATAGTTTTTCAATCGAAATAATTTTCAATCGAAAAGTTTTAAGTTTTTGATCGAATGCACATTTGATCAGAAATGCACCGAGCTGCCATGCAATAAGTATTCGCTCCTATCCGAATAAGCTGATATGGCATCAAATAATTCGATCAAATACTAAGGCTTTAATGTAAAATTCCGTAATTTTATTCATGAATAAACGAATTGTCAAATAACGAATAATGCAACCTAGGACTTAACATAGTGCCACATCATTGTAAATCACAAGCACACACAATGAAAAAGAATGTGGTATCCATGGAGTGACTAGTTGATAGGTATGAAGACCATCACATGATGAGATAGAAATACACACAGCTACAACAAGAACAAGGCAAGCATGCAGATGGGGTGCACACACACATACACATACACTCACAAGTAGGCAAGAAATAAAATCATTCAAAAAGTTCACTATATTGCAAAAGTATAATATAGATGGTCACAAGATTTTTTTGATCTCTAAGATCACTCCAAACAATTAACCCTAACAAATGCGAGCTCTTTCACTTAGATATACTTTTTAAGACCTCTAACCACACTGTAACGTTTGATCTAACTTTAAAATTGGTCTCTAGAGGCTATTTGGAGGTCGAAATGGTGTAAAAAAAATACAAAATTCAATATGGTTATTCTACTCATGCCCATGAAACTTGAATACTCTTATATGTTATAATGTTCGCCTAATTATTGATAAAAATAGGATTTTATGACAAAAATAGGCATTGTTACATATATTTTGGGTAAAAAGTGAAAAAAAAAAAACCTAATTTGAAGAGGGATTTGAGATGGAAAATTTGGTAGACTCCTTTCTCCTACACTTCCATGCTTTTCCTTTCCTTTTATCGCATTCTTCATCCTTTGATTGAGCTTTGACTGCTTTGATTTGGAATTTTTTTGGCTGACTTTCGAGCTTCTTTCAACACTTCCCCTCCCTTCTTTCTTTCATCCGTGACAAACATCTTTCTGGCATTCGAATGAGCGTGGGTGTTGATGCACAAATATCAAGTGCTAGATTTTGCCACTCTAGTATAGTAGTTGGTACTTGCAAAACCTCTGAACAAAGTAGATTGCAAGTTTTTGGAGACTATTTTTGAGTTGTTTGAATATCTTTTATGTTTATCCTTAAAAAGAATATGGAAATGGCATGTTAAAAGAAAATAAAAGATTGTGGAATGAGGGTATGCATGAGTGATTTGTGACCATTTGAGAACAAAATAAAAGATGGACTCAATGGAGGTTTCATTAGAGATTTCCCACATGTGCAATTAGTTCCCTAGTTGCCACCCATACCACCTAAGAAGTCCTTTTGTAATGATTCCCAGGAAACACATCTATACAAAGACTATCCTTAAAATCTAGATAGGAGCAAACTAGCATCTATCAATCTGGTGACAACACCTCCCTCCACCTTTCATAGTGAAGAGGATAAAGTGAAGGTATCCTCATGCAGGTAGTCACTAGAGTTATCAAAATGCAAGAAAATGTAAATGGATTGCACCCCTTCAAAGCAACATGAAACCTTTCAAAACTCATACAACATATCGATCCACTAGAGGCCACACAGAGTAATGGTGTTGTGGGCACAAAACCTTATTTTGTGTAATTGTTCTTGTTCTTAGTTTTCTTTCCGATGCCTATCTTTTTTTCTTTGACTTGTCAGTTAACTATGTAATAGGTGAAGTATAACTAATGTAATAGAAATTATTGTCTGAATCTAAATAAGTGTGAGAGCATGAGTTAATTATTAGATGTGGAGTAGATATACAATTGCCATAAGTGAAGAAGAAGGAGTTCTAGTAGGGTTGCAGATTAGAGCATGAACCTGAGTAATCTTGTGTGGAAAAGTATAGGACCTGTATTCTCAAGTACCTCCAAACAAGAACTCACTAATGACCATTGGGAATTTGCGATGGTTACAAAAGTTTCGATTAAGTTGTTCCAATGTGTAGTACCAAACAAAGAATAACACCTCTAACACACTTGCTCCCTTTCCCAAATACAATGCATGAGGTAGGTAGTATGTGCCTCTTCGTTTGAAATACAATCAAATGTTTGAGGTAGGTCTTTCTTGCCCTCTTTTTTATAAATACATACATTTGGTTCCCCTATGGGTGAACCAATATACAAAAGTAAGATGTGCATATACTTCGCACACTTATAATAATTTGGGTGATAAAACAAATTCTAAACTATAGAGGTATCTCCTAAGCATCACCAATAAATTCTAGCATGTTACACAAGTAAAAAATGTAGAAACACTTCCATTCCACATTTGGAACCGTAAGCATGCCAAGATATAGTTGACATAGCCACCAACCCCATTTCCAAAACTATCAAAACTTGATAGGTGAACCCTACTTCTTTGCACAAAAAATCCAAATCAACTCTAACTTTAGTGAGATTTATGTATTTGAAAACAACAAGATGAACTTTCCAACAAGCTAAACATCATTGAAATTACTCACTTGAGCAAAGAGCAACAATCATCCAAAGTTGATTGACTATGGTTGTGGTATTTCTACCCTCTGTGCAAACATGGTTCAGGGAATGGGGAATTCTGATAAGTATATAAAAACTAAACATTTCTACCCAACACATAACAATTAATTCCATAAACAAAAAGTACTAACTCCACAAAGTAAGATAATTGAATTAAGATAACTGAATGAGATGAATAGATATAGCACCAAAAATGACTTCCCTTATGAGTTCGGAACAAGTTACAAGCAATAAAGAGCTTCTAGAGTCTATGTAATACATGATCTCTCTTCTTCTTGATACAAGGAAGTGAAAGCAATTCATAACTATTGGGGAAATAGATCGGTTACACTTCAACTTTTTCTAATCTATCTAATGGCTAACAGTCTGCTATTTAAAATAAATTTTACAAAATATAGTTTTTTCAAAATTACAAAGGTTGCACCAATGGCCTACTAACACTGGCATGCATGGTGGATAGAACCCACTAAGCAGTCTTAGGGCTATAGTCCATCACCTCCTTTCGAAGGTGAATGATGATTCTCTCCCTTAGGCAAATGACCTGCCAAGATGAGAAGGTTGCAAAAGACACCCACTTTGGTGTCCAAATTTTGCAATTTCTTGATTCTCGCCTCCTTGACTTCCTTTTTGAGCTTGCAGAAGACTACTTCAGCTGAGTTAACCCGCCCCTGTGTCTCTATCGCTTCCTTTAACAATGAGTACACAGTTTGGAAACACCATATTGTTTGCTATGCATGTTTATTGCCAATGTTGCCAAGCAAAATCCCATCTTCATCGATGAACTCTTAGGAAGACATGCATAATTTATTTGAAGCATGCCTTGTGAAATAACTATTGCATCTCTGACAATGGAACCATCATTCTTGGTTTGTAATACCATCTGCAGCTTTAGAGTGTGAGCAATAGATGCCAAACCTAAAATGACTTGAGTTTCTTTGTTGATATGGAGCTAGAACATTTGCATGTTCTCCCTTCCTTGCTCTAGCTACTCATGCATATAGAGTAGGAAGGAGAGTGTCACCGAGTGTATTCGAATATGCTTCCAATCGATCATGGCATATTCCAGTAAACCCTTGCTCATGAACCACTCCACATGAGCTCACAATAGGTGATACAAAATATACAACCGATGCATATCGGTGAACTTGATGGGATTGGTCAACACCATTGCCATCATCGCTACAAGAAAGTCATCGTTGGTTAGCAGAAATTGTATGGAAACACAATAGAGCTTTGATCATGATAGCGCAAATAGAATTTCGAACACTCAATAATGCTAGATAGATGCACATTTGGCTTAAGTATGAAGTCTCTCACTCATCCCTTTCAATTGGGTGCAATGCTGCATGAGTTAATCAACCTCAATCCGTGGGATTTTGTCATCATACAGTGAGAATACGAATGATTTCTTGAACCACCATCCATAAACCTCTTAACTCCCATGCATGTTAGCCACTTATTACTCCACTTCTTTGATTACCGATGCTTTTAGGTTGTCCTATATATATTTTTCCAAATTTTCTCATTATGTTCCCTATCTACATATTAACAAAAAATAAAAAAAGACCATGCTACTCAGGGGCCAAAAAAGTTTGGTACGGTCGAAGCTTAGACCCATGGATTATAGTTCGAAGTACCTCATTGCCCAAGGTCGCTAGTCTCAATGTTGTCGAACCTAGTTTAGCGTGAATATGGAAAGGTAGTTCTACAATAACTTGAATTTTCCTGCTTGCATTTCCATTCTGGAATTAAAAAATAAGACCAAATTGTCTATTCAAAACATTGGGGTTTTTAGATGACAATCATGCCATTGTACTTGATAGTGTTGGACTTCTTTCGTTAACAAAAAACTATGATATCTACACTCCTCCAATTGCCACAAAATATCAATTCGGTGCACAAAAGAATCTTCTGGGAACATGAGATCGTAGGTAACCCATAAGTTTGAAATAGAGAATTCCATATGCATGATAGTCTCTAGGCTATAGGCTAATTTGAAAGGAGTAAATCCAACAACTACCTTGTAAGAAGTTCGATTGGTAATTTCTACTCCCACTTAGTTGGGTAGTCTAACAACATCTTTTGTAGCATCATTAGTAAAACTTTATCAGTGTTGTTGGCCAAAACATTCACCCAAGGATAATACACAGAGCTAAACTTGTGCTCAATACGGTAATAGTGTATAATATTTTTTATGAGCTGATTTAGGAAATAAGTGCCACGATCAGAGACTAAATCCAAAAGAAGTCCAAAGCACAAAAATAGGTTGATACCATAGCCACACTACTTGCAATGGCATGCTTAAGAGCCTAGGATTTTGCCCACCTAATACAATAATTTGTGCATGTCAAAATAAAATTTTGGCCTGAAGAACTAGCCGATGGCCATATTGGACCAATGAAATCAAGCCCCCATTTTTAAAGGGCTCTAGTGGTAAAACCACTTGGAGAGGAAAACGATGCTCATCCCATGATTCCTCTGTCCATTGACAAGGATCACATTGGCGTACTACTTCACGAGCATCCTTATTCAAGGTTGGATATCAAAGACCACTATGCACAATCTTTTGGACAATAAGCTCTGCAATACAATGTCCACCAGCAAGTCCGAAATGAGCATCCAGAATGATTGTTCAAACTTTGTGTGGGGGAACACATCGTAACCAAGCTCTAGCCAAATCTGAAAAGTATACTTGGTCCAAAATAACTTGAAAACTGCTACTCCACTAGGAGAGTTTCTTTTTTCTAGTAGACTGTAAATGAGTTAGAGGAACATTTGTAGCAATAAAGGACATCATTTCATCATATCAAGTGGATTTATATAGTTCAAGCTCAAAGACATCTGTAACATGAAAAATGTCTTCATCCAAAAAAGATTATCGATCTTGTCTGAAGGTTTGCCGCTATCCAATTGGGATAAAAAATGAGCCACTACATATGAAGATCTTGGTCGATGGACCACATCATAGTCAAACTCTTGCAAAAGTAACTAAATTATGCTGCTTAACTAGATATAAGAAAGTTGAAGGGTCCAAATGAAAAGTGAATGATCTATAGATAATGTCAAGATTTCTTAATGGAATAAATTAATCCCAAGCATTCATGTTTAGTTATTGAATAGTTCTTCTGGACATTTGTCAGGCATCACCTTGCATAAAGCAAGGACAATTTTAATGGTACAAATTTTATAGGTTCAAAAGACCCAAAATGTGCATGTGCATAAGCTTGACCTTCAAAATGAATGTGCATACGTATAAGCTTTGTCTTCAAGAGTGCACCTTTATTCAATGAAATCTCTTTGACACATTATCTTTTCTCAACAATTGATATGGGGTTCTTCTTCTATTTAGAGGGAAGGTATGGATGTGTGTATCGTGCCTCTCTCCAGCTCTCTCACCTTCCTCTTCATAGCGGTCTTCTTCAACATAGAGGTCATCTTCCACGGTCCACCTGCAAAGTCAGAAGTTCAACGAATTTGTCTTAGAACTTGGATGCAAAGCACGTCATCCATGGGCTATTTGAATCCGCACTTATAAAAAGGCACCGTGGAAAAAAGGCGTCTAGTTTGATAATCCATTCGAAATCATGTTGTCCTCGAGCTCAGAAGGTGCAGAAATCTTCTTCTCCAGGGAGGAGATCGATAAGTGCTCGCCATCGCGGAGAGATGGCATCGACGTACAGAAAGAGACATTTCTTCGCTACTCGTACTGCTCTTTCCTCCAAACCCTGGGCATACGATTGCAATTGTAAGTTATTCTCGGTTCTGTGTATTTATTGGGGGGGTAAGGAATCATTCTTGATGAATCAAAATTGCACGTGATCCTTGAAGCAGCAGACTTGCACGTGCTTTCCCGATCTATTTTTCATTGGATTTGTGTTTAGTGGGGATATATGTAATGTGCGAAGTGAATCTGAATGGTTCGTCTAGCTCTTAATAGAGAAGTTATCTCGAATTCCCGACATTGTTCTGTAGGTGAAGGAGCATGCATTTATGATCAATACTGCTTGGATGTCTTTACAGGCCTCAGACGACCATAGCGACAGCTATGGTGCTTTGTCACCGGTTCTTCCTTCGGAGGTCACATGCGTACCATGATAGATTTGTATGGACATCTTTCCTTCACTTTTTTTTTTTCCTTTAATTTTCGCAGTAAGAATGGTTACCTGCTGCGCTGATTTTTTTTGAGCCTTCAGTACCGGGGCTTAAAGGATATACCATTTTTAAAGATAATGAGTTTGGAAAAAGCGTGTTCTGATAAGGGTATAAAGCTTTTGCATTTATTTTTTGGAAACCCTTGGCCTTGTTTGTATAGTCGTCTGACTTTGAACTGAGCACTGTCAATTGATGCAAACTTTAGAATGGGTTTGTTTGTCAAGTGTCGACTAATAATCATTGTATCCAATGCTGTTCTTTCTATTACTCAAATGCAGAATTTCAAGGACTATGATCATCAAATTCTCTATTCCTCTGCAGGTAATTGCCACAAGTGCCCTATTTCTTGCTGCAAAATCAGAGGAGACACCCAGGCCTCTCAACAGCTTTGTTCTAGTTTCTTATGAGATGTGCCATAGACAGGACTTAGCCAGTTTCAATTACAATATGCCGAAGGTTTTCTATTTTTCTGTCCCTTTCCAGCTTATTTGTCAAAACTTTAGGATATCTTTCTTATCTATGGATTGTTGTGCAAGAAATGATTCAATCATTATTGAGTTTCAGGATATCCCCCTTATTTTTTTTATATATACTTTTCAATTTGTAGGACTGGTTTGAACATTACAAAGAGCGCATTCTTGAGGCAGAACAATCAATACTAACTGCACTGGATTTTGAAATCAGCGTTGAACATCCATACACACAGTTGGTATCAGTCCTTAATAAGAATGGTTTGCTGCAATCGAATCTCTTCAACATTGCGTGGAAGTTTGTCAATGATGGGTAGGCATCTTGGCTGGGTGTATCCCTCCATAAGTCATATTGGGTCTTGTGGCTATCTGCACAGTTCATTGTCTACATACAGTTCCACTTACTACTCAATCACATCTGTGAATAAAGAATTTGTCCTTGAACATATGCTAATTTTTTTTTGTCTGCATAGAATTTACTTTCTCTACTTGTGTCATGTGGTACTTTAGGTGCTTTACTTTTGAGATGTTTCTTTGTTTTTCATATTTATTGTGTGTCTGTGTTTTATGTCTTCTCCTTTTTTTCTTGGATTGCTGTCGTTGCCATTACTATGTGGGATGTTTCTTTTCATAGGTTACAGCTATGTCAATATCTTGTGTTATTTAACTGGTTTTGTTAACATTACCATGATTCTTTTCATATCATACTGAAATCTGACTGCTCTCACTGTCATTTCTTCTTCTTTTGAACTGAAGTCATGCAATTGCAGGTTTTCCTTGTCTTGAATCAAGTCCTTTACTTCTTTTCAACTACAGGCATATATAGCTTCTGTTGCAGTTAAATACGGATTGCAGACTGTATACTTGGGCATCGTCTATTAATCTTGGTATGAGAGGAAGATTGGTAGCTTGTTGGGTTGTAAGCATTATAAAATATTAGAACTTAAGGAAATCTTCTCATGCTCAAGTTTTATTGTAGGTTTTTTTCTTAAAAAAAGATGAGGCTATGTTTTATACAACTAACATGCTTGCTTGTTTGTCTCCTTATTGAATGTATATTGACTTATTTGAACCTCAAGCGAGGAGAAAGTCAAGGTTCCGTACCAGAAAAAAAATATTTATACGATATCAATCTGGTTACTTTTCCGAAGTATGCAATGATATTACACTGAGAGAACAGTTAGTAGATAATGTTTGGAAATCCGGTTGGTGCTCAGGAACAAGGATATCTATTACAAAAGCCTCGTACAGATTTTTTGAGCTTCGTTCTACGTTGCCTTATGACAGTATCATATCACATCTTTCGGTCATATTGATGCCCTGGACCACAGTTTGACAAAGAATTGACATCACTCAATCATATAGTGCGTTTCTTACCCTTAAAAGGTTACTGACATGTATCCTCACAAGGCTGAAAGGGGGGTTACTGTCCTTTAAAGTCTTACTGACAACATTTTATTTTATGTATGGCTCCAACTGAGCATATTTTGACTGATAGATCCTCAGGGTTTGTGCTATGTGGAAATTATGAATTGGCAATGTGGAAGCCTGAGATCCAGCTGTGTTGAAATTTGGAAAGGGACAGTCCAAATGGAAGCTTTTACTTTCCTACACTCAAAGATTTTGCAAGCATGAGGTAAATTTGTCATTGTCCTGGAGAGATGGCCTTTAGGGTGGGTCCTTCACGATGGTTGGTTATGGTGCTCATGCTCAGACAGTGTACTCTCAAGTTAACGAGATTGAACTGCTGGTCATGCCCTTTAAGCTTTTTTTTGGAGGGTTCGTGTAAGAACAGGAACATAATACTTTATTCCATTTGACCACAAGTATCTGGCTACATGACCTATGTGTCAAACTAGCTGCCATGTTGTACAAGTAGATGCTCCACAATGGAAAAACATTTGTAGCTAAAAAATCGAATTTATTGGCATTCATTGTCAACAGGATAGTGTAGATCGTGATGCCCAACATGGTGCAACTCTTTTCTGTGGAGCTGAATAGCTTTTTAAGTGACATAGGGCAACCATTCACCTACGTATAGAGGCGATGGATGGATGCAAGTATGATCTTTCTATATCAGCACATGTTCCTTTATCATCATTCTATTTTCATCCTCAGGAAGTGTCGAAAATCCAAATTATGGAGTTGTTCAGGTAACTTTTCTCATAAAGCTTGCTGTCTTCTTGTTTCTCAATTTGAGATGTTGTCTCTTCAATGTTAACTTGAGCTTGAATTGAATGCTGTTCAGAGTTGGAAATATGATGTTTTTATCAACGCACTGCACAGAGAAGGGTTTTAAATAATGACTGGATTGGATCTCTGTACTGCTGTGGTGTCTAATGGTTTTTTTCTTTGGGTTGAATTATCTGTAAATCATGAAGCATATTTTGCAGGCTGAGAAGCTCCCTTTGGCTTCAGTTCAAGCCCAATCATATAGCTGCTGGAGCTGCCTTCCTTGCAGCTAGGACAATGAATATGAATTTGTTGATGAGTGGAGGTTCTGAATGGTGGCAAGACTTCCAGACCTCACCGGTCATTTTAGATAGTATGCTGTTTGTCTTCTAAACGTGAACTAAGATTTGTACAAATGTTTTAGTATGTTAATTCTGTATTTTTCGATGTTCAGCTGTGGTTCGGCAGATGCTAGAGCTCTATGGATGAAGAAGGTTTTGAGAACGGTCCTATTTGTAGCAGACATTGAATTAATGATACAGTGTCTCTAATTTGAGATAGCGGGAGCGTTTTGGAAATTCTTTCCAACATATATATTTGTCCTGTATAATCAACTATTCCCATTGTTGCTTATTTACAACATGTATAGTTATGGAATGTACCTTTAGGTGCTTCTCAGTTCTCTCCTTCTATTTTCCAACATTGAAGATTGATTGAAGCCTTGAAAAGTGATGTCTCACTTAGCTCAACATGTTCTTCCATTGGGGTATGCTTTGATCCAAATGTGTGCACTACTTCCTTTATGGGATCATTGCCTTGGAACACATACACATCTCTGGGGAGCTCATACACAGATTCTTTGGGCAGTTATCTTGTTATGAAAATAAGGTTCAGGAAAATTGTCTGTGCTATGCTTGTAGAGAAGCTTCACAAGGAGGGTTTTGTAGTGTTTCTTATCTTTACTTCTTAAGTTTGGATATATCTGAATTTTACTGAACCTTTGTCCATGCTATACCTAATCATAACTGCAAGGCTATGCTTTTTACTGGAACATTAGAAGTTGTCCTTAGTCTATATCAAATTTTCTTTTTGTATTTCACAGTTGTATGGTTTTGGGCTTAGAGTATTGGAGAGTGAATTCTGTTCGAATTCACAATAAATCTCATTCATGACTGATTCCATGTATTTGCCGGACTTTGTGTGTTCTTATTTGTATTTTCTTATATCATCTAATAGGGGGTCACAATTTGCATTTAGTCATATGTTCATTCTCATAACAACACCTAAAATGCCACCTCCAGGTCGAGTTAAATTTCCACAAAAAAGTAGGTCATAGGAGAAAAAGCACCTTATAAACTGTATAGAAGTGATGAATATTTGATTCACATTTTATTTAGTCATCTTAAAAGGAAAAGAACTTATCTATTCCTTGAGTCTTTCAGGTTTATTATCATTTTTGTTACAATGCATGCTTGCTACAAAACTCATTCATATTCTCAGCATGGATAGAGTAATGATCATAAAAAACATTAAAGTCATGATTCTCTGTGTGCATGTTAGATAGAGCTTCCAATTGAATGAATGAGGTGCGAAGTTTTTCTAACGTTTTTCTTTTATGCCGTTGATGCCCCTCTTACGAGTAGTGGCATCTGATCACAGGTTAACATTAAAGTCATGATTCTCTGTGTGCATGTTAGATAGAGCTTCCAATTGAGCGAATGAGGTGCGGAGTTTTTCTGACGTTTTTCTTTTATGCCGTTGATATGATCCCTCCTCTTACGAGTAGTGGCATCTGATCACAGGTTCAGGCTCATTTTATTTAATTTTGTGGGCATCAAATGCCTTTTCTTACTCCATGAGTCCAATTTCCACAGTAATTAGATTGTAGGAGAAAAGCCACTGTATAAGAGTGACTAATATTAGCTACTACGGGAATGTGTCACATTTTATTTAGAAGTTGTCTAAGGGGAAAAAAAGGGATATCTTCTTACTCTATTGCATTCTTTATCATTTTCATTACAATGCATGCATACTGCAAAAGGTCATTTGTATCTTTTTGTATGGATAAGAGCAATAATTATAGAAGCTCTCTGAAGGAGCCCTCAGTATAATCTCAGTGCCTCCCTCTTCATTGGTGTCCTTTGCAAGAGAACATAAAAGCTAAAAAACGAGTGCCTCCACAGCAGGCCCAATTGTGCTCAGCTAAATTCGTCTCATTGCAGTAAAAGTCTGCAAAAACAAGACAACACTATTCCTCGGGCACCAGAAATGAAGCCTGAAAGAGAGCTATCAAACTCCAGCAGAATTATCAGCACTTTCCTCCCACATATTATTGCAGGTGGAACTTAGTGACGTCAATGCTCATTGCCTGAACCTTCACACATGCCATCAGATCTGCCCGTGAACCTTCTTCATTGGCTCTTCAACTAAGGGGCTACCAATTTTAATGCATGCACAAGGAGAAAGGCAGGAGAAACCTGTGCAAGAACTCATAAAAGGAGTCTAGGAGGATAATATAAGCTTGATCAAAAGAACCACAAGTTTATGTGCTGTGGCAATCTTAGGGTCGTGAAACTCAAACCAAATAATTTGTATGTCATGTAAAGAAAGGTTTTGAACAGTTGATAGGTTGTCTGCAGGTTCAATGATGTGAGGAAAGCGTTGAAAGGCTTTTGTAACATACTAAATTAAAGAGGACTGTGAAAGGCAATATCAACTGACCAAAGAGTTCGGAGGGGAAGCAATGAAATCTTTGTCACATCCATAAAAGAGTTCAAGATCAAGAAGGAAATGTCTCCAACCAATCATCCATAAAATGGAAAGGTCCAGCCAAATATTCGAGCAATCCTGCAAATGGATCTATTCATACAAAGGATTTTGAAGAAGATCACTCTTCCTATGCTTATTGATCCCACAGTATGTAAGGTCATAAAACCTATGTGAATGCCTTAACACCTATGTAATGAGTCCCAAAAAGCACAGCACTTGGACAATGGATTATTATTGGAGGGGGTGCAAGAGATCTATTTCTGGAACTCTGGTGGTCCTCAACCATCTCTAAATTGGAGGGGTCTTGCTCAATACACAGTAAAAGGTCTCAAAAAGAATGCGTTTAGCCAGTGAACTACTTAAAACCCTATGATCTCCCATTTACATCATTTTCCCCTGCCAATATGTTATTCACTTAAGGTGCAGTGGCTGGAGTAGCTTTGGCTTTTGTTTATGTGGAGGGTGCCTATAATTTTTAAATCTTCAATCTTGATGGGAATAATGTTCATTGGGAATTCGTTGATATGAGGGAAAAAACTTTGCTGATGTGGCTTATCATAGGTGATTTTGAGTGATGATAAAGCTGTAAAAGTAGGATCGAGTGGATTCCTGGTACTTAAGATTCCAACACAACAAAAATGACTTGAGGCACCTTTGATCCTTCTGTCTCCATAGTGATGAATGGAAATGATTCGGATAATTCATTTTTCACGTACAACAGATGATTCAATTTTCACGTCCAAGTTAAGATTTTGTGGCAACAAGCCTCGCCAAGAGAGGCATTGCAGGGGAAATGAGTACAATGCTTGTCTAAGGTCTGATTGCAGTGGGGAGTAGCAGACTGCAGAAAAAGATCAAAGAAATGAACACAAAGGTCTTTGGTAACGGGACAAGTAGCTCGTCATATAGAAATCTGTTATTAATGCCTGAGCCCCAGGGATGGTAGGAACCTTGTATGAGGGGCTCATTTGAGGTGATTAAGAATGTGATTTTCTTTAGAATCCTATAAAAGGCTTCTCAATCTCGTATGTTACCTTCCCTTTCACATAATTGAAGCTTCTCTTTATCCAACATGAGATGCCAACATAAAAAAGAAGACTTGAGGCGCCTTTGTTCTGTTTGTTGCATAGTGATGAATGGAGATAATTGGGATAGTTCATTTTTCGTGTTTGAGTTAAGAGTTTGGGGCAATACTCCTTGCCAAGAGAGGTCTTGCTGGGGGATTAAGAACAATACTCATCTACTGTCTAATGCAGTGGGGACTCCGGAGCAGCAGACTGCAGAAAAGGACCAAAAAAAAATCTAGAGACTGTTTTTGGTTAGCATGAAATTATTTTCTATCTTTTGTTTTCGTTTGCTGTTTGTTTTTGCTTGTAAGTTTTTCGAGAACTGTGCTTTATTGGGGTTCTTGTCTGGTGAACTCATTGTATTAGGGAAACAGGGATATGTACCATAATTGATTCTGAAAGGTGCCAATCTTGTGATCGATTGAAGCTGATTATTATGCAGTCGACCAAAGGTAAGGAAGTGTTCCAATGTGTTTGTTTATCTGAAACATGCACTTAAAGCATATCTTTTAGTCTTACCATCAGTATGAGGATGGTCACTACTACTAGTAATCAAAGAAACTTTCAAGTTTGGTGAAAACATGTTTCCAAAAGTTTCCTATGAAGCGAACATTTCTACTTGAAACATTGGATGTTTTAACCCATGCAACTCGAAGAAATGTACAATTTGTGGCACTTCTGTAGTCTTCTGCATGGTGTGGAGCAGTCATATTCTCAGTCTGTTGATTATAACCAAAACTGTACCTTCTGATTGTCGAGTTTTATGTAATTCAACAAAAAAATTCGTGAAGATATTAGACCAACTTTGTTTCAATGCTGGCAAATGTTGTAAAACACCTGTTGTTTCTATTATTTCTATTATCTTAGCTTGACATCTTGGTCTCCAAAATGCTCAGTATCCCTTTGGCAAGAAATATGATCCTATCTATCCTCGGATATAGAATGCAGGGACATCAAGCTTTGCATGCACGACTCTCTCTCTCTCTCTCTCTCTCTCTCTCTCTCTCGCTTTGCATGCACGACTCTCTCTCTCTCTCTCTCTCTCTCTCTCTCTCTCTAATCTTGCTTCCTTGTAGACAAAACTTTTCCCTTTTTGTTTGATTATTCCATTCCCCAAAAAATCTATGGAAAATGGACTTGGCTACTTTGGTTTTGTATCACATGGAAGGAGTGGCGAATGGAAGTGTCTTGTCTCCTGAGGAACAGCGAATGGAAGTGTCGTGTCTCCTAAGGAGGAACATACATATGGAGAGAAAGTTGAACTCCCCCTGTATATTTGTATGAGTCAGCACTGATGGCACAGGCTACATCTTGTGGATATCTCTCTGATAATTGTGTTTCCTTAATTTTTTGAAGCAAAGAGTCTTTAGGCTTGAGAAAATCATTTAATCTACACACTTTAACGTTTTTTGTGGTAGAGGATTCTCACATAAAATTCTTGTATAAGCTTAGTTGAATGAGCTTGTCTTCCTCAAAGATCTTGCTGGCTATGAAATTAATTTAGGATAAGATGATTTATGCAAATTTTGATTTCTCCATGATACAAACGGCAACACCATACTTCTTATGCATCCACTATTGCAGATAACTCTTCTTCATGAACATGCAAACTATTTTGATAAATCATTGCACCATTGCTAATGCTGCTAGAATCCATGTCCAACTTAAATGGTTGTTTCAAATCAGCCGCTGTGAGAAGTGGAGCTTCAAAAATGGCCCTCTTTATTGTTTCAATATTATCTTGATTTGCTTTTCCCAATATGGAAAGTATATATATATATATATATTTCGAAGGAGATCCACCTACCATAAGCGTGTTGATTATGTAATATGAATTGATGAACTTATCGTAAAGTTTAGAAAAACTTGAGAAATATTGTAATTGACTCTTGTTTTGAAGCCCTAGCCATCTTATGATGATAGAAACATTCTTCAAATCCATTTTAATTCCTTCTACAGACACGATGTGTCCCAGGGAGACTATAATTGCTGAGCGTAGTTTCGCTCTATACATGTTGGCATAGAGTTTGTTATCTTTTAACATGTCAAATCTTGTGCATAAATGGGCTTCATGTTCAAGTTATGTTTTACTAAAGCCAACAAACAATCAACAAAATCTACTACAACTTACATTAAATGGATGAAATGTATTATTCATGAGCATTATACACGCTTGTTCACAAGTTAAACCTTGTATAGCATGCATGAACCTTGTAGCTTATATCTTCTGTAGCCATGACTTAAAAGTTATGACAGTCGTCTTTGTTTGTTATGGTCATTTGAGCGCTCTATCAACTCATACTGCTTAAGTATAGATATATTTCAAGTATATGGTGCTCTGCAGGAGAGAATATATAATTGTGAACACTTAACTTTCCTGGGAGGAAATTTGAAAAAGATCCTTCACTCTTGTCCTAGTTAAACATACTTTGGGGAATGGAAATTAATCCCTGAAGATGTTCCATGATAATGAGTCAAAACTCAAAGAAATTCAAAGCTTATTCATCTAAATAAGAACAGTGAATGGATAATACCATATGCATCATGTCAGGCTTGTAATAAGCTCTTGGCTTGGCAGATGTATGGAGACCGTGTAGAAAATTATGCCAAAAAATTGTTTTTGGAATTGAACATATAATAACATGAAAAGCTAACTGGCCTTGAATGGATGAACAAGTATCAAGCATGGCTATGAGGTGGCTATGCAGTTGTCAAGTGAATCGCTAAAAAAAAGTGTCATATTGGAGCGTGCATGGTCAAGAATATGAATCTCAGCCATATTTTCAGTTGTGTTTTGATTTATTTTGTGGGAACATAAAACAGGAATACTATTATGATATTTATTAAATTTATTATTGTTTGCTCTGAACGTCCAAAGTAAAGCATCACTCATAACTTACTATCCAATTTGGAAGATTATTACTGTTAGAATGATGCGTGAACACTCCCAAAAATTTTGAGGTGACACCCTGTCTATTCAGACAAAGGTGATGCAACACATCTTGTCACACTGCTTAAATCTTGTGTTGGGAGCACCTAGTTTTTTGCATCATGCGCATCAAATTTCCACAAACAAGAACTTGACTAGCTGCTTGCGATACATTCTTTCTTCCCATATGGATATAATCATTTCTATTTATTTTCTTAGAGGAAGTTTGGTCAAAGCTGAATCTCTCTTTGCTTGAATGAGATGGTTATCAACACCTTCCTTATTTCCTTTATCATCTACTTTTTGGCTTCTTGGAGATTGAGAAAGGTTGTGTAGAAACCTTCTTTGGAAAGGGCATCCCAACAGGAGGGGTGTGCCAAAGATAAAATGAGAAATATGCTCTAGCTCAAAGGACTGGGGTGCTTTGGGCATTTTGGATGTCGATACCTTGGCCAATGAGCTTGTGGCCAAATAGATGTTTAAAGCCTAGTGTAATGATGAAGCTTCCTGGGACAAACTTAATTTTCAAAAATAGTAATGTTCTCTCTCTTGTGAGGATCCCCAAATGGAAAGAACTCGATCTAATCACGCTCTTGTTCTCTCCTTCTCCAATTCTCCTCAAGGGTTTGAGTCCTGTGTGCTCCCTGTGGAAAAGATGGAACAAGGTGAAACCCTTTTGTTCCATCAATAATGATTAGACATGGGTTACTATCATTAGACATCACAATTCTATTTGGTTCCCTATTACTACATGAGGACCAGTGAGTAGCATGTCATCAACATAGACAACAATGATTAGAAACACATCATTTGCACGCTTAACATAAAAGATGAAGGGTGCCCATTTTACATGCTGACAAAATTTCAACTAAACCCAAAAACTGTTTAAAGCACATAAACTTCAGACTTTGCTTTCAATGGATATACCTATGCATTCTTGAAAAAATAATCAATGAAAGTCATGAAGTAAAGATAGTTTTTAAAAGAGTGTGCTTGCATAGGACCACAAACTTCACTATGAACACGTTGCAATTTATGAGTAGCTTGAACTGAACCATCTTTTGGGAATGCAGAACACTATATTTTGCCCAAAATATAGCCTTCACAGACAGGTTTAACAAGAGCCTCAAGTTTGGGCAGAAAGGATAACATTTCAGATTTTTGCAGGTATAGCAAACTAGGTGACCAACGTATGCATGCCAAAGATTTGCATCTGACAAAACCTGAGAATCATGTACTACATATGCTGAATCCTTCACAATTTTTTCATAGTCTATGAACTTATACAACCCAGGATGTAAAATGCCAGAAGCAATAATTGTCATGAGGAAGGAGATAAGGAAGAGAGCGCTCATACACACACTCTCACTATCAAAGAGAAGCACACACTCAGATTGAGGCAAGGAAGAATGATCTTCTTCTTCTTCTTCTTCTTCTATTACATAAAAAGGAATGTACAAGAATGACCTAATACAAAAATACAACAAGTGCAATATATAAAGACCAGTACATACGGAAAAACTTAATGTCCGCGAATGAGCGAGTTGGCAAGAAACAAATGTGCTATACTCTCATTAGATAAATCTAATAAAGCTCCATGAAGTATCCCTGACATATATCGGCGTGACCACTACATGCCATAAATGAAAAATTGATACGTGTCATCTTGGATCATCACATGTTGAGCTTGATATCTCAACACTTCCCCTCAAGCTCAACGTCATGTCCACTAATCCAAGCATCTTCCGAAACTTTTTCACCTTCTATGCTCCAAGTGCTTTTGTGAAAATATCAGCAACCTGCTCATCTGTTCTCACATAACCAAGATCAATATCACCTTCTAAAACCTTCTCTCTGATGAAGTGATAATGTATCTCGATATGATTTGTTCTAGCATGAAAAATAGAGTTCAGTGCTAATTGTATACTGCTAAGATTATCACAATAGATGGTGATAGGCGTTTGCACTTCCACACCAAAACTTGCAAGTAGAATCTCTAGCCATGATACCTCACATGCTTCCATTGCATCACCTCTATACTCAGCCTATGTACTCGACAAAGCAATAGCAGGTTGCTTCTTGCTGCTCCATGTAACAACGACACTCCCAAGTGAGGATAGAAATCCACTAGTAGATCTTCTATCTGGAATGCTACCAACCCAGTCTGCATCAGTGTACCTGCAAACCTACACCAACCTCATAAAACAATGCATAATCCAAAGTAGCACTCACATAACATAGAATGCGCCTTAGAGCATCCAAATGTGGCTTCCTGGGAACCTGCATAAGTTGACTTTCAAGTCCAACAGTATAGCTTAAATCAGGCCTTGTAATTGTGAGATATATAAGACTTCCCACAATTTTCCTATACATAGTAGCATTTTCCAATGCTTCACTTGATGTAGTATCCAACTTCAAATTCTAATCTAATGGCATAGAAATTAGCTTATGATCAGCCATATCATACTTTTGCGGCATATTCAAGGCATATTGCCTTTGCGACATCCATATACCTGTTTCTGTATTAATAAAGTCAATGCCCAAGAAATAGCGCAGCACACCAAGATCTTTCATGTCGAATTCCTGCATAAGAAGTTGCTTTACCTCTTTGATGCTTTCTTCATTATCACCAGCTACAATCAGGTCATCAACATAAATAGCCACAATTGTGATGCCATCATCAGCCTTCCTTGCATATAGTGAATGATCTGCATCACACATAGAAAACCCAATGCTGGTTAAGTAGTCAACAATCCTTGCATGCCATGCACGAGGAGCTTTCTTGAGCCCATACAAAGCCTTTTGCAACCTGCAAACATATTCTAGATGCTTTGAATCCTCATATCCTTGTGGATGGTCCATGTATACTTCTTCCTATAACTCACCATGTAGAAAAGCATTCTTCACATCCATCTGATGCAATGTCCATCCTTTTGCTATAGCTAATGCAACAAGTATTCTGACAGTAGACATTTTAGCTACAGGGCTAAATGTCTCCTCATAATCAATGCCATAAGTTTGTGCATATCCTTTTGCTACCAAACGTGCTTTATACCTGCTTATGCTACCATCAATGTTGTGCTTTACCTTGTAAACCCACTTGAAGCCTATGGATTTCTTTCCTTGCAGCAATGGAACCAACTTCCATGTTTCGTTTCCATAAAGTGCAACCATCTCCTCATCCATAGATTTTTCCCAATTTGCATTTCCAATTGCATCTTCAAAACAAGAAGGTTCAACATCTTGTATTACCTTGGTCATGTAGGCACAATGACGAGCCATATAACTGTCATACGTCAACCCTTGCACTGAATTCTGCATCCTCCCAGATCTTGTTGGTCCTAGGTCTCTTCTCCTTGTATCATCTGCATGTGCCCTTCTTACTCCTGGAGTCTTCACAGAGGGCAATCCAAGTTCCTCATCAAGACTCTTTTCTAAACCGCTTGAATCTCCATCAACGTCTTCAAAACCTGCACATGTTTTACTACCAGCAAAAAGCTTTTCTTTACCTTTCTTAGACGTATTTGATGAATTTACTGGACTAAAATTTCCACGCAATCTTCCACTTCATGGATTTGAGCTGGAACTATTGCTTGGTGATGCATCCTGTCCACTCAAAACTTGATATTCTACACTTGATTTTTCAGCATTTTCTTTGTCATTTGGTTCAAGATTTAGTCCTTTGGCATCTGCATAGAAGCTTGACATTTCATCAAATACCAAATCTCTGCTCACCTTCACTTGTCGTGTGAGTGGGTTACAACATTTGTACCCCTTTTGCTCAAGGGAGTATCCAATGAAGACACACTTTTCTGCTTTTGGATCAAGCTTCATCCTCAATTCATCTAGAACATGTACATATGCAATACAACAAAAAACTTTCAGATGTGATAAGTTCGGCTTTTTACCTGTAAACTTTTCTTCAGGTTACTTGATGTACAACAACAATCGGAGTTCTGTTCATGATGTATACAACAATATGAACAACTTCTGCCCAATAACAATGAGGCATATTCTTCTCAGCCATCAAGGCTCTTGCTATTTTTGCAATATTTCTATTTTTGTGTTTAGCAACACCATTTGTTGTGGTGTGTACCTACATGAAAACTGATGCCAAATTCCATGATTTTTTAGAAAAATGCTGAACTCATTTGTCATGTATTCACCTCCTCCATCAGATCTTAATGTCTGAATGTCCTTCCTTGTCTGCTTTTCCACCATAGCTTTAAAAATCTGGAAGTGAGTGAACACATCACTCTTCTCTTTCATGAAATATACCCATACTTCGCATGTATGGTCATCAATGAAAGTAACATAAAACCTGCAACCGCCCATAGATGTGGCCTTTGCTAGACCCCACACATCTGTATGTACTATTTCTAGTACATTATCACTAACATGTTTGTCATGTGGAAATGATGCTCTTGACTGTTTACCAAATTGACATGCTGCACATACCTTTTGCATTTTTGCAACTTTGAAATTTGGTATTCCATGGACAATCTCCTTTGACTGCATCAATTTCAGCCTTTGCAAGTTTGCATGTCCAATTCGTTTGTGCCATATCTCTATATCTGCAATAACTCTTGCACCTTTTGTAAACATGGCTGCATTCATTTCAGCAATCTTCACATTTAAGGTAAACATCCTACCCACTTTGTTTCCTTTGGCAACCAATCGTCCATCCTGCTTGTACTCTTCTACATATAATCTATCAACATTGAATCTGACTTGTAATCCCTGGTCAACCATTTGTCCAACGGAAACCAGATTCTTTGTTATATTTGGAACATGCAACACATCAACAATATGTTTTACCTTTCCATCCTCCATAGATAGTGCTATGTTTATTGTATGCTCAATAGGATGTGATGTCTCATCACCTATTTCAACATATCCAGGCACTGGCAATTTCTGCAAAGTACTAAACCATTTTGCATGACTAGTCATGTGATTTGAAGCACTTGAATCAACATACCAGACATTATCATTTGATTTTGAAACACCAGCAGACATCGTATTCATCATGTGGTGTTGAACCATGAAGAGCTTCTCAGAATCATCTGCACTTGTGGATGCATAGTTGTTTTGCTGCCTTCTGTTATTTTGATTCTTCAATGTGCAATCACGTTCAAAGTGTCCATGTTTACCACAATTCCAACATCCTTTATTGCCATTACTTGAATCATTTCTTTGGAAATTTTTGTGACCTCTTTGGCTCCCCCTGCCTCGAAACCGTCCTCTTCCTCCTGCATGATTCTGTTGTTGGCCTTGGTCTTGTTTACTGTTTCCTCTTCCACTTTTGAAACCTCTACCTCTGCCTCTTCCTCTGCCAGAGTAGAAAAACTGCTCAGAACTGGGCTTTCCTTGGGAGTTTGAATCCTCACCAAGATTCTTTTCTTCAATGATCAGCATGGATACCAAATCAACAAAATTCGGATATTTTCTCTGGTCTGTAATATAGAAGTTCTGAATTGCTTATATGCAGCTCCTAAACCACGAAGGCACACTTCCACCATATCATCATCATCATCTAAATTCACTCAAATAGATGCAAGTGACTCACATATGCTTTTGATTTCAAGGTATAGTCACTTACCGACATGCTATTTTTCTCCAAGGTATGCAACTCGTTCTTGAGTTGCAATTTCCATGCCTTTGAATTGGTCTCACACAATGTGACCAAACTATTCCAAGACTCTTTTGGAGTCTTGGCATCCTGTATGTGCCCAATCATGCTATCATGTATGCTAACAAATAGCCAATACATTACCTTTCGTGCTCCCTGATTCCATTCCTCATATGCTCTTAACTGTTCTGCAGTCTGATTCCTCTCTGGTAACTGCAGAGTATTTTCATTCTCTCCTTTGATGTACTTCCAGTAGCCTTTTCCCATCAAGAAATTCGTCATTCTAAATCTGCAAGCATGGAAGTTGTTCTTGTCCAGCTTATCTCTCATAAGCTGACTCATTCCATCTACGTTTGCCATTTCTATAGCAATTCACAACACTGCAAAACACTACAAGCATCACTTCTGCTTGAAACACTATGACGTGACAATTCGATCTCAGAAAAATACAGTTTTTGTGTATCAATAACACGGAATCACTTCAAATTCTGGATCTAGAATATATGAGTGTTGCCAAACATGATGCAAGTTACAGTTTCTGAAACTGACCTTGTTTTTCATGCCGATTTTTGTAGCAAACGGTGGTCGTTTGTGAATCACTTTTTCTCCATGCCTTGCTGCGTACTCTTCACCCTTGCCTTCTCCACGAGCTCTCTACAGCCACGCTTGCTCTGATTCCATGTCATGAGGAAGGAGATAAGGAAGAGAGCTCACACACACTCTCACTATCAAAGAGAAGCACACACTCAGATTGAGGCAAGGAAGAATGATCTCTTCTTCTTCTTCTATTACATAAAAAGGAATGTACAAGAATGACCTAATACAAGAATACAAGTGCAATAAATAAAGACCAGTACATAAGGAAAAACCTAATGTCTGTGAATGACTGAGCTGGAAAGAAACAAATGTGCCATCACTCTCGGTAGATAAATCTAATAAAGCTCAATGAAGTATCCCTCACATACATCGGTGCGACCACTATACATGTCAGAAATGAAAAACTGATACGTGTCATCGTGGATCATCACATGTTGAGCTTGATATCTAAACAATAATGACATCCCCATTTAACAGATCATGAACTGTACATCTCTCATCAACAAATTTCACAGCCAAGCCAATCTTGGCTAAAGCTGAAACTGATAACAGATTCTTCTTGATCCCTAACACAAATAAAGCATCTGACAATGTAAAAGAACTACCATCAGTAGTAGTCAAAATGATCTTACTAAATCCCATGACAGGATAAGAGGAGTTGTTGGAACATGTGATAGTATTCCCTATGGGGGCATGCTCGAGTGAAGTGAAGAAACTCTGCTTTGAAGTAATATGTTTGGTTGCCCCACTCCCAAATTACCAAACATCTGAGTCTACTACAGACATACTCTATTCATGAGAAGATGGTTCATAACTATAAACAATGGTAAATGCCCAATTTTCATTTACACAAGATTAGCAGACTATTTTTTTTGCGCATAGAGGCCCCTCCAACAACCATTCCAGCTTCTTCCTTCCTTTCCTCTTTAGCAGCTTTATGACTTGATCATTTTCTTTACAGTATTTACTAAATAATTTCTAGTTTTTTGCTTTCTTCTCATCTCTGTCATCCTTCTTTGATTGTGCAACATTAGCAGATTTTTGCTTACTAGTAGAAGAGCTCCATTTACCTTTGCCCTTTTGACTAGCTAGGAAAGCTTGATTTGCAACACGCATAATGGACCTATTCTGCCTAGACTGATCTTCTTGCAATAGAACATAGACTAACTCCTCAAATGTTAAGGCATTTGGATTGCCTTTCATCATCAAATGAAGAGTAGAAGCAAAACTCTGATATGAATTGGGAAGACCATTCATAATAGTTTGCATAAGTGAACTGTCAGGCAAGTCTTCATCAATCAATTGTTCCTTCCAATCTTTAATCTTTTTCAGAAAATTATCCATGGAATCTCCTTCATTCATGTGCTCACTCTCCTACTGTTTTAGGAGGTAAGCAACAAGAGCCTCATTCCTTGCCTAGTATAAAGTGGTAAGTAGATCCCAAGTATCCTTAGCTACTTTGCAAGAGCGAATGTGAGGAATAATGGCATGTTTGATAGACAAGGCTATCAATGCATATGCTTGAGCATCTCTGCCATCCCAATGAATTTTCTCTTGTTGATATATTTAGGTAGTGATGTATGTGAACACACTAGGACCACCGGGGTAATTTTTTCCCTCTTTAGAAGGTTTTTTCCCCCCGGCTTGTATATATGCCTATTATCCTAATGGGTTACTTATCTTTGTACATTCTAGTGGTAATACATTTAGTATTTTGTGTTGTGATTGAAGCTTCTTCTTCTTCCTTGTGCTGTTTGTGTGTCTCCACAGACCTCGTACTCCAACAATTGGTATCAGAGCACGTCGCTGCTTCATCTAGGGCATCATCAACACCCCTCCAGTCTTAGTCTCAGAATCCCATGAAATTTGGTGAGCATATTCAGATTGATTTGAGCTCATTTCGGCCTTCGAACACACTATCGGAGCGCTTATGTAGGCTATTTCATCTTTTTGTGCCAAAGATATATATAGGTTTTGGTTTGCTTGTATAAGAGTCTCAATGTCTACGATAGGTTTAGTAGAACTTGATAGGGTAGTTTTGTTCAACTTTTTGACAGTCAAAATTTTGCATCAGGATATTTTAGTCAGTGACCATCACTGAAAGCAGTGATGTATTCCATATGTTGGCTGTTGAGGATAAGTTGGATGGTACCAATTACCCATTATGGGCTTATATGATGCGTCATGTATTGGTTGCAAAAGGATTGTGGAATATTGTGCAAGGTGTTGAAAAACGTCCTATTATATCTACCAACACAGTTGCTGAAGGTGATGCAGATGGCATTGAAGATGAGGATATTCTTCATGTTCCTATTCCTGCTATGGTTCCTGTTGCACCTACTGTAGAATAAATTCATTGGGATTGCACAGATGCTCAGTCACATGCATTGATAGCCTTGTCTGTCAAACGTGCCATTATTCATTACATTCACTCTTGCAAAACAACTAAGGATGCTTGGTATATACTTACCCTTTTATACCAGGCAAGGAATGAGGCTCATGTTTCTTACCTCCAAAAATAGTTGGAGAGTGAGCACATGAATGAAGGTGATTCCATGGATAGTTTTCTAACAAAGATCAAAGATTTGAAGGGACAATTGATTTCTCCTGATGAAGTCTTACTTGACAACTTAGACTGTTCTGAACAATCTTCCTGATTCATATCATAGTTTTTCCTCCACTCTTCATTTGATGATGAAAGGCAATCCAAATGCCTTAACATTTGAGGAGTTAGTCTCTGCTCTCTTGCAAGAAGATCAGCCTAGGCAAAATAGGTCCATTATGCATGTTGGAGATCAAGCTTCCCTGGCTAGTCAGAAGGGCAAAGGTAAATGGAGTTCTTCTACTAGTCAGCAAAAATATGCTAATTCTACACAATCAAAGAAGGATGATAGAGATGCGAAAAAAAAGGAAAAGCAAAAATTGTTTTGCAAATACTGTAAAGTAAATGATCATGTCATAAAGAGTTGAATTGGCTGCTAAAGAGAAAAAGGAGGCTGGAATGGTTGTTGCAGAGGCCTCTACATCAAAAAGAGAGTCTGCTAATCTAGTGCAGAATGAAGAATGGGCATTTACTACTGTTTGCAGTTTTGACCCATCTTCTCCTAAATAATGTATGTCTACACTAGACTCAGATGTTTGGCACTTTGATAGTGGGGCAACCAAACATATTACCTAGCAACGTAGTTTCTTCACCTCACTCGAGCCTGCCCCTACAAGGAATACTACCACATGCACCAACAACTCCTCTTATCCTATCATGGGAGTTAGTAAGATCATTCTAACTACTGCTGATGGTAGTTCTTTTACATTGGTGGATGATTTATTTGTTCCAAGGATCAAGAAGAATCTGTTATCAGTTTCAACTTTAGCCAAGATTGGCTTGGTTGTGAAATTTCTTGATGACAGATATACAATTCATGATCTGTTAAATGGCAATATTGATTTTGGCAATTTATGTAGTGGGTTGTATAAGCTAAAAATCTATCAGCATGTAAAATGGGCACCGTCTGTTCTGATTGAGGGGGGGAATATACATCTTCTAACTTTAATATATTTCTAGTTGAAAGTGGGATAAAACATCAGTGTACAATGCCATATATACCTCAACAGAATGGATTTGCTAAATAGAAGAACATGTCACTCATGGAGATGGCGAGGTGTATGGTCAAGAGTCAGGCTTTACCACATAGTTTCTGGCTTGACGCTGTCATGTGTGCAACAGATGTACTTAACAGGCATCCCACTAAAGCATTGAAATCTATCACTCCATATGAGGCTTGGCATGGTCTCAAGCCATCTGTTGCTCACCTATGCGTTTCTGGTTGTTGGCATACCCATTAGTGCCTGAACAATAACACATGAAATTGGATAATAAAGTAGTGAAATGTATTTTTAGTAGGTAGAGTTTTGAAAGCAGAGGCTATCGTTTGTATCATCCACAAACTAAATGCATTTTGGTTAGCCGTGATGTTGTTTTTGTGGAAGATGCTATTCAGCCACTACTTTCATGTATTAAGGAGATATCTGTTAGCTACAAAGACATGTATGATACTTTGCTGCCTCTTTTTACAAATAGATACTCTAGTGCCGGTCCTAATGAGGCACTTCTGAGCCTTTATAGGTTTCATGTGATGATGTAGATCATTCCATTTCTAATGCAGATTTGAATGATGCACTTGTTGACGAGAGAGCTGATATTGAGGAGGCAAAAACTATGCCAAAATGGCTGATGCAAACTTTGCGTGATAGTAAATTAGATGCATCTCTATCATATCGTACTTGTTCAAGCTCTCATAGTGCCTCTTTTGCATCAGATTGCTATGCTATGGCTGCCTCTAGGCTCTATGATGAGAATGAGCCTGTTTTGTTTGATGAAGCACAAAATTCAAAAAATTGGATGGCTACTATGCAATCTGAATATGATGCTATATTGAGAAATGGTACCTGGTCTTTATGTGACTTGCCTCCTGGCAAGAAGGCCATTGGCACCAAGTGGGTATACAAGCTTAAGTGTAAGCCTAATGGAATAGTTGACAGGTATAAGGCTAAGCTTGTTGCAAAGGGTTATGCTCAGGAAAGAGGCATTGATTTTGATGAGACCTTTGCTCCTACTTTCTGAATGACTACTGCTTGTAGCATCTCTGCACTTGCAACTCATCATCGTTGGAATGTACATCAGTTGGACATTACAAGTTCATTTCTAAATGGTGATTTTCATGAAGAAGGGTATGTTTTTCAGCCTCGTGGCTTTGTGCAAAAAGGGCATGAAAACCAGATGTGTAGGTTAAAGAAGGCTTTATGTGGTTTAAAGTAAGCACCACGTGCTTGGTATGAAAAGATACATGCCTATCTAATTGCACATGGTTTTGAGAACAGTCCAATTGAAAGCACCTTATATATTGAGCATGCTAATGATGTGCTTCTGATCATTGTTGTGTATGTTGATGACATGCTTGTCACTGGTCCTCATGAGAAGCATATTACTGATTTTAAGGCTTATCTGCATGCCTCATTTGAGACATTAGATTTGGGGCATTTGCATCATTATTTGGGCATCCAATTTATGCAAGTTGATGGCGGAATAGCTCTATGTCAAACAAAATATATTGATACATTATTGCAGTCTCTTGGCCTTGAAGACTGCAAACCTATTGCCACTCCTATAGAGACAAGTTTACGATTCAGTTTTCATGATGCTGGAGATGCATTTGATGCCGTTCTCTATCAGTAGGCTGTTGGATGCTTGATTTACTTATGCATTACTCGATGAGATATTCAGTTTGTTGTCTCAGAGATGAGCATGTTTATGCATTGACAAGGTGTCAAACACTGGTAAGCAGTTAAGCACATTTTTTGCTACTTGAGTGGTACCCAACTACTTGGATTGTTTTATTGCAAGGGGAATCACTATCACCACATTTACATGCTTATTTTGACTTTGACTGGGCTGGTTGCTATGACACTCATGTGTCCACTAGTGGTTTTTGCTTCATGCTTGGTAGTTCACACATATCTTGGTGTGTACCTAAGTCAAGAAGACTCAAGGACTCGTGCCAAAGAGACTAAACCTCATTTGCAACACAAGTGCGTATAGTGGGAAATTGACACATGCTTATATGTCAATCCGATCAAACGACCTAACCAAGTGTATGAAGACATGTGCACACATGATGGAAAATGAAGTGGTTCAGTTGATATGCATGAGAAAAGACTAATCCACCTCTCAAACTCACTGAAAGACTGAAAGTGTCTGCTGCGATACCTCTTATAGTAGTTTTCAGTAAATCAAGGATTTATCCCAGCTCCAAACTCTGAATATAGTCAATAGGGTACTCCTTCTCTCGACGAGACACACCTATTGGAAGTGGTTTCACTCGATTCTGACAACCCTGCTTCAAGTTATGACCAAAATAGTGAATGGCAGGAAGTACCCACACTCATGCCACAACTCCTACAAGCTCACACACACACTACAGTAGCTCAAAAACAGTGGGGAGAGGTAGACAACAGTCCTACACACACATTCCAAGCATTAGACACACATACAATATCAAAGAGAAGATAGAAATCTGCAGGAAAGAGGCAAATTCGAGATTCAAGAGCTCTCCTTGTTCACAATAGCAAAAAAGTACTTACAAAGAGTCACAAAGTGACTTATATACATGTGCCCTAAGTTTGGTCCTTTCACACAAGAGACCGGCACTTTATTACTAAAAAGTGAAGTTCCTACTAATTTACAAGAGATATTTTACAACAAGTTGGAATTATGCAACTAAAGGACTCCTCTAGTGCATTTACATGACTTGAGGGAATTCTCTAAATGTTTTGAAGAAGAAAAATTATGCCCATTAATTTGAAATTTTTGGGGCTCTTCTCTTGTGCTTCTTTGCTCTGCAACACTCTCCCTCTCTTTGTCTCTGTCGTCCCTTGATAGGCTTTAGCTTCTCGTCGGCTGCTTGCTTAAGTCTTCTGAATACACGCACCCAACGGTCGAAGCGACGACAAGGACTATCAGACAATTGGTTATCTTATCTGAGGTATGTCCTTTGCTTCTATTTGCCCCTTGGTATTCCTTATATCACATATTTGGGTTATTGTATTCAGTTGGGCTGCCACGCATGCCACCAGTGACTAGGAATGTGCTGTTCTTAGTCACCTCTTTCTAGCTTTTGGTCTTCTGATTTGTCCTGGTTGCACACATCTGACCCTGTTGTATTGTTCTGAGCTTGTTTACTTTGTTGACAACGCACGCTATTAGCGGAAGGATTAGTACCTTCCAATTATTGTCTTGCACTTCTTCATGTATAGTTCCTGGCCCTGGTCCGTCCTTCCCATGAAATGTCCTGGTTCTGATTGATCTTTAATTCCAATCCTCAGGACCTGGATGATTCACGTTGTTGCTTGATGCGTGTCCCTGCGGGGCTTTGGGTAGAGGGTGGTTCTTTCCTTTTATGATCTTTATTCTTTATTGCGCAGTTTTTGACTTTAATCTTCTTCTTCTTTTCTTCTTACTTGATTCCCCTTCCACACGTCCCTCCTCCTGAACTCTGTTGTCCCCAACAGGCTTTTGTGGCGACGTGAATAAGTTTGAATGGCTGCTTGCTCTCTTTGATTCAGCAAATTGGCTTGACATATCATAAATTCTTTTCACTGGCTTGACTTTACTCCGTCCTCTGGCGCTTGTCGGTGATCCGCAAAAAAGCTGGTTTCATAAGCCACGAGACGTGCATTAAGATTTGAAGTCATTTTGACAAAAATTTCCGAATCTATTTCGAAGAAGCCAATGAAAAATGCTTCTTTGAAAGTCTGCATATATATTGACAACAAAAACATAAGTCGAGAGTAATATGCCATAAGTGTTAAGTGACTCGGGATCGTAGATAGGTAAAAAACAAGCGCTTCAGAGCCCTGTGTAATGCCGATGAAATTTAAAAAAGTGTATTTGGCATGCTGGAAGACTTTGATTGTAGTTAATAGCATGCTTAATATCTTATTGGTCATTTTCACCGCTAAGTCCGAGACAGTCGCATATCTTGCAATCCAAAATTCCATTGTTTTTACCATATATTCTTCTATTGGTAGGTAGTTATGTGGTGGACTAGGTAATAATGGGTAATTCAGCCATTGAGTATTTATGCTTCTCTGGCACTGACCTTCCCAAAATTGCGTCCAGGAGCGTCTGCGGGGTACGGGGTAAAATGATGGATTGACTTGAAGCACATATGGTGAAGCTTCCCATTGTACCCGCAATGTAGGGTTCTTTTCCAAGAGTTTCTGCCTCCATATGGGATCAAACTTTTTGAATTCCTCTTGAGTATACTTGAATGTATCTTGGCTGAACTGGAGATTCGTATCCGGATCTTTATGTGGAGTATTCTTTATATATTGTCGCGTTTTTTCTTTAAGGAGACCATATGGTACATTGAAGGGCTTCAAAATTTCATCCAAATTTTTGCTTTTGATTTGGACCTCCTTCATGATTTGGATAATCTGATCTTCGAATTCAGCAGTAAGCTGGGACACCAGTAATGCCATTTCCGTTCGGCTCAGTTCTGCAATGTCCCGAGTATTATGTTCAATGTGGACCTCTTGTTCCTCCCTTATCGGTGAATGATGTGAGGGGGGAGAGAGAGGACGTACCTCAGTCTCTTCAGTAGCCGCGGTGGGTTGTGGAACTACTGGTGTCCCCTCAATGTCCTTTTGTGCTAGTTGATCCTGTAGTTGTTTTATCATCTCCTTCTTTTGCTTAATTTCTTCCTGTGCCTGCAAAATTGTTTCCTTATTCTTTTGGATTTCCTTGGCCACTATTGCGAGTTGATCTGTATCTTCTTTACAATGCAGTAGGTATCTATTTTCCGCTTTCTTCCATTTGGTTCTAAGAGCGGCGGTGTCTTCCATGTACCTCTTTTCCCATTCGGCAATGGTGGCCTGCTCCTTTTTGAGCTGATCTTCATACTTAGCTAGCTTTTCTTCCAAGTCTTTGATATCCTTGGCCGGGCTTCCCTGAATTTCAACGGGCTGATCACTTAGAAGAGCTGTCATGAGCTCCTTGTTTCGGTTCCTTAGGTTTTCTGCCTCTTCCATGGATACCTTTATTTGTGATTCTAGTATTTTACTTCTTGCATTCATCCGTGTTTTCTCGGCCTCACTAGCTTCAATTTTCTTTGTTAATTCCTGTAGTTGTGCTTTCAATCCTTCATTTTCCATGGCTAGAGTTTTGCACTGTTGCTTGAACTCTTGAACTTCATTTTGTTTCTATTGTACTTGTTCTCTTGCAAATTTTAATTCTGTGGAAAGACTCTTACTCTTTTCTTGAAGCTCATGCTTATCCTGCATCGCTTGATCATAGTCTTCATCAGCCTCAAGCATTAGTTGTTGTGTATCCAGTGCGGTTCTGATCATGTCTTGTACAACAGGTTTGAGTTGAGCAATGTCGACATTCAACCATGTCCTTGGTATGCTTGGAGCTTCGCCGGTTTGTACATCTTTTCCTTGCTCGACATGAACATTTTCGTTGTGTGGTTGTCTAATTTGTAATTTTATGTTTTGTACATTTTCTTGTTCATCCAACTCAATAGCTTTTGTGGCACTCCCTTGAAATTTGACATCCATGGGGGAGGGTTCTGCCACGACCCTTATTGGTGTGAAGGGTTCCTCTTCTTCTACTGTTGCTGCTTGAGTCTCTTTCTTTGGTATCTTGATTGACACTTTGCTTATGGGTGTTGCCTCTTTGATAAGGAAGGTGGAAGTCTCATTGATTTTGATGACATGTATCCGTTCTTGGTTGGCCTCCTTGCTTTTGGTGTCTCTAGTGGGGTGGACATAGTTGTCATTTACCTTTGTTCCTTTGTCTGCTTCCGCATAGTCAACTGCATTCAACTCCTCCCATTGTCCATCATCTTTTGAGTCACTTTGAATGTCCACATTCAATAATAAAGTGTCAGGTTCTTCTTGTGCATCCAAAGATGAGCTTGAATTATCCAACCCGATTTCTCTGTAATGGTGTACTTTTGTGAGTTTCTTTTTCACTTGCATCTCTTGGTGGGCCTGCTGATAATGGTGCCCTTGCACTGGTAAATTGACTTGCCCTTCTATATATTTATGCGTTTCTTCAAGGGCCCTAATTAAATCTTCACCTGTAATTGGCCTGTGCTCTTCAATCGTTGTCTTGGGAAGTACGTGTGTCCTTTTTGTGGGTGGAACTTCCTCTTCTACTTGCTTGACTTCCCTGAGTCTCTTCGTGCCTCTCATTTTGGTTTGAGAGCTAGTTTCTGCCTCTTCCACAATCTTGAATCCTCTTTTCTTTTTAGGAACAGTGGCGATTTTGGCATACTTTGCCATGGCGGTTGATGATGGCATTTCCTGTAGGTGCTCTCTAATACCTAAAGTGTGGTAAATCAATATTGTCAGAGCGACGCTGCCATTGAGGAACTTCTTATTGTTCCATTGCTTCTTTGCCTCGAATAGTCTTTCCTGTATGTAAGGAGTCAGATTGACTTGATTTCCCATCTGCTTGATTGCATGTGAGAGCAATTGAGCAATAATCTTTTGAGGGGCCATATAGCGATGCATATTTGGGAAGCAGAAGTGCTGGTGGATGAGTCTGACTTCCTCTTCTATGTCAACTCTGTTAATGTCTGTGAATGTTCTGGTCTTGGCCCCACGACTTTCTTCCTTTACAACAGTGATACCGTCCTTCTCCCATCCGAACGCTTCCTTAATCAAATCATGTGTAAATTGGATGACTACCCATTCACCTATGCCATCCATTACTCTAGCCTCGGGCACCAAAGGATCATGTAGTGCAGGCTGTAGTGTATTCATAACTTGAGTGCATCTGTGGAAGTTGGGCTTATAGATTGGCAGTTCAAAATATTTATGTATGCCCGCTTTCTTCATGATATCCGCTGTAGACGAGAGTCCATGTAGTACTCTGAAATCCTGGGACATGATTGGAAATTGGTGATCTGTATCCATTATTTTGATAGTTGCCACGAAGAGGTACTCCCCAGCCGGCTGATCTTCCCTGAACCAATGTCCCTTTGCTTTGGTGATACTTTGTAGGGGAAATTCCAATACTTCCTCTTGTATTGTTGCTTCAAAATCTTCAGAAGCCATCTGCACTTTCAAGGAAAAGCGCATTAGCTTTAATGGAAAGTATAGCAACTGTGTAGTGCATTGCAATGATTTGTTGTCGTTCTATCACTCTGTTCCCCATGGTTCTCTAAGTGAGATCTCTTACCACATCTTTTTATTTCTTTTCCTGAAAGAAAACATGCATAAGTGTAGCCGAAGCATTTATTTATGTACATAGTAGGTCCATTCCTAAGAAAGTGGAAGCTATGCCCTAATTCTCATTGGCAAATGTGCACCACTAATTTTATCATGTACATCATGTGCTGAATGTTTGGCCTTGTAATGTGGCTCTATTATGCATACTTTAGGTGCATGTGATACGTCATGAGTGCAATTGGAAACTTCGTTGTTCCGATGGTCTACTCCTTGCAGTCGCTTGGGTTTCCAAATCCATTTCGTGGGCGCTTGGATATTGTGAAGAGATGGATAAGTATGTGTTTGAAGATGAAGAGGTGTTGCAAAATCCTTGATCTACACCAGCCAAATGAACTCCAGGAGTGTATGGTGGGCCCTTTTAGCTTGCCAATGGATGTATTAGACACCCTATGTACCTTGGAAGATCACTCTCAAAAAGATAGATCAAAACAGATAAGTTGGAGTTAGCTCAGAGGTGAAAACTTGCTATTCTTGGTTCATACACATGTCCAATGTTTTACATAATTCTCTGAGCACAGCAGCAATTAGCTCAATTCCTCTTGGGGAAGTCTAGGCAACTTAAAGATCTAACTTTCAAGAGTAATCTCATCAAAAATAATGAACCACACACTGAGAATGAGTTTTAACAAGTGATGACATCATTCCGATTTTCACGGGCTGCTACAAAAATAGACCAGTGAGCAGAAAAATCAACATAACTCAACATGTAGAAATCCAATGATTATGAAAATTTGTATGGTTATACTAGACAGTAAGCTGAATCCAACAAGTCTTAAATCACTGAATTTGGATAAGTAACCACTGAGAAATGGCTCTGACAAGATGAGTGAAAAAGTCGGGTACCTGACAGAGAAGTGAAGATGAACAGACCCTGTTGACTTCAAATGAACATAACTGAAGTTTGCAACATCCAAATGAAATGAAAACTTGTGAGCATATAGTAGAATTATAGAGCTAACTTTACCAAGTTAAATCACTGAAAATGATGCACCAAGCTCAGAGAAAACATCTATGCAAGCTGACTGAGAAAACTGAGAGTAATGGCAGTGAGTAGTACACTTCACAAGAACATGGAAAGATGAACTCAAATAATCATGAAGATGAAAGTATATTGCTTGTACAATACAATGACTTACTGATACATATGTGTGCCTTGTAATCACACCTTGATATGGCATAAAGCTCAGCTCTTGGAGGTCTTCACATAGGTCTCTCTAACCACGACTAAAACTGCCATCTATTTATAGTTGAGTTTGGGAGGCTAACTTCCCTCAATCACTCTCCAATCAATCAATGATTGATTTGATTCTCTACCTACCACAAATCACAAATTCGTGGCTCCTCTTTCCATTCTTGATCAAGTGGACTCAACCACTTAAGATTCTCTTACTTTTACATTAAGTAAACTCTTCAAAAGTTACAAGAGGTAGTTCACAAGTGAACTTTACATAGTCTTCTTTTTAAAGCTTCTTCTAAGACTTTGTGAGACTCAAGCCAATACTTAGGCTTGTCATAGACTTGCTCCAACAGCTTCCCCTCAAGCCAAGTATGCTTGAGGTCTTCAATCTTCCAAGATTATCTGCAAACCAATCATAGCCTTGAATTTGCAAAGCTTTGTACCATCCAATGCTTTGGTTATAATATCTGCACATTGTTGATGAGTGGACACATATGATATTTGAATCTCTTTGCTTAGAACCTTCTCTCATACATAGTGATAATGAACTTCAATATGTTTAGTCCTTGCATGAAAAATAGGATTAGCAGCCAAGTGAATAGAACTCATATTGTCACCAAAAATAGTTGGAGTTCCAAACTCCAATCCAAGATCTTTGAATAATGTCTTCATCCACATAGCTTCTTGTGTAGCTATGGCAAGACCTCTATATTCAGCTTCAGTAGAAGAGAGAGCAACTGTGGGTTGCTTCTTGGATGACCATGAAATAAGCTTTGAACCTGCAAAGGTAAGATAACCTGAAGTGCTCCTTCTATCTTCCTTGGAGTGAGCCCAATCTGCATCAGAAAATAGCTTCAAACCTAAATCAAATACATAAGGATAATAAAGTCCTTCATTTATGGTTCCTTTGAGATACTTGAGAATCCTTTTGGAAGCATCCATATGTGGTTTCCTTGGTGTGTGCATAAATTGACTTAGCACACTCACACTGTAACATATATCTACTCTTGTCAATGTGGCATAGTTGAGACTACCCACTAGACTTTGATATGATGTGATGTCCTCTATGAGTTCACCTTCATGTGAGCTCAATTTGTGATTGACCTCCATTGGAGTACCTGTAATCTTACAATCTTGCATCTTGAATTTTGCCAACATGTCCTTAATGTACTTTCTTTGAGTGAGAAACAAACCATGATCTTTGTAGACAACTTCCAAACCTAGGAAGTAGGTAAGTGAACCCAAATCACTTATCTTGAACTCTTCTCTCATCTGATCTTTGATCTTCTTCATACCATCTGCATCATTTCCTGTCAATATAATATCATCTACATATACACATAGGTAGATGACCTCAGAATTACTCTTTTTAATAAAGAGTGAAGGATCTGCCTTGCTTGGTTGAAAGCCTTTGTCCTGCAAGAATGAAACAAGCCTGAAATTCCAAGCTCTTGGAGCTTGCTTGAGACCATACAATGCTTTGTTAAGTTTACACACATAATCAGGATAAACTTGATTCTCAAAACCAGGTGGTTGTGCCATATATACCTCTTCTGTTATCCAACCATTCAAGAATGCATTCTTTACATCTAGTTGAAGTATCTTCCAATTCTTGGAAGAGGCAATACCAAGCAAAACCCTAATAGTAGGCATCTTTGCCACAAGAGAGAAGGTCTCCTCATAATCAATTCCCTGAGTTTGTGCAAAGCCTTTTGCTACAAGCCTTGCCTTATACATGTTAATGGAACCATCAGAATTCTTCTTGAGTTTATAGACCCATCTTGAGCCTATTACCTTCATGGATGAAGTCTTGGGCACCAAATCCCAAGTGTTGTTTTCCTCAAGTGCTTCAATCTCTTCCTTCATTGCATGCTTCCATTCTGTTTTTGATTTGGCCTCTTCAAATGATGATGGCTCCTCTTGGTTTATGTCCTGTGCTATGTAGATAGATGTTTAGTTACTAATGAGGTGTCAAACCCATACCTTTCTGGTTTTTTCTTTTCCCTCATAGATCTTCTTAGGCCATGATGTGATGATTCTGCCTCATGTCCAAGTTCCTGCAATTTTGCTTTACCTTTAGACTTCCATGCTTTGATCTTTTCCATCTGAGATTCTTCATCATCCTCTGAGGTGTCTTGTTCTTCAATCTTTGGTTGTTCTCTACCAAGCTTTGGAAAATCTTCTTCAAGATTATATGGTAAATTGACCTTCCTGCATGAATCTTCATACCATGAATTGTTCTCATCAAAAACTACATCTCTGCTTACCAAGAATCTTTTTGATTGTTGTCATATCCAATAAATACACACCTTTTTGCCTTTGGATCCATCTTGCCTCTAACCTGTGAAGGAACATGAGCAAAAGCAATACATCCAAAAATTTTACAATGATCTAAGCTTGGTCTTCTTCCATTCCAAGCCTCATATGGAGTCATCCCATCAAGGGATTTTGAAGGCAACCTGTTAATCAAGTAAGTGGCTGTAGATACAACCTCAGCCCATAAGTAATTAGGTAAATGCTTTTCATTTAACATAGACCTTGCAGCTTCAACAATTGTCCTATTCCTCCTTTCTGCCACTCCATTTTGCTCAGGAGTGTACCTTGTAGTTACCTCTCTTTTGATTCCTCTTTCTTGAAGAAAAGAATCAAACTCATGGGAGAAGTATTCTCCCCCTCCATCTGACCTTAGCCTTTTTAGTGATTTACCTGTTTGATTCTCCACAAGAGCCAAATATCTTTTGAAACATGAAAAAACTTCATCTTTGTGTTTCATAAAGAATAGGATAGTCCATCTGCTGCAATCATCAATAAAGGAAACATAATACCTTGATCCAGATATTGAAGCTTCCTTGCTAGGTCCCCATACATCTGTATGAACCAACTCCAAGAGATCTCCATGCATATAACCTTTCTTCATGAATGGTAACCTGTGAGACTTTCCAAATTGACATGAATGGTAACCTGTGAGACTTTCCAAATTGACATGCACTACACTTATAAATCATATGTTGTTTTGACAAATTAGGGAGTCCAAGTACACTTTGGTCCCTGCAAATTTGCTTTAATGACCTTTCACCAATATGTGCTAACCTTTTGTGCCATACTTCCAATTCTGTGAGTGTCTGACTACCATAATTAAAGAGAGCAATGTTTCTAGTGTCCTGTAATTCAAATGTGAACAATCTACCTGTCTTTTCACCTTTTGGAATTCTTCTGAATCCTTGACTTGGATCTTCAACAAATGCTCCTGCTTTTGTGAACCTGACTTGCAACCCTTTCTCTACTATCTGCCCAACACTTATCAAATTCTTTGTAATGGTAGGGACATAGAGTACCTTACTGAGTAGGTTGATGTTTCCATCAGGTGCTTTGACATTGCCTATTTTCTCCACAAGATGTTTTGTATCATCTCCTGTTTGTACCTCATGCTTATTCCTTGGATCTTCTAAATCTGATAGGAGTGCCACATTTCCTGCCACATGATTTGAACAACCTGAATCTATGTAGAAAATATGCTCACCAGATTTACCTTGTGGCATAGCCATGTTCATGATCAATAATGAATCCTCTTTGTTTGAGTCTTCTGTGTAGTTATTGTAGTCTCTCCTTCCTTTGTAGCCTCCTTGATAGTTTGAATGATTGTAGTTGTTGTAGTTGCCATGGTAGTTGTTGAACCTTCCTCTTGAGTAGCCATAACTTCCTCTATTGTATCCTCTTCCTCTTTGATTCCTGGAATTCCTAAAGCAATTTTCAGTTGTATGATTAGTTAATCCACAAATAGAACATGAGTTGGAGTCTTGGGATCTCCCCCTGCCTTGTCTACCTCCTCTTCCTCTACCTTTGCCATGTCTTCCTCTACCTGCATAGTTAGCTTGATATGTACCTGCTTCATCATCCACTTTCTTTGCCTTTCCTTTGTTATCTTTAGACTTGCTTTTATCCGTGTATAAAGCTGAAGATTGATTACCTTTAGAGCTTTCTCCATTTTTGATAAGCTTTGCCTCTTGAGTAAGTAGTTGTCCAATGAGTGTGTTGAAATCAGGTACATGCATGTCCATGTACAAATCCATAGCTGTGGTGAATGCTTCCTACTTATCATCTGCCTTTAAGCCATTGATGACCTGCCTTACAATTTGCTCTTCATCTATTACCTCTCCAATGCTTCCCAACTGATCCGCTATGTCCTTGAGCTTTGTGACAAAATCAGTCACATTTTGTTTGGGAGCCTTCTTGAGAGTTGTGAACTCCAGCCATAGTTGATGCTTCCTAGCTTTGGTACTTGAAGAAAAGAAAGCTTCAAGTGCATCCCACACTTCCAGAGATGTCTTACAACTTCTAATGTGAGGCAACAAAAAATCTGAGATAGAGTTGAGGAGATAAGACCTTGCAAGTGCATCCTTGGAGCACCATGTGCTCAATCTTTCTTGCTCTTCTTGTGTTGGTTGACTTTTGTTCCTGAAACTTGGCATAACTTCATCTCCAGCCACATAACCATATAAACTTCTACCTTGGAGATAGGCTTCCATTCTTAATGACCAAGCTGAGTAGTTACCTCTGTCTAATTTGTCAATTGATGAAGGAAATCCATCTGCCATGTTGTCCAACCTTGCTCTGATACGACTGTGAAGAGATGGATAAGTATGTGTTTGAAGATGAAGAGGTGTTGCAAAATCCTTAATCTACACCAGCCAAATGGACTCCAGGAGTATATGGTGGGCCCTTTTAGCTTGCCAATGGATGTATTAGACACCCTATGTACCTTGGAAGATCACTCTCAAAAAGATAGATCAAAACAGATAAGTTGGAGTTAGCTCAGAGGTGAAAACTTGCTATTCTTGCTTCATACACATGTCCAGTGTTTTACATAATTCTCTAAGCACAGCGGCAATTAGCTCAATTCCTCTTGGAGAAGTCTAGGCAACTTAAAGAGCTAACTTTCAAGAGTAATCTTATAAAAAATAATGAACCACACACTGAGAATGAGTTTTAACAAGTGATGACATCATCCCGATTTTCACGGGCTGCTACAGAAATAGACCAGTGAGCAGAAAAATCAACATAACTCAATACGTAGAAATCCAATGATTATGAAAATTTGTATGGTTATACTAAACAGTAAGTTGAATCCAACAAGCTTTAAATCACTGAATTTGGATAAGTAACCACTAAGAAATGGCTCTGACAAGATGAGTGAAAATGTCGGGTACCTGACAGAGAAGTGAAGATGAACAGACCCTGTTTACTTCAAATGAGCATAACTGAAGATTGCAACATTCAAATGACATGAAAATTTGTGAGCATATAGTAGACTTACAGAGCTAACTTTACCAAGTTAAATTACTGAAAATGATGCACCAAGCTCAGAGAAAACATCTCTGCAAGCTGACTGAGAAAACTGAGAGTAATGGCAGTGAGTAGTACACTTCACAAGAACATGGAAAGATGAACTCAAATAATCATGAAAATGAAAGTATATTGCTTGTACAATACAATGACTTACTGATACATATGTGTGCCTTGTTATCACACCTTGATATGGCATAAAGCTCAGCTCTTGGAGGTCTTCACATAGGTCTCTCTAACCATGACTAAAACTGCCATCTATTTATAGTTGAGTTTGGGAGGCTAACTTCCCTCAATCACTCTCCAATCAATCAATGATTGATTTGATTCTCTACCTACCACAAATCACGAATTCGTGGCTCCTCTTTCCATTCTTGATCAAGTGGACTCAACCACTTAAGATTCTCTTACTTTTACATTAAGTAAACTCTTCAAAAGTTACAAGAGGTAGTTCACAAGTGAACTTTACATAGTCTTCTTTTTAAAGCTTCTTCTAAGACTTTGTGAGACTCAAGCCAATACTTAGGCTTGTCATAGACTTGCTCCAACAAATATGTCGTTTTCTGTCTTTGGTTCCTCTAGCTTCATTTGTTTTCTTTGTTTCCTCTAGTGTCCTAGTAATATAGGTCCTGCTCTTCATGATTCTTGGACGAGTCTGTTTTTGCTTTGTTCCTCGAATTTTTAGATGTAATGTATCCTCCTGATTGCGTATTCCTTGCTTGGCTGCTTGCTTAAACTTCTTGGGAATCCATATCTGCTGTCGTGCTTTCTGAGCTTCAATCAAAGACTTAGGGAGCCATACTTGCAAGAGTATTATTGTTCCAGATTTTTGTGATGCTGACTTGTTATTCTTCTTATTCTCCCTATGATTTGGTGATGACATTTCTGATTTCTGCACTTGATCTTTGCGTACCCATTTGAATTTGTTCTTCCCTTGATGTGGATGTCTGAATGTTGTCCTCCACATTGGTGATCTTCCTGTCGTATGAGGGACTTCGTGAGAGTTGGTTTCCTGATTGTTAGGCCGTTCCTCAATTGAGTAGGGTGGTATCACCTTTTCCTTGGATACATTAGGGTTTGAGCTTCCTGCTTCTTCTAGACTGGGTTATGAGGTATTGGGACTGGAATCATGTTCTACTAGCTCTTTTTTGCATCCTTCCGCACTCTCGATGGTTGTTGGTTGGAGTAAAGGCTTCTCTCCTAATAAACTAAAAATTTCCTTGTGCCCGATCTTGGCTAAAATATAGCCTTGAGCTAGGTTGATGCTTACTTCATTCTCAATGATCCAATCCTGTCCTAGGATCAAATCTTCTATTAAATCCTCATCTCTGCACACTAAGACTCGTTGTTCCATGGAAGAATTTCCTAGGTGGAGGAATACGTTAGTGGTTCCCATGCATTCTATGATTTGACCTCCAATTCCTACCATTTGATCTTTTGTGGGCGTCATCCTCAGTTGAAGGTCTTTTATGACCGTATTATGTATGCAACTAAGTCTTGCTCCTGAGTCTATCAATGCATCTATCAATTTGTACTCTGTCTTGCCGATTCCTAGGTTTAAATAAGGCTGTGACGTTTAGGAATTTGCCGTATCAGATTTATGGATTTGGTAATTAGCCATAGGTATTGGCTCTTCTCCTTGGAGATACCGTTCATCTATTTGCCTAATCCATTCTTTCCTTTTCTTGATGCGTTCTAAGGCTTCTTGTCGAGCCTCCTCTCTAATCCGTTCTTCTTCTTTCTTCCTATTTTGAGCACCTACTAGGTGTGCTAGCATTTGATCCGTCAATGGCTCCATGAATCGTTTAACTCTGCATCCACTTATGTAGTTAGGAAGAATGTCTCCATCTAGGGTGGCTAAATTAACTGCTCCACTAGTAGAGATCCTATTGATGATCAGAGGTCTATATCCGTGTTTTTGTAACTTCTTGGCATGCTGCTTTAAGGTGTACACCAAGACTAAGTCTCCCTCTTTAAGTCCTTTGTCTTTTATATGTGCATCATAATATGCCTTTTGTCTCCTCTTGGCTGCATAGATTCCTGCCACCGCTTGTAACCTAGTTTCATGCAACTTCTCGATTTGGTCTAGTTGTTGGGATAACTCATGTCCGTTCCATTCATACTATTGGACTACTCTCAATGTTGGGATTAAAAAATCAATTGGCGAAATTGCATTCTGCCCGTACACTAAATTGAATGGGGTAGTTCCAATAGCGGTCTTGTATGCTACTCGGAAGGTCCAAATTGCATGATGCAATTGCTTGTCCCAATCAGACCTCCCATTATTGACAATCTTTGTCAATACTGTACATAATACTTTATTGGAACTTTTCACTTGACCATTGGCTTGGGGATGGTATGGGGCTGATTTTTTGTGGATCACTAAAAATTCATTCATTAGGGATTCGATTACTTCATTAAGGAAATGCGTTCCTCGGTCACTCACAATCTCAATTGGTAATCTGAAACGAGTGAATATATGCTCAAAAAGGAACTTAGCAGTGGTTTGAGCATCGTTCTTTCTAGTAGCCTTTGCTTCTACCCATTTTGTCAAGTAATCAGTGGCTACTATGATGTACTCAGCATGCGATCCTTTGGCCGGTGGATTAATGGGTCCTATGAAGTCAATACCCCACTTAGAGAATGCTCTCGCACAAACCATAGGTCGCAATGGCATGTCATCTCTTCGAATTGGGTATTTAGCTCTCTGGCATGTCTCACAACTTTGTACATATGTTTGAGCATCCATATGTAAAGTTGGCCACCAGAAACCCGTGAAGAGAATCAATTTTACAGTTCTCTCGGCTGAAAAATGACCTCCTACTGCACCTGTGTGCACCATCTCTAATATGGGTAAATACTCTCCTTCATGAATGCATAATCGTAATTGGTTGTCTTTTCCTCTTCTAAACAGGTTTCTTCCTATGAGAACATAATCCTTGCTCATTTCTTCTAGGGATCGTTTTCTAGCCAAGCTAACTCCTTCCTCATGTTCTCTTGTCCTGAGAAATTTTACTAAGGTTTGACTGCAGTTGGGTGCTATGGTTGAGAAAGGTAGGGACGTATGATCCACGGGGATTGTCTCCTGACATTCTGCACAATTACTTATGTAGTCATGAACATCCTTGGGCATCTCAGGCCAGTACACACCTAATCTTTTTAATTCCCTGATAGTTCCATGAGTCCCTTGGTGTGTTCTCCATTTGTTCACATGTGCTTGTTCGATTATCTTTGTTTGTTTGTCTTCCTCTACACATCTTAGCAATACCCCGTTGGGTTCCCTATAGTACACACTTCCCGCGATAATATACAAGTTCCTTGACTATAAAATTTCCTTTTTACTTTCCTTATTAATGGAGTGTTGTGGACCATGAGTTAGTATAGGAATTAATTTCTCTACCCACTTTGGACAAACTTCCAGATTGAACAAATAAGTATCTGGCAGATCATCGGGTACTCCATTTGGTGGTTCTCCGTGCGTTAATCTTGAAAGATGATCCGCTCTCACATGGGTGTTTCCCTTCTTTACTATTACTTCAAAGTCGAACTCCATTAATAGTAGGAACCATCTTACCAATCTTCCCGTGTTACAAGGTTTATTGACTAAGTACAGTAAAGCCTGATGGTCTATGAAGAACTTTAATTTGTTGGCTAAGAGATAGTGTCTAAATTTCTTCACTGCATAGACCATTCCTAATCCTTCTTGCTCGGTAGTGGTATAATTCCTTTTGGCTTGATTCAGTTGTCTGCTTGCATAGGCAATTGGATGATCTAAATTTCCTTCATCAGCTGGTTGGGCTAAGATACATCCTATTGCATAGTTAGAAGCATCAACATGAATACGAAAAGGCTTGTTCCAATTCGGCGTTTTCAGAATGGGAGCCGTGCTAAGCCTCTTCTTCAACTCATTGAATGCTTTCTCACATTCCTCTGTCCAAGTGAATTGAGTTAATAGCCCATACAGTGGTTTGGCTATTATGGCATACATGTGGATAAAGCGACGGTAATATTCACAATGTCCCATAAATGCTTGCACCTCTTTTGCATTCTTTGGTCTAGGAAGCTCTAAGATGACCTTAACCTTGTCCTCATCCATGGATATTCCATTCCTAGAGACTATGTGTCCTAGGATTTTCCCTTGTCTCACCATGAAGACACACTTCTCTGGGTTTAAACAGACTCTGTACTGTCTACATTTATTAAATATCTTCCTCAATTCAAGAATATGTTTGTGTCTTTGATTGAAGTATGTACATAGGTCATCTACATATACTTCCATGCTCTTTTTCAAAAATTCCTTGAAAACATGACACATCAAGTGGCTGGTGCATTAGTGAGTCCAAAAGGCATCACTCTTAAAGCATAGACTCCCCATTTGGTTGCGAATGTGGTCTTATGTTGATCCTCAGTAGCAATAGCTACTTGATTGTATCCTGAGAATCCGTCTAAGAAGCTATAGGCTTCTTTTCTTGCGACCCTTTCCAATAGATGGTCAGTGATGGGTAGTGGGTAACTGTCACGTATGGTGGCTGCGTTCACTCTCTTCAGGTTAATGCACACTCTCAATTTTCCATTTTTCTTAGGCACAACTACTAATGGCGATACCCACTCGATGTGTTCTATCTCATATATGAATCCTGCCGCTAGTAACTTATCTATTTCTTCCTTAATTTTAGTAGCATAGTTCTCGTTGTATGTATAAGGGCATTGTTTTGATGGTTTTGCATCTGCTGTCATTGGTATCCTATGAGAACAAATCGAGGATTCCACGCCTTTGAGATCCTTATATGTCCATGCGAACACGTCTCGATATTCTCGGATCAATTGTATTAACTCTTCCTCCTCTTCCTTCGACACATCTTTGCTTATGTATGTGCATCGTTCTTCTTCGTCTTCCACTGTGACTATAATTTTTCTTGTTTGTTCTTTGTTGTCGTAGGCTTCTCCGTCTTGAGCCTCTCGTTTAGGCATTTGAATGGCTACTTTTCTCTCTTCTACTTCGTATCTTTTAAAATGTTCAGGAACTTCGAACAGATCTGGGTCTGGTCCAATTTTACTCATTTTTGCTTCTTGTTTTTGTACTATGGGAGCGGCTTCTATTGCTAAGATCTTTGTCGGTTCCTGTTTCTCTTTGGCTCGAATGGTGTCTAGATAGCTCTCTTCTGAATCAAATTCGGGTTCCATTTCGATACTCTCATATTCCTCCTTCCACTCTTTTTCCAAGATTTCCCATTCTTCCACTTCTTGAAGGACAACCATATAAAGATTTATATCATAGCCTTCCTCGTCTATGCACTCGTTGACTTCCTCATTCACACACACATCTAAGGTTGCCAGGATTTCCATCCATCCATGCGGTTCAAAGGTCTCATCCGGAAAGATTTGAGGCATGTACCTTGGGTCCTCTACATGTTTGTAGTTAGGGTGTCCTATTGGCCATATCTATCTTTTTTCGTCTTCTTTCTTGGCTTCCTTACACATCCATAACTGAGCGTCCTCGTGTATCCATGATTGATCACTCGATCCAGCACTATGAATGGATAGTTCATCTTCCTCCTTGTGTATGGGATTCCATTGTAGTGGAGGGACATCTCTATAGGAAAAGGTGTGCAAGTTTATTTTAGTGGTATTTCCTTGATGTTATAGGTACAATGAATCTCTTCCCCAATCTTGTACTACCCGCATTTGTCTCATAAAGGGTCGTCCTAATATCATCTCGTAATTATTAGCCTTTTTGAATTTACAAATGGCTAGTGTGTGTTCAAATTCAACCCCACAGGTAGTCAATTTGACTCTTTCCAGTATTCCTAAGGGTTTCTCCACATGACTGTCTACTAACTGGAGTTTCATGCGTGTGGGTCGTAAGGCAGGTTTTCCCCATTTCTCCCAAATCTCGTTGGTGGCGATTCCTACACCAGCTCCTGTGTCTAGTATAGCCTTGGTCATGTACCCATTGAAAATGACAGGTAAACATGTGTTACCTTCATCTTCTTCACTAAATTCTCCCACTTTATCAACTGGAATTTGCATTTTAGTTGAGTTTCCTTTTCCCTTAACTTCTTCTTCTTCCTTTTCTTGCCCTAATTCCATTTGGCTTGCTATTTGCTTCCATAAATGCGGCTTAATTTGAATTAGTTCTTTCACGGTCAGTTTGCATTGTACTTTTGTCTTCTTTAGTTCCGTTAGATTGTGTGAACTCTTTGCTTAGTTTTCTTTTCCCTTTCCCTGCACCGTGGGTGCTCGTATTATCATAGACTCCTTTTTGTATTCTCCCATGTAATTAGGCAATATTGAAATGCTCTGGGTTTCTTCTCTATTTCTGTCGAGTCTTGATACTTCCTCGTATACTTCTTCTAGGTTGGGGTTGGGTTGATAGACTTCCACATCCAATTCCTCAAAAGGAGGCTTACTTACTCCATTCTTCTTCCATTGCTCTTCTCAGATTCTATTCCATAACTCCTTTGGCCATTCTGCCTCTAGGTCAGGTATGGTTGACATTGGTTCATCCTGGGTTCTAGTTCGCTCGCGCTTGTCATCCTTCCCTCTAAGTTCTTTATCCAAGGCCTCGACGTGTTCTTTATATTGATTATATGGTATTCTCGTCTCTGGTAGGGCTGGAATAGTCTTTTCTAGGGTAGCTTGGGCAACCTCTATAAGCTTTCGACATATTACAAGCCTTTCTTTTTCTAATTCTCCTTGTGGGTAAGGTTTTTCATGCTGTTCTACTTTCGGTCCAGTCTTAATTCTAGCTTGGTAAGCTTTCAGCCACATGTCTAGGTCGTCGGATTTTGGGTAAGCTAAAATGGATCCTGGTTTCTTTGCTTCTTGGATAAGTGGTGGAATGGGCACTTCTTTCTGATTTTCCTGTTCTTTTTGTTCTTTCATACTTCTGGTTTGTTTCTTATTATCTTGACTTTTTTTCTTCATCCATTTGTCTTTGAGTTTTTCTCTTCTTTCCTTCCATTTCTGTGCTTTAATGTTCTGGGTACTCTCACATGGGTCCTCAGAATCTTCAACCATTCGGTTTTTGAGACTTTCCTTCCTAGTGTCTTCTTGTTCCCGATCTAGTTGGTTTTCATTTCGTTCTTTCATTTGAGCTCGCGTAATAGCCTTTAAAGGCACGGTGTACCCCTTATCACTTCCCGGTGCTTCTATCACCTCGATTACATTAACAGTTGTTGTATCCTGGGCTTTATTAGGATTTTTCGGACAATCTCTAAAAAGATGCTCCTTTCCACAATCATTGCAGTACCCCTCCCAAGTCCTAGGGGTGGGTGGATTGTAAGGTCGAGGACATTATCTAATAAAATGGTCTCCTCCACATCTATAACAGGGTCCTCTTGGCACAAGTGGTCTAATGGGTGGTCTCATGGGTGGTTGTGCTTTAGGTGCAGTATACATCAAGGTTGCTACCTCAGTTCCATAGCTCTGGTCATAGTTTTCGTATCCATAGTAAGCTGAATCATATGATGATTCATACTCTAACATGTTGGCTTCATAGGGATAATAATCTCTTGAGGTTAGCTCATATCGAGTGTTTGCTAATTCTACATTGATCGTCGTCGATGCTGGCACCATGGCTCTTTCCAAGTTTTCTTCTGGCTGAGCATACTTCATAGGTACTACTTGTTGAGGTTGTGATAGTTGTGGTCCTAACACTAGTTGTGGTGGTGGATATGGTGCTAGTTCATAAGGTCTCGGTGCTCCTACTGGTGTTGGATAGGGATTGTATTTGGGCATCTCTCTACCTGGCTCTCTAGGTGGATATCTTTATGGTCGATACTGAGGTGGTTGTAAAGGGCGTGCTTGCCTATTGAATGGACAATTCTCTGTAGTGTGGTTGGTGTATTTTTGTTCTATGTGGTAGTACAAGGCGGTCCCTTGTTGGTGCTGTCTGTTGTATGGATATGTCGGATGTGCACCAGTCCCTCCTCGCACACACATGTGGGTGGGGTGATCTCCTCCACATAGGCTACACCTTCGTAACATCGGCACTCTTTGGGCTGGGTGTTAGTAAGTTCTTTGTCCCTGGACTCCTAGTTTCTTTGCTAATAACTCTGCTAATTCTTTCATATTACTGGAGTTGGATGTAATGGTACTCCGAGAGTCTTCTGATTTAGTGGGGCTTGGCGTGCTTTTGAGGTCCTCAACTAGATTGTCTTCTAGATCAATGCACTCTTGAAGACACTCACTTAGGGTTTGTAGCCTCTTCACGTAAACTAGTGTTCTTAGGGTTCCGTTCGTGAGTCCATCCAAAAATAATGACATCATTTTTTGCTGAGTGGGCCTCTCGACAGCTGGGCATCTATCAACATATTGATTGAATCTCCGGGCAGCTATTTTCACTGTTTCATTAGGGTTCTGTTTAAAACTATGGATTAAAGATGCAGAATTGTGTTTAATCCCTCTCTTAGTGAATTCCCCAATGAATTCTTGAAAAAATTGCTCCATGTTTCCAAACTGATTAGGATCTAATGGCTGGAACCAAGTCAGAGCCGTTCTTGTGAGGGTGAGTCCAAAAGACTCATACTGCACAAAGAAGTCGTCTACTTGTTCTGCCCTTAGGACTTGTTTAAATTCAGCAATGTGATCGTAGGGTTCTCCTAATCCATCATAATGATTTCTTACACACTTGGCCACTTGAATCGGTCTCAGTCTTCTCATTGGTTCTGGCAGTCTAGGCATTACAGGAAAGGCAGGAACTGCTGGTCTAACTGGGGGTATTCCAGGCTGCCCTCCTACTGGTGGTCATGGTCTTACGGGTGGTCGGTACTGATTCCCTACTCCTGGGTGGGTCTGATTGTTGGTTTGCACTCTTGGAGTTGCAAATTGTACATGAGTACGGTTTGGACCACTCCGTTGGCTAGTTTGTCCTGACATGGTGTGTTTTGTCTCTTGTTGATTTCCAAAGGGGTTCTACGAAGTAGTTGCCTGATCTCTTTGAGGGAATACAGGCAACCCCATGTATTTCAATCGAGCTTCTGTCTAAGGCGCTAACCAACCAATATCTTCTCTGATTTTTGTCTAGGTATGTGATTCTAGTTTCGTCTTCTGGATCCTTGAGCTCATAAAATGTCATAGGGCTTTCTTCTCTTCCTGGAGCCAGTACGTCTGTTTGTAGCAATACATCTGATCCATGGATCATATAAACTTCCAATAGGTAGTCATCTTGAGGTATCAAGTCTCCTCTCAAGACTCGTGTTATGTTCTTCCTAGGTTTTCTTGTTCCACTAACTCTCCCCTTTCATTGATCATCTCAGGAAATTCAGTCACTATGTATAAGTGACCTATCTTGTCCATGTATGCTCCTCCTTCGTACTTAACAACAGGTCTAGGCACGATTGTGGCATCCATAGAGGTTACCATCCTAGCCATTGATCTGTTTAAGCCATCCAGATAGATGGGGATCTCATGGGCATTAGTAAACACATATTGTAAGGAGGTTCGGTAGTCTCCCTCTACCGCGGTCATGAAGTTTCTACTTGGAGCTGGACCATGCATGTCTTCTGAGGCCATTGGTGTCTCCTCCTCGGAGTCACTAGAGGTATCTGAATAGACAGAGTGGTGACTGACCTGAGCAGCACTCCCTACAGAGGATACGACACTTCTTCGGCTACTTATCACTCTCCCTGACCTCAAGTTCATTCACCCTCTTGAGGCTCTCTAGGTCTCTAAAACTCTCCTTGAGTGGCTCTTCAAGTGCCTCAAGTTTGTCTTGCAAAATGCTACAAAAGCTCTGGACGATACCACTTCTAGGCGATACTTCTTTGGCCACAATACGATACCTAATGCTTGGCCAATACGATACTTGATGCACCCGACGATACGATACTGAACTAATTCAACGATACGATACCAGAGTTTCCTACGATACGATACCAAGATCCGAGACGATACGATACCAACAATCCTCGCGATACGATACCTGAGAACCGAGACGATACGATACTGATTCCCTCACACGATACAATACCACATCAACTCACGATACAATACCTAAGAGTCAGGCGATATGATACTGTTGCTGATCACGATACGATACTGACTTTCCTTACGATACGTTACCTTAGGGATCCACACGATACGATACTGAATCAATCAGGCGATACGATACTGCTGCGTGATCACGATACGATACTAGTATGGTATCGCGATACTAAACTAGGACCTGGCACGATACGATACTTCAGGGGTTGGCGATACGATATCTTAGGTTCGAGGCGATACGATACTGAAAATGGTATCGTGATGCTAAACTAGGAAGTGGGCGATACGATACCTCGGATGGCACACGATACGATACCATAGGGATAAAGTGAGATTGCGATACCAACTCGGAGATACGATACCACAAGTGGTATCGCGATACCAAGATTGGTAATCAACGATAGGATACTTTGGCGAGTATCGCGATACAAGGGAATTTTTGGTATCGCGATACCAAAAACTCAACCGATCACGATACTCAAGCCAAAATACCTCCAAAATTCAAAATTTTTTCACCCCCTAGCTCTTCTCTCACCCCTCTTCACTCCTAAAACACTGTCCCTTTCAAGGAAACTCAAAAAACGAATTGTTCCCCCCCCCCCCCCCCCCCCCCCCCGCGATACTGAATGTGCACTTAATCACGTGTTTGTGCACTTTTAGTGTGTTTTTGCCAAGGAAGTCTTGTTGAATCTTACCTTTGTGGTGCCTTGATTGCAACTTGAGATCAATACATAGCCTTGTCAGCCTATAGTGCATGACACCACCCTCACGATACCGGTCACTGCTCGTCCACGATACTGCCTTTTAGAACAGTAGAGAAATGAACTAATTTTTTTGGTTTTTATACTTTTGGTGACTGAAACTGAACTACACTAACTTGGCAAATGTTTTGAGTTTTTTCTTGGTCTTGACCTATTCCTACTTCACTCCTTTCCTTCTCTCCTCTCCTTCTAACCTAACCCTAACTCCTCTTACTCTCACTTCCTACTAACCCTAAACCTAAAAACTCATTACACACACTTCCGGGATGTGAAGTAACAAGTGCTGAGGTGATTGACTACTTGCCACGGAACGAGTTCACTTCTACAAGTACGATTTCATCACACTTGATCTATAACCATCACGAAGGCACCTTGGCTGAGCGTTCCCCGGCAACGGCGCCAAAAACGTATGTACCTAAGTCAAGAAGACTCAAGGACTTGTGCCAAAGAGACTAAACCTCATTTGCAACACAAGTGCGTATAGTGGGAAATTGACACACGCTTATATGTCAATCCGATCAAATGACCTAACCAAGTGTATGAAGACATGTGCACACATGATGGAAAATGAAGTGGTTCAGCTTATATGCATGAGAAAAGACTAATCCACCTCTCAAACTCACTGAAAGACTGAAAGTGTCTGCCACGATACCTCCTACAACAGTTTTCAGTAAATCAAGGATTTCTCCCAGCTTCAAACTCCAAATATAGTCAATAGGGTACCCCTTTCGAAGCTCTCGACTAGACGCACCTATTGGAAGTAAAACTACTCGATTCTGACAACCCTACTTCAAGTTATGACCAAAATAGTGAATGGTGGGAAGTACCCACACTCACGCCACAACTCCTACAAGCTCACACACACACTACAGTAGCTCAAAAACAGTGGGGAGAGGTAGACAACAGTCCTACACACACATTCCAAGCATTACACACACATACAAGATCAAAGATAAGATGGAAATCTGCAGGAAAGAGGCAAATTCGAGATTCAAGAGCTCTCCTTGTTCACAATAGCAAAAAAGTACTTACAAAGAGTCACAAAGTGACTTATATACATGTGCCCTAAGTTTGGTCCTTTCACACAAGAGACCGGCACTTTATTACTAAAAAGTGAAGTTCCTACTAATTTAAAAGAGATATTTTACAAGTTGGGATTATGCAACTAAAGGACTCCTTTAGTGCATTTACATGGCTTGAGGGAATTCTCTAAATGTTTTGAAGAAGAAAAATTATGCCCATTAATTTGAAAATTTTGGGGCTCTTCTCTTGTGCTTCTTTGCTCTGCAACACTTGGCTGAGCAAGAAGCAGTCTACTGTGGCCACTTCCTATTGTGAGGCTGAGTATAGGGCAACTTTCACAATGACTGTTGAGTGTGTGTGGCTCAGACACCTTATGGCTGATTTGGGTGTTGGTCAGTCTTCTGCCACCAGCATCTTCACTCACAATCAAAGCACATTGGTAGTTGCAAGGAACCCGGTGTTCTATGCTTGCACTAAGCACATTGAGGTGCATTATCATTATGTCAGGGAGAGGTTCTCTGCTCGGGAGATCAGCTTGGCGTATGTTCCCATGCAGGAGAACATTGCAGTCCTTTTCACGAAGGCTCTGCCTAGGGAGAAGTTTGAAGCTTTCCGCAAAGCTTTGGGCTTCCTTTTGTGGAGTGATTTCCACATAGCTTGGCACTTCCTTATACATGAGTGCCAAATCCTTGTTCACCGCATCACTCCCAGGGGGGATTTGTTGATATATTTAGGTAGTGATGTGTGTGAACACTCTAGGATTGCTGGGGCACTTTTTTCCCTCTTTAGGAGGTTTTTTCCCCCTGGCTTGTATATACGCTTATTACCCTAACAACCTACTTATCTTTGTACATTCTAGTGGTAATACATTCAATATTATGTGTTGTGCTCCAAGATTCTTCTTCTTCCTTTTGATGCACTGCTTCCATAGACCTTGAACTCCAACAACTCTACAGTAGGTGCAACATGAACCACAACACAAACAGGAACATCAAGAATATCGTCATCTTCAATGTTGTTTGCATCATCTTCAACAACTATGTTTGCAGGTGTAATAGGACCTTTTTCAACACCTTTTTCTATGGAAGCATGCAAACAACACAAGGAAGAAGAAGAAGCTTGGAGCACAACACACAATACTGATGTACTACCACTAGAATGTACAAAGATAAGTAACCGATTGGGGTTATAGGCGTATATACAAACCGGAAAAAAAAACCTCCTAAAGAGGAAAAAGAATGCCTTGGTGGTCCTAGTGTGTTCACACACATCACTAGCTAAATATATCACAACAACAAAATACCTCCTAAAGAGGAAAAAGAATGCCTTGGTGGTCCTAGTGTGTTCACACACATCACTAGCTAAATATATCACAACAACAAAATGTTGGATATTCCAGAATTTGAAGAAATTTGGACTTTCATCATTCTTTAAACAAGAAGTGGTGTTTGAATTGGACCTTGATTAGATGGAGTTTGAAATTCAAGGTCATTTAGCACATGCTAATTGAGAACAAAAAAGTGATCGTGTGATAGATTCTCCACCAAGGGATCTGGACCAATTATAAAGCTAGTAAAATTTGTGGTGCACCCTTGTGGTGCACCCTTGTGGTGCAAGAGATGTAGTAGTGGCAAGGAATACCTTGTCCACCACTTTTTTTCCTATCCTAAGAGAACTGTGACTTGGAAAGTCTCAACATGCTCTTTTTGTTGGCTCATCAAGTTAATGGGAAGCAAGCTTTGTTGGGTGAAACGGTCAAACTCTATGGAACATCATTAGGAGATAAGCACTCTAGAGAATCTGAAAGGAAAGTTGTGCAATCAACTTTGACAAACCTCCTTGAAAGTTGTCAATAGAGAAGTTCCTTGTTTTTCTAGGTAGAAGGATTCATGATTATAAAAGCTCTTCCCTCTTTAAGCATCACAGGGTGTTCATTCTAGAAAACAACAAGTTGAAAGTCAAGTGGATCCCTTAAAAAGGAGAAATATTTTATAAACCTTGTGTGTAAATCTTTATAATATTCTTGTATCTTTTCCTTGTTCATAATTTAAAGCACTTTAATTAAAAAAAAACTCATATTTAGTATCATTTATATTACATCAAAAAATTTACAAAAGAAACTTTTTGTCACATAATTAGGCTTTTCAATTAGAACATATAGATAATCCGTCTTCCATGTTTGAGTAAGGTTCTTACATCCAAGACCCAAAAATAAAATAGGCTGCTGCCTACCACCATTCACACAAAACACAAAGAACTAAAAATTTGGTGTCAAAAGGTAAGTACTCCAACTTATCCCTTTGATGTTGATTTTCTACTAGACATGGGCATACAACCCTTTCTATACTTTATCCAAGTCTAAATCCTAGAGTGAACCAATGTAACAAACTTTTAAAGTTCCAAACCTGATAATAATGAATTGTATAATTTTATTGAAATACTTTTATGTATGTGTGTATATTCCTTAATAATTAATGTCTACTATAAATTGTTTAAACTCAATTTTTTTTTCTACCAAATAAAGAATACAAGTCTTAACAAGAAATGTTGAATTATTGATCTATGTACGACTTTTATTCGATTCTCTTCTTAATGAAACATCAAAATGTTATATTTCTTATATACTGTTACTATTCCTCAAGTAGATTATCTAAATCCACCACATTTAGGAGTAAAACAAGAAGTCTCGATAGTCTAAAAGGAGCACTAAAGCTGGTTCGTTTATGAAATTAAGCAAGGAAATGAAAGACGAATTCTGGGGAACTAAGAAAGGTTATTTTTTCACAAGTATAAACCTTGTCTACACTTTGATAATTCAATAAAACCCTTGCTTGCACCTGAGGGAATCCATATTCATACCCTTCTGATAGAAAAAACTATAGATAAGGAAATGAATTTTTAAATCATTTTTTTAAACCTAGATAGTGTAAAATTTTATTAATGCTAAAGCCCCATACTTAGTCTATGAATTCTTGAAAATCATGAATCATATTTCCTTGCTAAAAATGTGCAATTTATAAAGAATTCTTATGTGTTGATATCTTCCATTCTTTTTAAATTACCCAAATTTAGCAAGGGTATGATCCTAAGCATTAAATTCTTGCATACTCAAGTTCTTGCCTAGTTCATGTGAGAATTGGGGTATTGGCATTGAATCCTTGCATAATTTGAACAACAAGATTTATCTTGTCAAGATGGTGTGAAGCAAATCATGGTCCATAACATGGAAGTGTATGCATAACTATTTTCAACAAGACGATATCTTCTTAGTTTCTTCTTCCATTTATTGTTAGTCCTACTTGGTTGGATAAGAGTATTTTTCACATTTGCAATCATTCAAACCACCTTGCACTAAATGAACACATACGCACACACACACACATACATATGCAAAAGTGTCGTATTCAAACATTTAGGTAGAAATGATGATTCATTCCAAACATTTAATTCTCACCACATTGAAGCATATAATCCTGTTTTCTTTGAGTGGAGCATATGCATGCAAAGATAGCATTGTAGAAGGTAGCTTCTACATACAAGTAACTAAAGAGATCATATGAAGGAAGATGTCAAGTTCCTCTTTTCTTTGATTGAAGCATATGCATATGGGTATATAATTTTCTTGAGTAGCTCCTAAATGAATTGTTCATGGTGAGTAAGTGCCTCTCGTATGTGGGTCACAACTTCACATCTCAAGAAGATATTGAATCTTGCACATGTGCCTCACTTATGCCAATAAGGAGATGACTTTAAAATGTATTTTATTACATTTTGGAAGGAAATAGGCATTGTTATGTTAAAGCACAAGTGCATGTAGTAAGATTTGTTAAGAATTCATGTGGTAAGCTCCAGACACGTTGATTCTAAAAGGTTGATATTATTAAGTATTATAAGCTTATTAAATAGAGAAGTTTTTACATTGTTATTTAGGGTTTATATATGATTTGATCAACCACAATATCATAGTTAATAGAATTTAATATTCATTCATATGATGTAATCACATCAATGACATACATTAGAATACTATATGTGGAGATCTATATATAGGTCTCATTCATTAGGTATCATTCCTTTTTGCTGTGTTCATTCCATTCTCATCATTTTGGTAGCAATTGCCTCACTAAAATAATCATTAAACATCTAAAATATAATGTATTATCATTTCAAAATTGGAGGAAATCTTTTTGGGTGTATCTTACATAAATAATTGTATTTGATTATAGAAAAAATCACGAGGATTTAGAGCAGGAGGTCATAAATAGAGATAATATGGACTAGATACTTCAAGATAGTAATAAGATGTAGGTGTGCGACAACCAAACTTCACTCCTAACTATTGTACTTATCATAATAGCAATCATACCACTTGCAATTACCCCATCCATAATTACAATACAATTAGTTGATACTAGGATAGTCACAGAGGCCAACAACAAAAATAGTAACCCCCAACACTATCATCAGCTCAACACTCTTTGACAATGCAATGCAACAAAGGAATAACATCAGGTTTATTAGATGCACTCTTTGATGCTTTTTTGGATGCATATTTGACAACAATAGGCCAATGACAACAATAGTAGTCCCCAACACTATCATACCTTAAACACTCTTTGATAATGCAATGCAACAGAGCAATAACATCAAGTTTGTTAGATGCACTCTTTTATGCTTTTTTGGATGCATATTTGACAATTCATAGGATAATTACTAAGATTGGTCCCAAACTTTAGTTGGCAGTTTCTGAAAAAGATTTGTAAACAAGAAACATGGATAAAAGCAATAACAAACCAAAGAATGATTATATATTGCAAATGTGGAATAAGAGGAAAATTTGCCTAATGATGTATTACACGGTTCTAGTAGTCAGTTTACCATTGTAAAATGTATATTTGAGGGGAGTACTCATTGATAAAGGCTCTAAAGCAAATATTCTTCCATAAGGGATATGGAAATAATAAAGATGCATGTAGTGGGACCCAATACCATTTTATAGTAAAAATCAAAGACTAATGAAAGGTTTGACCTGTTGATATATTTAGGTAGTGATGTATGTGAACACTCTAGGACCGCCGCGGCACTTTTTTCCCTCTTTAGGAGGTTTTTTTCCCCCGACTTGTATATACGCCTATTGCCCTAATGGGATACTTATCTTTGTACATTCTCTAGTAATACATTCAGTATTGTGTGTTGTGCTCCAAGCTTCTTCTTCTTCCTTGTGCTGTTTGCGTGCTTCCGCATACATCTAACTCCAACAATTGGTATTAGAGTAGGTCGTCGCTATCTAGGGCACCATCGACACTCCTCCGGTTGCAGTCTCAAAATCGCACGAATTTTGGTCAGCATACTCAGCATGTTTTCGAGATCAAAATATCTTCACTTTGTGGTGCCAAAATCGTGATCTGAGCTCGTTTCAGCCTTTGAACGCACTATCGTAGTGCTTGTGCAGGCTATTTCATCTTTTTGTGCCAAAGGTATATACCAGCTCCTATTCGCCAGTATAAGCATCTCGAAGTCTACTACAGGTCTAGCGAAATTCGTCTAGGCAGTTCTGTTCAACTTTTTGAAATACATTCAATTTTCTGCATCAAAGTATTTTAGTCACCGACCATGGTGGAAAGCAGTGATGTATTTTGTATGTTGGCTTTTGAGGATAAGTTGGATGGTACCAACCACCCGTTATGGGCTTATATGATGCAACATGTGTTGGTTGCAAAAGGACCGTGGAACATTGTGCAGGGTGTCGAAAAACATCCTATCACACCTGCAACTGTCACAACTGCAAGTACTGAAGCTGATGAAGAAGGTGTCGAACGTGCTGCGGTTTCTGCTGCACCTACTGTAGAGCAGATTTGCTGGGATGGCAGAGATGCCCAGACACATGCATTGATAGCTTTGTCTGTCAAACGTGCCATTATTCCTCACATTCGCTCGTGCAGAACAGCTAAGGATGCTTGGGATACACTTACCACATTGTACCAAGCTAGGAATGAGGCTCGTGTTGCTTACCTCCGAAAACAGTTGGAGAGTGAGCACATGAATGAAGGTGATTCTATGGACAGTTTCCTAATGAAGATCAAATACTTGAAGGAACAGTTGATTTCTGCTGATGAGGTTATACTAGATAGCTCACTTGTCCAGACCGTTCTGAATGGTCTTCCCAATTCATATAAAAGTTTTTCTTCTACTCTTTAGTTGATGATGAAAGGAAATCCAAATGCCTTATCATTTGAGGAGTTAGTCTCTGTTCTGTTGCAGGAAGATCAGTCCAAGAAGAAAAGGTCCGTTATGCGAGTTGCAGATCAAGCTTTCTTGGCTAGTCAAAAATGCAAAGGAAAATGGAGCTCTTCAAGTAGTAAGCAGAAATCTGCTAATTCTGCATATTCGAAGAAGGAAGATAACGATGAGAAGAAATCAGAAAAGCAGAAATTGTTTTGTAAGTACTGTAAAGGGAATGATCATATAATAAAGAACTGTCCAAAACTGGCTGCTAAAGAGGCAAAGAAGAAAGAGGCTGGAATGGTTGTTGCAGAGGCCTCTATGCCAAAAACAGAGTCTGCTAATCTTGTGTAGGAAGAAGAATGGGCGTTTACTAATGTCTGCAGTCTTGACCCATCTTCTCATGGGCAGTGCATGTCTGCAGTAGACTCAGATGTTTGCCAGTATTTTGATAGTGGGGCAACCAAACATATTACCTCGCAGTGCAGATTCTTCTCTTCACTCGAGCGTGCCCCTACAGGGAATACTGTTTCATGCGCCAACAACTCCTCTTATCGTGTTATGGGAGTTGGTAAGATCATTTTGACTACTGTTGATGGTAGTTCTTTCACTTTGTCAGATTCTTTATTTGTGCCAAGGATCAAGAAGAACCTGTTATTAGTTCCTTCATTAGCCAAGATTGGCTTGGTTGTGAAATTTGTTGATGATAGGTGTACAGTTCATGATTTGTCAAATGACGATGTGATTATTGCTTCTGGCATTTTATGTCGTGGGCTGCATAAGCTCATAGACTATGAAAGATCTATAAATGATTTGGCATGTGCAGTAAATGATTCTCAGGCTATGTCAGATGCAAAGCTCTGGCATGCATGCTTTGGTCATCTAAATTTTGCTAGTTTTCTATGCCTGCAAAAATCTAAAATGGTGTCCTCTTTGCCCAAACTTGAGGCACCTGGAAAACATGTTTGTGAAGGCTATATTTTGGGCAAAATGCAGCGTTCATCCTTTCCAAAAGATGGTTCAGTTCGGGCTACTCAAAAATTGCAGCTTGTACATAGTGATGTCTGTGGTCCTATGCAGACACCTTCTTTTGGGAATTATCTTTACTTCATTACTTTAATCGATGATTTTTCCAGGCATGCATATGTATATCCATTGAAGGCAAAGTCCGAAGTGTTCATGTGCTTCAAACAATTTTTGGTTTTGGTTGAAAATCTGTCAGCATGTAAAATGGGCACCCTCCGTTCTGATTGGGGGGGGGGGGTATATGTCTTCTGATTTTAAAACGTTTCTGGCTGAACGTGGGATAAAACACCAATGTACAGTGTCGTATACACCTCAACAAAATGGAGTTGCTGAACGAAAGAATAGGTCACTCATGGAGATGGCGAGGTGTATGGTCAAGAGTTAGGCTTTACCACATAGTTTCTGGCTTGAGGCTGTCATGTGTGCAACATATGTACTGAACAAGTGTCCCACTAAAGCGCTGCAGTCTGTCACTCCATATGAGGCTTGGCATGACCGCAAGCCATCTGTTTCTGATCTTCGTGTTTTTGGTTGTTTGGCATATGCATTAGTGCCTGAACAACACATAAAATTGGATGATAAAGCAGTAAAATGTATTTTTGTTGGGTACAATTTTGAAAGTAAAGGCTATTGTCTGTATCATCCACAGACTAAACGCATTCTCCGTGATGTTGTTTTTGCTTTTATGTACTAAGGAGACATCTGTTAGCTCCAAAGACATGTATGATACTTTGCTATCTCTTTTTGCAGGTGGACAGTCTAGTGCTGGTCCTAATGAGGCAACTGCTCAGCCTTTGCAGGTTTCATGTGAGGATGCAGATAATTCCATTTCTGATGCAGATGTACATGATGCACTTATTGATGAGACAGGTGATATTGATCAGGCAAGAACTATGCCGAAATGGCTGGTGCAGACCTTGCGTGATAGCAAATTAGATGCACCTCTGTCATGTTGTACTCGATCAAGCTCTCATAGTGCCTCTTTTGCATCAAATTGCTATGCTATGGCTGCATCTAGTCTCTGTGATGAGAATGAGCCTGTTTCGTTTGATGAAGCACAAAATTTAGAAAATTGGATGGCTACTATGCAATCTAAATATGATGCAATAATGTAGACTGGTACTTGGCCTTTTGTGACTTGCCTCCTGGCAAGAAGGCCATTGGCACTAAGTGGGTATACAAGCTGAAGGGTAAACCTGATGGTACAGTTGACAGGTGTAAGGCTAGGCTTGTTGCAAAGGGTTATGCGCAGGAAAGAGGCATTGATTTTGATGAGACCTTTGCACCTACATGCCGTATGACTACTGTTCGGAGCATTTGTGCACTTGCAGCCCATCATGGTTGGAATGTACATCAATTGGACATTAAAACTGCATTTTTGAATGGTGACTTGCATGAAGAAGTGCATGTTTTTCAGCCCCGTGACTTTGTGCAAAAAGGGCATGAAAACAGGTGTGCAAGTTAAAGAAGGCATTATATTGTTTAAAGCAAGCACCACATGCTTGGTATGAGAAGATACATGCCTATCTGATTGCACATGGTTTTGAGAACATTCCAACTGAAAGCACCTTATATCTTAAGCGTGCTAATGATGTGCTTCTGATCATTGTTGTCTATGTTAACGACATGCTGCTCACTGGTCCTATTGAGAAGCATATTGCTGATTTTAAGGCTGATTTGCATGCCTCATTCGAGATGTACGATTTGGGGCATTTGCATCACCATTTGGGCATTCAATTTATGCAACTTGATGGTGGAATGGCTTTGTGTCAAACGAAATATATTGACACATTATTGCAGCGTTTTGGGCTTGAAGACTGTATGCCTATTGCCACTCCTATGGAGACAGGTTTACGATTGAGCCTTCATGATGTTGGAGATGCATTTGATGCTGTCCTCTATCAGCAGGCTGTTGGATGCCTGATTTACTTATGCATTACTAGGCCAGATATTCAGTTTGGTGTCTCACAGATGAGCAAGTTTATGCATTGCCCAGGTGTCAAGCATATGTAGGCAGTTAAGCGCATCTTTTGCTACTTGAGTGGTACTCGGCTACTTGGGTTGTTTTATCCCAAGGGGGGATCACTAACGCCAGATTTGCATGCTTTTTCTGACTCAGATTGGGCTGGTTGCTATGACACTCATGTGTCCACTAGTGGCTTTTGCTTCATGTTTGGTAGCTCATGTATATCTTGGTTGAGCAAGAAGCAGCCTACTGTGGCCATTTCCAGTTGTGAGGCTGAGTATAGGGTAGCTTTCACAGCTACTGTTGAGTGTGTGGCAGTCTTCTGCCACCACCATCTTCACTGACAGTCAGAATCAAAATTTTGATCTTAGCTCATTCTTGGCCTTCAAATGCTATCGAGCAATTGCATAGGCAATCTCATCCTTTTGTGCCAATCATATATGTAGGTTTTTATTTGCTAGTATAAGCTGCTACATGTTTAAGAGAGCTTTCCTAGGTGTTTTTGTTTAAACTTTTGAGATACTATCAATATTTTGCATTAGGGTATTTAGTCACCAACCACGGATAAAAGCAATGATATATTCCATATGTTCGTGATTGAGGATAAGTTGGATGGTACTAATTACCCATTGCGGGCATATATGATGCTTCATGTATTGGTAGCAAAAGGGCTATGGAACATTGTGTAGGGTGTTGAAAAATGTCCTACTACACCAACAAATACAATTATTCAAGGTGATGCAGAGGGCATTGGAGATGATGATCAATGTCTTGGTCGTGCTGTGGTTCCTATTGCACCTACCATAGAGCAACTGCTGGGATGACAAAGATGCTCATGCACATGCATTGATAGCTTTTTCTATCAAACTTGCCATTATCCCTCACATTTTCTCTTGTAAGATAGAAAAGGATACTTAGGATACACTTACAACTTTATACTAGGCAAGAAATCAGGATCCTGTTGCTCACCTTAAAAAATAGTTAGAGAGTGAGCATATGAATGAAGGAGATTTTATGGATAGTTTTTTGACAAAGATCTAAGATTTGAAGGCACATTTGATTTTTGCTGATGGAATCTTGCAAGATAGCCCACTTATGCAGATTGCTCTTAATGGTCTTCTAGATTCATATAAGAGTTTTGCTTGTACTCTTCGATTGATGATGAAAAGAAATCCAAAGGCCTTAACATTCAAATAGTTAGGTTTTCGTTTGTTATAGAAGATCACTCCAGTCTCAACATGTCAATTATGTGTGTTACAGATCAAGCTTTCTTAGTTAGTCAAAAGGGCAAAGGTAAATGGAGGTCATCTGCTAGTGAGTAAATATCTACTAATGCTCCACAATCAAAGAAGGAAGACAAACATGAAAAGTAAACAGGAAAGCAACAACAATATTACAAATATTGTAAGGGAAATAATAATGTCATAAAGAGTTGTCCAAAAATTGTTGCAAAAGATGCAAAGAAGAAAGAGGCTAGAATGGCTATTGTAGAGGCCTCTATACCTAAAATAGATTCTACTATTTTTTTTTTCAAGATGAAGAATGGGCATTTACTACTCTTTGTAGCTATGAACCATCTACTCATGAGCAGTGTATGTCTATAGTAGACTCAAATTTTTGGTACTTTGATAGTGGGTTGGGAATTGAACTCACAACCTCCCAGTTAGGAGTATGATGGGCTAACCACTTGCCCCAAAAGCCATGGTTGAGGATTGCTTCCTGTTCTATTATGAGGAATGGTAGTTTTTCTTTATGTGTTTTGCCTCCAATAAAAAAGGCCATTGACACTAAATGGGTATACAAGCTAAAATGTAAGCTTGATGGAACAATTGAGAGATCTAAGGCTAGGTTTATTGCAAAAGGTTATGTTCAATAGAAAAGCATATATTTTGATGAGACCTTTGCTCCCAAAGCCAAATGATTATTGTTCATAGCATTCATGTACTTGTAGCTCATCATGGTTGGAACATACATCAGTTTGACATTACAATTGCATTTATGAACAATGGCTTGAATGAGTGGCCAAACAAGGATGAAGAGGTTGGGAAAAAACATATTGCTAACAAAGGATTCTAGCCTTCCTCAAGGGAGCCCATGCCATCGTTGGACGATGAGCCATGAGACATGGATGAGCTTAAAAGCCAACTCTAGAGCAAGAAAAGCCTGCTGAGACTTCTCAAGTGCTTGAAGATGATGTTATGGATGAGGACAAGCAAACATACAATCAACTTCTTTTGTAAAAAAGCTATCCAACTTTGTAAACATACACTTGTGTAATGATTTTTTCATTGGAATATAATGCTCAAAGTTTCTTTCTATTTGTGCTTATCTTTATCCACTTGGGGGAGGAATATATATCTTCTACATTTAAGTCCTTTTTGGATGAGCATGGGATAAAAATCAATGTACAATATCGTATTCACCTCAAGAAAATAGACTTGCTGAAAGGAAGAACATGCCTTTGATGGAAATGGAAAGATGTATGGTCAAAAGTCAAGCTCTACCACATAGCTTTTGGCTCCAGGCTATTTTGTGTGTAGCATATGTACTTAATAAGTACCCCACCAAAGCATTGCATTATATCACTCCATATGAGGCTTGGCATGGTCATAATCCATCTGTTGCTCATATACATGTGTTTGGTTGTCTTGCATATGCAATACTAGCTGAATAATAACACAACAAATTGGATGATAAAGTAGTGAAATGTATTTTTTTGGATATGATTTTGAAAGCAAAGTCTATCATTTTTATAATCCATAGAATAAACAAACTCTGGTTAGTTGTGATGTTGTTTCTATGCACGATTTAATTCAACTATTAATTTTATGTACCAAGGAGACATCCATTAGCTCAAATAGATGTTTTTTAAAGTGGATTGGTTTCATGTTGAGCATAAAGGCTACAAGGCAACAATGCAAAGAGAACCATTTGGATTTTAGTCAAATGACTCTTCAAAATTGATGCAGGCAAGAAAAGAGCCATACACTCTTCCAATGCATGGTGAACAAGCATTCTTTTACAAGAATGAAGATTCTTATCGATGGTGCCAAGTTATGCACTTCAACGTAGTGTTTGGTGATTGTTTAAAGAGAGAGAGAAGGTAGAGAGAGAGTGAGAGAAGTAGAGAGAGGTAAAGAGAGAGTAGAGAGAAGTAGATAGAGTAGAGAGAGAAATAAGAGATTTTTTTTTCTTTTTTTGAATCCAAAAAGCAAGGGGCCTCCCATTTTTTAGGAACAATATACCCAAAAGTTCCCAAAAAAACCAAAAGACTCCTAAATTTTATTAAAAATGGCTTCAATTTCAAGGCAACTTCCCACACTTAAAACCTCAGAGAAATTCCTTTTGTTCCTCTATTTCAACAAGAAAAAGAGCATTTAAAAAGACAAATGGTTCCCAAAAAATTATAAAAAAATTCTAGAAAAACTCCTAAGAATATCCAACGAGATTCTCACGATTGGGCAATAAAATGACCTCTAAAAATACATGAAAAATATAAAGAAAAAGCATGAAAGTTGATTAAAAGAAGAAAACTAAGCAAAAGAAATGGGGTGGGAAGAGCTATGCACAACGTGAATAGATTTGGCAAGTTCGAGGTGATCCACAAAACTTTAGTGTTGTTGTTGTTGATGATAGGCCTTGAGCCTAGAGATATTGTTTAGTGATAGTACCTCTCCATTTAGAGTCTCTAACTACACAGTGTCCCATTATAGCATTTCTCTAATCTTGTAAGGTTCTTCCTAATGAGGGAGCCACTTACCTTGCAATTGTGCATGTAGTTGTGGTTTATGTAAAAGAGCAAACACACCATTCTATAATTTGTTTTTCCATAAATATCTATCATGAGCCTCCTTCATTTTGTTTTGAGTTTCCTCCAGTTGTTTTGTTGCATCTAAGCAAATTTCCTCTACTTTGTTCAATGCAGATAGTCTAGCAGAGATCCCAAGATCCTTTCTTTCTTGTACAGATTTTGTTCTCAGTGAGCCATGTAAACTCAAAGGGTTCAATAGGGATTACCTTAGAAACCAGCTGAAAGGGGAGTATCTTGTTGCTTCTTTGCAAGCCAATCTATAGGCCCATAGAGCACCTAGATAAGCAGCACCCCATGTAGTGGGCTATAACATAAATTCCTTCCTTAGTAGAGCAATCAATACTTTATTTGCAGATTTTGCTTGTCCATTTGCCCTTGGGTAATATGTAAAGGAAGTCAGATGTAGAACATTGTACCTGTTAATAACTTCATAAAAAACCTTTTTCACAAAGCATGTCCCTTGATCCATGAAAATCTATAAGAGATGTTGTATAAGAAATCAACAATTGTTTGGGTTGTGCAATCAGGTGAAGAAATAGCCTCAACCCACTTAGTTGCATAGTGAGTGGCAACCAATAGATGCTTCTCATTCCTTAGAAAGGATGCACGATAGATAAGTCCTATGAAACCTAGCCCCCACTTCTCAAATGGTTGCCATGATGTGGAAACAACCAATGGATTGTATCTCTACTTTGTGGCCTTGGGGCCAGATCTTTGATAGACATCACATGCTTGAAACCTTTCATCTGCATCTCTTTATAATGTAGGCCACCATAAGCCAACATCAAGAATTCTATGACTCATAATATGACCAGGGAGTTGCCCACCTCTTGGTCCTTCATGTATAGTTTCAAGGATTTGCCTTGCCTCCTTATCTTCCATGCATTTTCTAAAATGATTATCCTTACCATATTTGTATATTTTTCCTTCAATAATTTAAAAGGCCTACTCTTGATTAGCAATGGCTTTAGTTGAATACCTACCAATCTTGAGAAAATCTTTGATATTGTCATACCATCCTTGTGCTTTAACAGAGAATAACTTAGCATCTGGAAATTCATCTTCCACTCCTATTGTTTGGTCCTTTAGGCTAATCCTAGATAGACAATTATCCATAACATTTTCTCTTCTTAGTCTATGTACTATAGTAAAACCCAATTCTTGAAATAAAAGAAGCCACCTCCATACTCTTCTTGTTGGTTGTGGCTTGTTTAACAGATACCTGATAGGTTGATGATCATTACTTATGATGAGCTTTATCCCTAGCAAGTAATGGTGAAACTTCTAAACAACAAATAGCATTGCTAAGGCCTCCCTCTCTATTGTACTATAATTTCTTTTTTGCTTTAGTCAAAATCCAACTTGCATACTGGATAATTCTATATAGCTTGTACTCTTTAATGCTCAGTGAGGACTGCTCCCATTGCATAAGCACTTCCATCTACATGGACATGGAAAATCTTAGACTAAGTTGGTGTAACAAGAATTAGTGCAGCTACCAACTTGGATCTCAATTTCTAATAAGCTATTTTCTCTTCTCCTACTTGAATAGGAGATCTTTACATATAAGCCTAGATAATGGCCTAGATAATAAATCTTCTATGGCAGCTAGTACATCCCAAAAAACTATGAAATTATTTTGGTAATTTGAGCCTAGGTTTCCTTTAATATGGCTATGATTTTATCTGGGTCAGGGGCCATACCTTTAGCAAATACCACACATCCTAGGAGATTACCTTCTCCTACTAGGAAGTGACACTTAGTAGGATTAAAATTCAATTTTATCTCCTAGAATCTATTGAAAACCTATTGTAATTGTACCAAATGATCATTTAAGCAGTCCATAGGAGTACTAGTACAGATGAAAAATCATCCATGAAAATTCATAGAGCCACCAAAACTAAAGGTCCAAAAATAAGGTTCACTATTCTATTGAAAGTGGATGGGGCATTTTTGAGTCCAAAGGGCATCCATGATGTATGATTTAAGGAAAGCATCTTCTAGATAATGTTTGAGTGGAAGGATTCATGTGTACAAAATATGTACAAAATAATTGTTTTGTAAAAGCATTGAGAGTCACTACACCTTTTGAGGCTTGGAATGGATACATGATAATGTTTAGTCATACACACATATTTTGTTTTTTCCATATCCTGTTGTGCCATCATAAAAATGTCACAAAATTGATGACAAGGCAAAGAAATGCATATTTATTGGATATTGTAGTGAGAGTAAAGGTTATTAATTATACCCTTCATTGATGAATAAATTTATTGTAATTCAAGCTGTGGTACTTTCTCAAAATTCAGCCTATCCTTTGCTTGAGTGTAAATCTAAGCCATCAATTAGTTCACAAGATGTGTTTAATATAGTCATGTCTATATTTCAAAGTTGTGTGATTGAGTATGGTCATGTACACCATCCAAATGAGGTTCAAAGAGCTAGACTTTTTAGCCAAACAAAGAAAAATACTCAAAAATGTCCAAATCATGGATGCAAATCAACATGATATTCATTGTGCCAATGATATACATTTTCATGATTGATTGCATGAGGAATGCATGTCCATCAATAATGCAAAATCTTTGGCAAAGTCTCTTTGAAAGACATTGCAAGATAGCAAACTGAGTGCTTCTTTACTTGGTAGAACAAGATCAAGGTCTCCTCATGCATCAAGTGACTTTGTAGACTTATCTCTTATTACAAATGCATGTAATGAAGAGTCACTCACTTTTGAAGATGCATGTGATGATTCTAATTGGATAAGAAAAATGCAATTGAAATTGGATTGTATTCATAAAAGTTGTACTTGGGAGTTATATGAATTTTCAAAAGGTAAGAATGCCATTGGTACTAAGTGGGTTTAAAAGATTGAAAGATATTCACATGGTAGCATTGATTATGAGGAGACTTTTGGACCTACATAGCAAGATTAGTTACAAAAAGCTACGTGCAAAAACATGGCATTGATTATGAGGAGATTTTTGCACCTACTTTGAACATGACTACCATTCTCATTATTCACAACTATGGTGGATTGTATATGACTAAGATGATTATTAATGGATCTATGCATGGAGATAGATGCACTTATGCATATTCTCACTAACAGTTAGAGTGCATTGGTAGTTGCAAGAAATTTGGTGTTTCATGCATGAACAAAGCATATTGAGATCCATTATTATTATTTCAGAGAATGCATTGGTGCATAGAGACATTGATTTTGTATACCTGCCTTCACAATATAATGTGGAAGACATAATTAGCAAGGCTCTTTCATGGGAAAAGTTTGAAGCTTTTTGCAAAGCTTTAGGCCTTTTCGCTTGTGGGTTCTAACTTATAACGCCTTTTATGTGTTCAAATCATCCACTCGTAGGGGTTTTGTTACATTTTTGGGTCCCTCGAGTAGCCTTGATGTAAAAAATTTCCCTATACATGGGTAATTTTTACTCTAGAGGTTGGCTATGTTTTTTCCCTATGTAACCATACATTCATGATATAATCATATGTGGTGGCACATAGTACATAGGGATTCACTTATACCTCTCATGTTTACTCATTTTCATATTACTGATCATTGTTCATCATCAATCATATAAAGAGATCTTCCAGACATCATGTTTTTTCATGCATCAATCTCCTTCTTTGCTCTCATGTTTACTTATATTCATGCTTCCTCACTCACATACACAAACAACACAATGGTCAGTTGACTTCTATTGTTTTTTACTTACCCAAAGTTATAGGATGTTGTAGAAAGTTTGTTGGGGCCCATTTACACATGATCTTGCAAACCAATTGAAGTTGTAACATTTGTTGCACTGCTTGAGATCTATTGTGCTTACCAATCAACTACCCATTTTCCCATATCCCCCTTATGATACTTTCACTTCCAATTAATCAGTAAATTGAAGTAGTCAATGAAATGAATTCAACTTTTCACCGCTAGAAGTTAAAGTTGCGACTATTATTGATGAGGTAATGTCAAACAAGCTCAAATATGGATATAGTTGAATATTGAGTACAATCGTTTTGTCATGCAATAAGCAAAACATAAACCATTCTTTATCAATTTCTTAGATGAGACATGTTCTCAAAGGAGGTGAATCCCTTCCTTAGAAAGGGTTTTCTGGAAACATCTCATGGTTGCATGAAGGTTATAGACCCTAAAGGTATGCCTCATGTCTGGGAGATCGAGAGGGTTGAGAAGATACAAGTTCATGCCAAGGATTCACAAACTCTAAGATATTACTTAAACTCAAAATTAGTTTAAGATTGAAAAAGAAAACTGACTGGATTATATTAAATTGATATATTCGAATAATGATGATGCAGAGTTAAGTATCAGAGACCTATTTTGATCATTTGTAGGTATTGAGTCAAAATAAGCTACACAGATTATCCAGTTGAAACTTCTCAATATTGGATGTTACTTTCCTTTTTAGCATCGTAGCCTGCTATAAAAATATAGGAGTCTCCAATGTCCATCTCATACGTTAAATATAGGAGTCTTCATCTCATACACTGAAGAAAATCTTACCATCCATGCTCTCATTCATTTAGACATTCTTACAAAATAAATTGACATTAACAACAGAAAAGATTCTGACAATGGCTATGCTTACTGAAGTTGTTACGTCTCCAGAAAGGAAAGGGAAGCGCAGAAAATGAAAATCTTATATATGCCTCCAAGAACAGAAGCAATCTTCCAAAAAAAAATACAAAAAGATTTATTCTGCTGAAAAACAATGACGGTGAATGCCATTCGTAGGAATAGAAATGACACAGGATGGAATTCGAGAAATCGGTTATGTTGAACTTGGTAAGAACGCCTAAAGGATGTGGAGGAATCAAAAGGGATGACGATATCTGAGTGGTTGGAAGCGAAGGTCAAAGAGAGTGGAGGCTGAAGAGGTGGTAAACATCAAGAACCATAAGAAGTCCATGCAATTGATTTTAGGTACCTAATGGAGAACGGCAGCCAGGAATCCTATGATGATGGTGGTCACGAGAGATCCCGTACAGTACGTCGATGGTGCAGCGTTTTGAGCCGGAGAAGGTGATGGAGAACTAGCCTGCGAGGCTGCTTGTATCGCCGTCATCATGATCATCGCCAGGACGGCGACGATGACACACTTCTGAGCAAAAACGGAGGCCATTTAGGGTGGCTTGCAACTACAATTAGCCTACGCTTCTGTCCAGAATCGGAAGTTTGGCACTCACTGCTGAGTTTGAGAAGTCAGGAGTTGAAGCGAAGGATACCCTGGAAGCGATGACGGTCGACGGGATTGAATGATACTGCAAGCCGCAGGTATTTATGTGTGTGTGTGTGTGTGAGAGAGAGAGAGAGAGAGAGAGAGAGAGAGAGAGAGAGAGAGAGAGAGAGAGAAGCAGTACATCCACAACCTATACCGCCATGTCTGCACGTCTACCGTCGCGCATCGTGTCAGTGTGTGAGATCACCTATGAAGGTTGACAGGTAAGAGGACATTCGTGCTGAAGGATTCTTCCCGTAATCAAATCATTATTAATAACAAATCGAACAATTTACTGATTAGTGATGCTCCACAAAGCAGTGGAATGCAGACATGCATTGACGATTCCATTATTGAACATTTAAATTTAAATTGGGCACAAAGTTTAGCTGAACAAGAAAATATAATACATCATCAAAGCTAGTCATATAATAAAAAATGTTGATGGGCATGTTAAACAGCTACCTCCACTATCTACTTAGACTGTGAAGATTGAAGAAATTAATGCTATTTTTGATGATGCTGATATGTTGACATTTGATAGCACCGTGCCAACTGAGGTTCTTATGGATGATTCTTTTTTCCACACGTGAATGCTAGATTCTGGTGCCTCTTTCCATGTGACACCACACAGAGAATGGTTCTCTAATTATGCAGCAAAGTCTCTTGGTATAGTGAGACTTGGTGACTCTTACCAGTGTGACACTGTGGGGATCGGAGATGTGGTTGTGTAGTTCATTGATGGTTCAAAATTTACTATGCATAATGTACATCATGTACCTGAGTTATCATGCAGTTTGATGTTAGTTGGTCAACTTGATGACCTTGGTTACAAGGTGGTCTTCTATGCTCAATCCTTTCGCATATCAAAGAGCAATATGGTTATTGCAAAAGGAAGAAAAGTTGGCTCACTTTATCCTTTATTTGTATCACAGAAAGAATACTTGTTAGCTGTTACTGAACACCCTATGGCTTGTATTTGGCATGGCCGTTTAGGCCATATATGATATAGTGGAATGGAAAAACTTTCTCATTCTAGCTACTTACCTGTGTTATCTTTCTCTGATTTTTCATTTTGTGAGCATTGTCAATATGGAAAACAAACTAGGAATGTGTAGAAGATACACATTGACTCTTCAATTCAGCCTTTAGATCTTGTTCGTACAGATGTGTGTGGTCCTATGCCCACAATGTCATTAGGTGGTTCTCTTTACTTTCTCACTTTCATAGATGATGCTACTAGAAAAGTCTGGGTATATCCTATCAAAGAAAAGGATGAGGTATTCCCTGCTTTTGGAAAATGGTTTGCTTCAATTGAGACTAAAAAAGAAACTAAGCTTAAGGCCTTACATTCAAATAATGTGGGTAAGTATACCTCACATGAATTCAATCTTTTTTATCAGTCTAGAGGAATTTGTAGAGAGTTTACAGTTCCTTATATCCCAATACATAATGATGTAGCTAAAAGGATGAATAGAACTATTTAGGATAGAGTAATTTCTATGCTGCATCATGCAAATCTTTCACAAGGATTTTGGGCAGAAGTAGTATTGATTGCAGTTCATGTGATTAACCTTTCACCTAGTACTACCAAAGGTCTGAAAGTGGCATAAGATTTATGGACAGGGAAGCCACCATATTATGATCATCTTTGAGTTTTTGGGTGTGAAACATATGTTCATATACCTTAGAATCGTAGGTTGGACCATAAGTTAAAGAAATGCGTTTTTTTTGGATATGATCGAGAAGGATAATTTGGATATCGCTTATGGGATCCTAAAACATGATCAGTGATCAGAAGTAGTGACATCATTTTCAATGAGTCTAAGAAGCATAAACAACCCATTGAAGAGGTTGAAGTGAGAAGAGTGTGTTTGAGGATACTAGTCCTCTAGTTAGCATGCATACAAACACTACAACATATGAGGGGCATACCGATGCTACCCATACTAACAATCATACGCCAACATTGGTATGACTGTTGGAATTGTCTAGAATGACCACACAAGCCATACCGATGATCACTTGAGCGTTGATATAGCCATTGAAAGGTTATCGCTGGTATAGATATCACAATATTGACGTTGATATATGCCTCAGTATGTGCATCAGTATATGCGTCAATATATGTGTCACTATAAGAATCCGTATATGCATCCATATATTACTGACACATATATCGACACTTATGCTGATGCATATATTGACGCTTATACCAACACATATACCGACATTGAGTTTTAATAACCTGAGATCGAAAAGTCGATACTCTCTTCTATTTTGAACTATGTACTATTATTTTTGAGTTTGCACGCATACATTGTACTCGTCTATCTCCATTGTGATCTTCTTGTGCATACACACACATAGATCTTAGATCTCTCTCTCCCTACACATACATCTCCTTCTCTCTCTCTCTCATCTTGGTAACTTGTGATGTACGTACTCTTTCACTCTCTCTCTTTCTCTATGTTTTCTTTTTTTAATTAGTTTCTCTTTTCTTTTGTTTTACAGGAGCTTTTTGGCATCTGTTCTTTGGAATTCGACGAGACATGACATCTGTCACATTAGTTTATTATGTGCACCTCCTCTTGTGAGGGGATTTCCATATGGCATCACATGGATGCACTTTTATTTATTGTGGTATTTTAGAAAGAGAGACTCAAGAGAAGTATGCTATGTGAGTAATTAGAAGAGAAAACAAGAGCTCGGACGATGGCTGGGTGGCGAACCTGCTTAGATCTCTGAGTGCTTGTTTTGACGAGGACATCTACGTGTGTATGGAAGAAAAAGGATAATATAGTTGGTATCAAAGCGTCAGCGTGACCATTCTGGGGATCGAACCCTCGCCACACGATTGAGAGGCGCAAGCTTTATCCTCTCTTCTATGTCAATACACATGCCCAAGAGTTGCGCGTTCACATATATTATTTCAGTTTTGGTGTCCTCGTCCGAAATCTGAAGACGTCGATTCTCGTGCAAGATGTGCATCTTGTCATAGTAGATGTTCACACAAGAACTACACATGGTTGAAGCAAGATCCAAACCCATCTAGTTGATGCTCGTCCGATGAAAGCTTTCAATGACTTCTTCCACATGCGTATGTGAAAGGGCAAGATGATCAATCATATATCCAGTTGCAATAGAAGATGATGCCCTCTTCTATGGAAGATAAGGACCTTTATGGCATCCTACATGATTCTAGCAAGGAGTTATGGCTTCAAGTTCCAGGTTTGAGTATTTTTAAATTCCTGTAAGAATTTTCATTTTGAAAATGATAATGAAGCATTAGGGGGGCCAAGTTTCTTGAGGGAAATCATGTGTATGGAGAGTATGAGGTATATGCTCTCATTTGGGGTCAAGGATTACCTCAAAAATACAAGAAAGCCAAGTATAGAGTATCTCCAAAATAGCTTACTTTCATGATTTACACATAAATTTCAGGGGTTATTTTTGATAAATAGTCATTTCGGGAAGGGGAAAAGAGAAGGTATTTTTCATAGATTTATGGAAAAAACCATGCACACTTATAGTCTAGTGTATTGACTTCCATATACAATCAAGAAATCCAAAATATACCTCAGTATAATGGGAGTTTGAAGCTCCACAAAACCCCCTTCCATGACAGTTTGACAAAAAAATTTCAGCACCTAAATCTGAGAAATTCCCATTTTGGAAGAGGGAAAAAGAGGTGCGATAGCTATGGATGGATGGGAAAAAGTATATATACTGAGAGTATGGTGTATGGAATTCATAGAAGAATCATTAGATTCATCAAAATGATAAGTTAAGGAGGAAGTTTACTTCCTCAAAGACCCCCTTCCCACACTTTTTGGAAAAAAATTTGATGTTAATGTTTGTCAAACTCCACTTCTAGGAGTAACAAAAGAGACCACTTAAGAGGTTTCCCATGGATTATTGTATAAAATCCAAGAGAAATCCACATTTAGAGTGGATTAGAAGCTTGCTAAGAGCTCCCATTTAAGTTTTTGCATAAAAGCAAAAATTTTGATTTAGGCCTACTTTGGGGAGCAAATTAGCATGCACGAAGGGAGGATTTGGAAAGGTAAAAATAGGCCCAAGAATCTTCATATACCAGTCTCTGAGGCTATGGAGAGAATTGTAGCATTTGCTTGATGGAAGAATGCTTTTGGGCACCCCAAAAATCACATTTTTACACTTTTTCCAGCCCCTCCAACAGTCCACTAGTTTGGCATGTCCCACTTGGAATGGCCATATCTTGAGCTACAAAAATCCAAATTGGACGTGCTATGGCTCATTTCGAAGAGCACAAGGTCTAATTTCAGTTTATCGAAAGAAATTTTGGAAAATAAGTATTTTTACAGGTCTATACAGCTCTGCAAAGTCTGAACAGTTTTTGGCGACTACCTTTGGGGAGCCATATCTTTCAAATCGGAAAGGCGATTTGAGTAATTTCACTTCGGGCTCTTTGCACATGCTATATATTCCGTTTATGAACATTTTCAGGTCCTAAAGTGATTTTTGAAGGTCTAAAGAAGGATTACTAATGCATTTTTTGACTAAATTTACATTATTTTTGTAATCACCTGACCATGCTTTATGTTTTGGGGAGTGCTCCGATGTTTTCGGACACTTCAAAGTTTATGTTAGGACCTGAGGAGGAAGGTGCAGAGGTCTCGAAGCTTGTCGAGCACGATTGGATGCATGAAATTCCAAAATCAAACTATTCAGGGACGTATATTTTATGCTTCAAGCATTTTACTTTATGTTAAGGCATGTCCTATATGTACATGCATAGATTGGATTGCATACAATAAATATTGATCATTGTTTAAATTCATAAAAGTATGGATCAATATGCAAGAAGTACACTTTTTGATTGTTTGCAGGAAAGAGGATTGTAGAAAGTACATGGTTAGGCAACACAGAGAATGGTTGCCAACATTTGTTTTTATGTTTTTGCAGGTTATGGAGTCCATATATAAGTTTATGGCGTGCATGCCATGGGCCTATCAAGCCCTATGTTTTTGGGTGGCGTGTGTGCCACTGAGCTTATGGTAAATTTTTTTTTGGGATTCCATTTCCTGGGGAAATGCTGTCGAAAATTTTCCCCTCTCATGGCATTATAGACGCACTTGCCTTTAGGCAAGAATGTTATGGCATGGTAACATGCCTTTTTTTGCAAACGTCAATAAGGTATAGGCATGCTTCTCCGCATGTATTTGATGGACTTAGTACCATCATAGTATTATATATAAGGCAACTTCAGTAGTAACAGGATCCCTACATATAATCCTTATGGATTTAGACCTTAGGATTGCTAAGGGAAGGAACTACACCTTCACCATTAGTATTGTGCACAAGAAATCCTATAGGTTTTAGGAAGTTGCATATAGGCACGGGAGATACCTATCTGATACTCTCCAAGTTAGTGAAGATTTAGTTATCTTCACCAGAGTCTCACAGTATGGTTAGGAGACTATGGGGTATCATGATGAATACCCAAAGAGTGACTAGTTTCGCTCATGCACATCACTTGACCAAGTAGTGAAGTATTTCTGCTACACTATAAAGGAAACCAATTAGATGGGATCATAGAGATGGGTTTCATGAGATAGCATCGAGGGATGCTTATGTGATTCGAGTGATGATTAGGAAGGCCATAGGCATGGCACTAGCTCTACGGTATAGAGCAAAGATCCCTAAGTGAGGAATAGTTGGGGTACCCAATACATATATATATGTATATTGGGATCTACAAAGAGGTACTTACACCTAGTCTTTGTACCTAGGAACAAGTTGGTTTGGAACAAAAAGGGATATCCATTGTCACTTATTGACTAGAACCTGTTGGATGTGATGGCTGGATGCACTCAGAAGATCAAGCTGGTGCTGCAAAACCTGCTTCACACCTGCCCTCCTTTCTCTTCAGATATACTTAGTAGACTCCTTGAGTTTCCAAATGACACCAAAATATGATATATGTACTTTGGAAAAGGTTTGAGTAATGACTTGATCAAAACAGACTACTTTGCAAATCACAAGACTTGAAAACTTTCTATTTTTGGTCTTGATACCTGCTCAGTGTTATGCTCAGTGTGACCAGTGTAGTTACAATTAGCAAAATTCCTTCTAGAGATATTCTATTAACTTAGTAAGCTTCCATTTGCAAGTGGAATGAAGGAAAATGATAAACCACACTCAGAGAAATCACTTTAGCAAAATAAGGTGTACCCCCGATTTTTTAGGAGACTTACAGTCACAGACCAGTGAGCACCTCGACTGAGATTTCTCTGTGGTGGTAGATCCAATGGTCTTGAAACTTTGTAAGTGTATAGTAGACTTTGAGCTGAATCCAATGCACTTTGAATCATCCAATTTGGTTTAGTAGATCTTGAGATATGCTCCTTTGAAGTTGACAGAGTTGAAGAGTACACACAGAGAATAACAGAGATGATCAATATGAGTATATGTATAAAATCTATTGATTGTACATTCCCATTGGCATGATATGTAATGCTCAATGGTACTCAGAGGTGTAGGCTATGGTGTAGCTCATACACACTCAATGATTGACTCTGAATTGCCTCAGGAGGAGTGAAGAATGCCCGCGACTTTTGACTTGTAAATTATATAGAGATTGAGTGAGATTTTGAATTTCAAAATCATGTCAATCTCCTAGAATCTTGTACCTAAAAGTGAATGAGATACTCTCTCAATCATTCACCTATTCAATCAATCAAAATTTCCACGACTTTCTCAGTTAGGTGTGATTACATGAGTGATTAAAGTCATATAGACTTTTACATAGGATAAAAGGTAATAACCAATTAAGCATTGGTTTCTATGGTTCATGGTTCATACAAATACATCCTTCAAGGGTTCAAGTTTTAGCCTTCCAAGGTTCCAATTGTCCAAGCCAATGTGTGTAGGCTTGTTTTGCACCAACAGAACCAAACTAACTAGTTCAAGGACATGGGACTCATTTGAGTCCACTGATATGATTTTAGGATATGGGATTCATTAGAGTCCACCTGCATATTCCATTACATATGTATGGAATATACATTCGATTTGGTGTAGGTATGACAACATGGATTGGAAGAAGTTTTCATTGGTATGGGACGATGGAAATGACTTCCATTTGAGCACTCTTCTTCTATGGCCAGGGAGAAAAGGACTCATCATTCATGGCGTCATGTCTCACTAGATCGGAGGAGAGCTCTTAGTAGAAATCTCCTTAGGATTGGGAGTTATCCTTCATTGTTTAGGGAAGATTTATTCTTCCAGTAGAGAATGTGATAGGTGATTTTATCACCATTAGTATCACATACTCATTTTTTATTTTTCAGGAAGGATGATTCCATCAGTTTGATTGGATCGTATAGATCCATCCATAGACTATGGTTGGTAGAGATAGTTCTTTATTATGGATACACATGTGTTCACGGTATCATGTCATATCCTTACTGATCTCTTTAGTAGAGGGCTTTGACCCTTGCTAGGAATTTATTTTCTCCACTCTTCAGTTCATATACCTTTATTAGTTACGGGAGATCTGTTCTCCATCTTCATACAAATATGTGTAATGAGGGATCATGCATTAGTTATGGAGGAGAGGACTAAATAAATTCATGAGTTTCTCTTTCAAGGAAAGGAGAAAGTGGGAATCATCTCAGAGATCTATGAGAGATCTCACTTTAGTTCAGTGGTCTCACTTTAGCTCCTGCTCTTTGAGAGAGAAAGAAGGAAAGGAAAACATGATTTCTTCATAAGAGAAGAATAGAGTATGTTTTCCTTTAGGTAGAAGAGGTGTTTGGGAAACATCTCTTAGTCTTTATTTCAGAAGGAATTTATTTATTCTACTTTTCAATGTAATTTTCCTTCACATGGGAGTCTCTTTCTCCACTAGTTTTGAAGGAAAATATGGAGAACTTATGTACATGTTCTCAGTTATGATCAGAGTAAATGGATTCAACAGAATCTCTTTCAAAAGGAAAGTGAAAGTGGAATAGGTTCTACTGCTAGAGATCTTTTCCTTAGAGGAGATTACACAAAGAGAGAGAGAGAGAGAGAGAGAGAGAGAGAGAGAGAGAGAGAGAGAGAGAGAGAGAGAGAGAGAGAGAGAGAGAGAGAGAGAGAGAGAGAGAGAGAGAGAGAGAGAGAGAGAGAGAGAGAGAGAGAGAGAGAGAGAGAGAGAGAGAGAGAGAGAGAGAGATTCACTTTCTCATTTTGGTTGTCTAGATAGAAGTGGCACTCTTCTATCAAAGACAAGAGGGAGATCAGTTAATCATGATGGTTAGATTGAGTCTCACATGGAGACTCTAGAGAGGAGCAATTATATTACTCCAGTGACGATCTCTGACTAGATGAGATGATCTAGTTATTGACATTAATTAGACTGGGAGTAGAGTTATGACTTTTCTCTTTAGGGTTTCTAGGAGATAGGGAGATATCTAACCTATTACGGTACCAAAATCTTAGCTGGTGTTACATCATGAGTATGATGAGTAAACATCAGTTAAGAGGATGGGTACTTAGGGATTATCTGAATCTCAAAGGGAATGCTTTTTGCATTCATATGGCAAACTATGGGGAAGAGAAACATTAGAGTTTGCACTAGTGCACAAGCAATCCTATAGGTTTTAAGAAGTTGCATATAGGCACAGGAGATACCTATCTGATACTCTCCAAGTTAGTGAAGATTTAGTTATCTTCACCAGAGTCTCACAGTATGGTTAGGAGACTATGCGGTATCATGATGAATACCCAAAGAGTGACTAGTTTCGCTCATGCACATCACTTGACCAAGTAGTGAAGCATTTCTGCTACACTACAAAGGAAACCAATTAGATGGGATCACAGAGATGGGTTTCATGAGATAGCATCGACGGATGCTTATGTGATTCGAGTGATGATTAGGAAGGCTATAGGCATGGCACTAGCTCTATGGTATAGAGCAAAGATCCCTAAGTGAGGAATAGTTGGGGTACCCAATATATATATATATGTATATTGGGATCTACAAAGAGGTACTTACACCTAGTCTTTGTACCTAGGAACAAGTTGGTTTGGAACAGAAAGGGATATCCATTGTCACTTATTGACTAGAACCAAACTAACTAGTTCGAGGACATTTGAGTCCACTGATATGATTTTAGGATATGGGATTCATTAGAGTCCACCTGCATGTTCCATTACATATATATGGAATATACATTCGATTTAGTGTAGGTATGACAACATGAATTGGAAGAAGTTTTCATTGGTATGGGACGATGGAAATGACTTCCCTTTGAGCACTCTTCTTCTATGGCCAGAGAGAAAAGGACTCATCATTCATGGCGTCATGTCTCACTAGATTGGAGGAGAGCTCTTAGTAGAAATCTCCTTAGGATTGGGAGTTATCCTTCATTGTTTAGGGAAGATTTATTCTTCCAATAGAGAATGTGATAGGTGATTTTATCACCATTAGTATCACATACTCATTTTCGGTTTTTCAGGAAGGATGATTCCATCAGTTTGATTGGATCGTATAGATCCATGCATAGACTATGGTTGGCAGAGATAGTTCTTTATTATGGATACACATGTGTTCACGGTATCATGTCATATCCTTACTGATCTAAAGAGTCTTAGTTGAGTTGGGAGTCACTTGTTATGGGGCTTTGTTCTATATTTTAGAGGATTATATGGTTTATTATCTCCATTATGGTACGGTCAAACTTATAAGTTTGGCACTTTACGCTTGCTTTACATATTATTACTCTTTAGAGGATACATCATATGGACTTAGGTCATTTGGATGATGTTGTATATCATGGGAGTGATAATTTGGAAGCTGGGTGTACATGGGAGATAGTAGGCACCACTTAGATGGTTTCCCACCTTTGAGATGACCTCACATGAGGCTTCTTAAGGGGAAGGATATGGGGAAACAACACACAGAGATGACCATGTACATAGGG